>CM053624.1:123397082-123449079 GCA_028646595.1 Phalanger gymnotis
GGACGGAGGGGAGGGCAGACTGGGGAACAGGGCAACTAGAGTGTACGCCATCTTGGAGTAGGGGGGTGGAAATGGGGAGAAAATCTGTAATTCAAACGCCTGTGAAAATCAATGCTGAAAACTAAACATATTAAAAATAAATTTAAAAAAAATAAAAAAAAACCTTACCCTAAATCAAACAAATTAGGTAAATCACAATAGTAATACTGGAGAGAGTGTGGGGTAGTCAACTATCCTGATATTCATTGGGAGTCTCCTTTGAAAAAAGAGGAGTATCTGATAGCTTTTGAACTTGCCTTACTCACAAATTCTCCTCTCAGAAAGCAGAAAAAACAGTGAGTAGAACAGCTACATTTATATATTTATATTTAATTCTGATAATTATAATATAGATATATTTAAATTTAATATAAATAAAATAATAGAAATATATTATAAATAATATAAATAATTAATTTATTATATTTAATTCTGATCAATGGGGAAGAACTAGTTGGTGGTATGGAAGTAACAGGAATTTTGGGAGAAAGCGTTCAAGTGTTTTGCAATTCAAATGATCAAGAAAAAAGAACACTGGATATCCTCAAACCAGCACCCAAGACTTTAGAGTTCAGACATCACAGAGCTACATTTCTATGACCTGAGATTTTAAATATGAAGTTAATTTATGAAAGATGGGAAATTACCAAAAAATGAAATTATGACTCTATTGTCGTGAAAAAGCCTAATCAGAAAGAAAAAGAGAGGGCATCCAAAAGAAATGAATGTGATTGCAATCTCTGGAGAGATTGGTTTTTAAAAGGATGTACAAAAGATGAAAGAAACAGCATCTAATGAAGAACAAATATAATAGAAAATCACAAACATGTAAGAATAGTATTAATAAGGCTGAGATATACTGTCACTTTGAAGATACATAACTTTCACTCATTCTCTATGACTCTGTAAGTCCAAAGATCGTGAATTCACATTACCATTAAGTGATATTCATATCTTTGTTAGCCCTTATCAGACAAATGTTTTCCTTCAGAAAAAGTTAGAGAACTTTGAGCAATAGAGCAAATCAAGTCCTGTTCTTAACTGAATCAAGTCCATGTGAATGAATAGAAACTAATTATAATCTTAATAATATATTAATAATGAATAATAACAATAATAATGGATGATATATTAGTAATTAATATAATCTAATAAGCAAATACATATTCATTCCAAAAAGTGACTCATATGGTCAATGTATTACTACTTTTGTAACTAGTACTTAATGTAGAATGACATATACGACAATTAAAAACCATACCAATTATAGTACTTCCTCTGACCAAGCCATATGATGTTCAATCCAAATTGTATTATGATTTACAATGGCCAATTTCTGTAGACTAGGCTTTCACAGAATCAGCCTGCTGAGGCGTCTGCTCCATTATCTTGCTATTTGCTAAACCTTGCAACTAGCCCTGCAAATGTGCTTTTAAAAAGTTTTATTGAAGCTCTTTTTAAAAACTTCCTCACTGCCCTGACTCTTCCCCCTTACCTCCACCAATCCCTGCTTCAATAGACCCTACCCTCACAACGAATAAGTATAGTCAAGAAAAACTCATTAAAGCATTGACCATGTTTGAAAAGAGGTTAAGAGATTTACTCAAGATCCCTCATTTTTGTGGCAAAGCCTGTATCAAAATAACCACATCCTTTGACTCTTACCCTGCTTTCCAAATCAATTTTTCAATTTTTTTTAAAGACAGCTTAAGCAACAACACCCTCAAGATACTTCTATATACAGCTCAGTGGATGGAGAGAACTGGACCTGGAACCAAGAAGACTCAAATATAAATCATGTTTCGGTCATGTAGGAAGTGTATGACCCTGGGCAAGTCACTTAACTGTCTGCCTCAGTTTCCTCATCTGTATAAGTGGACTAACAATAGCATTTCTATCTCAGGGTTGTTGGAGGGATAATATTTTTAAAGTGCTTTGCAAACTCAAGCACTATAAAACTTCAAGAGATAAATGCTAGCAATTATCATTAGCTAAATTTTTCCCCATAAAAACATTTCACAATTTGATCAAGTTTGAATATAGAGTAGCTGTACGTTGGCTTCTACCTCATAGAGAAGTTTATGCGTTGATTCAACAAACCTTTATTGAACAATTAATAAGGGGTAGACATGTAGGTGATACAAAAACATGTAAGGGACATTCCCTCCTCTCAAGAAACAAGATCTCTAATTGGTAGATAGAGTAAAATTGCTATCAGAAGTCTCCAACTTTCTTCTCTTTCTGATTTCCATAGAAATCATCTTGAGTATAATTTCTTTTTCCTAAGCTGCTAACTCTTCTTGTCATTTGCAACCCCTAGTCATGGACTTTTCTGACTTTGCTGACATCAGTGTTTTTTGTTTCAAAAATCACCCAAGTCTGCAGAGTTTACCTAACAATCTTAAAATAGAACCTGATTTGATCATAGTTTTGTCAGTTCACTGCCAACAGAAACATTTTAGGTCATATATGTGATCCAAGAAAAGGTTTGGTGTGTCCAGAATAACAAGAAGAATTAGTTATAGATGGGGAAAAAACTGGATTGCATTCACTGTACCTGCCCCAGCTCAGTAGACACAGATGCATTTTTTAGCCTCTTCTCTCATCATTTACTCTCAAACATCTGGGGAACCTCAGGCCCCAAATCTTGATTTTATCCCAGTCCACAAGAACATAGTATTATGCCTATCTCTGTTGCACTTCAGAGAATAATTTGCTCTTTACTGGGCTACTATAAATATTCCATTCAAGAGAAGGTCCCCAAGAGTTTTGTGGATAAGAGTAGTTGAAAGACAGTAAACACAGTTATTCAGATAATGAAAAGTCAATGTATAAAGGTAGTAGGAGATAACTTGCCTTTAAAGTCAAGTGAACAATAAGCTCTAACAAACAATATATCTGCACACTACTCATCTGGGCACCTGCTGGTAGGGGCTATTTTAAAATTTTTTTTAATATTTCTTTTTGCTATTATATCTTTCTTGTGCCCTCACTTTATTTCAGCTTCACTCTGTCTTTGTGTGTGTGTGTGTGTGTCTGTGTGTGTGTGTCTGTGTGTGTGTGTGTCTGTGTGTGTGAGAGAGAGAGAGAGAGAGAGAGAGAGAGAGAGAAAGAAACAGACAGAGTACCCACTGGATTTAGAGTCAGCACTTAGGCTTGAATTCTGGCTCTGAGATTCAGCATGGAAAATGGGATAGAGTGGGTACAGATTTTAGAATAAGATCCAAATTATTTATATCCCACCTCTCAAAGGCTGTGTGTCTATGTGTTCATGTATATATACATATATATACATATATATGAATTTAATGTATATATAGTCCTCCTTTCCTCAACTCCTCTTCCTGTTGTGATAATATGGAATTTCATGGTATTTATGAAATAAAGTCTGATGAATAAAGTCTTAATCTCTGAAGCAAATGCATTGGATGTGGTAGGTCATGACAGACCTCTACTGATATAAATTGCAAACCACATACACCTTCCCATCATATCCAACTCTTGTCCATGTCCTTCCATAAGATCATAGATTTAGAAATAGAAGAGATGAAGGAAATCATTCAGTCTAATCCCCGCATTTTACAGTTTTATAAACAGAGTCTAATAGAGTTCAAATGACTTTGCCAGGGTCACACAGTAATAAAATAGCCATCATTAAATTTTATAGAATGTTGTTAAGGTTCGAAAAATATTTTAGATACCTTATTTCCTTTGAAATATAGAGCAACTCTATGAAAGATACTGATGGTATTATCATCCCTCCTTTACAGATGAGGAAACAGCTCAGTGCTATTATGCAACTAGTGTCAGAGGTGTGATCAGAACGCATCTTCTTTCCTGCAAATCCTATGGCACACTGCCTTTCCTAGAGAAATTACTGGATGGATACCACTGCAGCACACATCCTGTCCATATTTTACTCCTTTCTCTCATTTCATGACCGGCTCCTTTTTATTTCTATAGAAGATTCTATAGACTTTGAGGTAAATGGCTAGGTCCCACCCATCAGGTGATGATAGTACAAGATGACACTTTAAAAAATGTTCTAAGGCAATGGAGAGCTCTAGATCGGGGATCTAAGGTGAGATGTAGGGGCAGATTGATTCTGTTATAAACTAGCTGTGTGGCCTAGGGCAAACCACTTCTCTCGAGACCTCAGTGTCCTTACCCATAATTTTATGAGGTTGTCCTAGATCACTGCTAAGGTTCCTTTCATATTCAACATTCTATAATTTTGAGGTGAATCTCTTGGGAGTTGAGACCATTCCATGTGACAGCTGCAGTGGTTAGTGTTAGAGGAGACCAACCTCAACCCTCATACTTTCCCAGAAAAGCACAGAATATAGTTATCCTTCATTCTTAGGATGCTTAGTGCCCACAGGACATGGATTTCAATGTACAGCATGTAATGGCAGGAGTTTAAAAAATGAACACTGAAAACTACATAGAAAATGGAGAGAAAAATGGTGTCAACCACTCTCTCCTGCCAAGGAATTGGAGACTTTGAGGGTTTTTTTTTACCTCTTTTGCCAAAGCTAGATGCTATTAGATTGATGTTATCTATAGTAATGTAAACCAGGGGTTTCAAATTCTTACTGACATCTTTCTTACAGACTTATTCAAGTCGCTGCTCCCATACCTTGACCTTCTTTCCTTATATGAACATGTGCCTGATCTCCCTTTGCTTATCTGAAAATCTGATAGACTCTACGGTATGTGGGGTTTAGGAAATATTAATGATAATAATAGTAATAAGAACTATTATTAATATATATTTATATATAAACAATAGTCTATTATAAAAATAGGTAGCATTTATATAGCAGTAGATAAGTATGTTATTATACATATATTATACAAGTACAATGGTAGAGGTTATTATTCTTATTAATACTTTGATACTCAATAAATACAATGGCAGAGCTTGTTATTCTTATTAATACTTTGACACTCAATGGATCCATGATCTCAAAGACTTGGGTATTCTTTATCTGGGTACCAATTACAACAAGCTTTGTATCCTATATGATTCTTGTTTCTGCTTTTCCTTACATAGATTATTTCATTTCAATTAAGCCACAAAACAATTCAGTGAGGTAGAATGCCATATTTATCTCGATTTTAAAGGTGAGGAAGGTGAGGCTGTGAGTAGGTAAGTGACTTGCCCAGATTCCCACAGCTAGTAAGTAAATGAGGCAAGATTCCATCTCTGGTCTCCCTGCCTCTTAGTTCAGCACTCAAAGGATTCTTATGAAGTTGCCAGAGTTCCCTTGGGAAAGATGATGAATCCAAGATATTCCTTTTCCATGGCATTCCTTAAGAGCAGATCTGGGATTTTCTTCATTTTATTTGTATACTGTCTTGCAGTGCTCTGCAGAATGTGGTGTTGGAGTGAGAACACGTTCGGTGGTGTGCATGACCAATCATGTCAGCAGTCTGCCCTTGGAGGGCTGTGGCAACAACAGACCAGCAGAAGTTACCCCTTGTGACAATGGGCCATGTGCTGGCAAAGTGGAGTGGTTTGCTGGGAGCTGGAGTCAGGTGAGTACACCCTTTTGGTATCTTAGTTGGCATGTTTCAAAAGTAACACCTGTCCACATAGACCAAACCTCATTGGAAGTAAAGAGGGAAAAATCTGAGGTTATTTTGATGAAAAGAACAAATAGCCATGAGAAAATTATGGCATAGTCATTTGCTAAGTCCTCAGAATGCCCTGGAAAAGAAATTCATTCCTGTGTCATTAGGATCCTTATTATTATCAATGCAAGTTCTTGGAAACACAGATGATGGATGTCAGGAGGGGACAACAAAACCTAATTTGAAATGGTAGAATTGGAAGGAGGTAATATGTTTAATTGTGAAGTTGTGTGTCTTTCTGGGGCCAAGACATAGTAGCTTATTTTTAAAATGTTGTTCTTTGGAGGTCAATGAAGAGTTAAAAAGAAATTTTGGTGTCCCTAAGATGCTGCAGGTTCTGCAAGGGGAGCAGGTAAAGGGTAGCATAGTTGGAAAGGGGGTTACCAGAAAACATCTCACTCACAATTGTAAAAGAACAAGGCTATATTTCAGCCCTATCACCAAATAGAATCAGCCCTACCATTAGCTAAAAAGTAGGGGAGGTCTCAGTAGTACTATTTAATAGGGCAAAGAGTCCTGGCTAGCATCTCTGTGGCATTAACTTCTAAGAGAAATGATTGAGAAATTCCAAGTTGGTGGCAGCAACTAGGAAGGGGAGATGGAGTCCTCTTCTTGAGTAAGACATACAAGCAAGTTCTTAGGAAAAAAGAGAGAAAATAAGGGAAAGGAAGAAAGGGGGCAGGGGGAAAAAAGGGGAGGGGAAGTGGAAGGAGGGAGAAAAAATCCATAATCTTATAGCTTCTGGAGTTATCAGAAGAGGAAGGACGGAGCTCCCTTATCCCAGGCAGCCATCTTCTCTCTTCCTTGAATATAGTTCTTGACTAGATAACCATGTCTGTGTCTCATGGTAGTTGGAAGTGAATGTGTGGAACAATGTTCCTAGAACATTCTAAGAATTAAGAAAGACTGAGATGTCCTCAGAGTTTTCACCAATCAGGAGATGCCTTAGCATCATTCAGAACTGGTGGCTTAACCAAGTAGTAAATGCATTTTGAGGAAAAAAATAATAATGAGCCAACATAAACATACCCAACAGCCTGTAGCACCAAGAAATGATCCAGTAGGTTGAAGCCTTATAGCAAAGCAGAATATTAAAGACTGACCAATCACAACAGGGAAGTTAAAGCCTATAACGCCTGGGTTTCATAAACAAAAAGAGAAGCCAGCCCAGGAATGCAAAGTGGAACCAGGGATGAAACAATTCAAAACCAGTCTGTCATCAAACAGATTTCATGGACTTCCCTCCTGGGCCTATGCTGGCTAGATCCCCCTAGACAGCTACACTCTCATCAACTATTCCTCTCTATCACCTTCCTCCTCCCCTGCTATATCCCCAACTACTATATTCAGGAAGAAAAACACATCAAATCAGCAATATTTCATAGAATGAACTGACTTGCCATCCTCTAGTCTTTGCCCTTCTTTGCAAAAATCTTTGGCTTTTATGGAGATTTAATAAAACCTAGGAGTAACCTAATACTAATGCATTAGACATGGAGATCGGAGGCAGAGAGAGGCAAAGAGGTTTAGCACAATACCAATGAAAAATCAGCCTAGTAGTTTGGAGGGTTTCCTGTATTTAAATGAATGATTTGTTATTGTTTAATTTACTTATTGCTTGTATTGCTCATTTAAACACTTAATCACATATTGCCTTTCAAGCCTTATTACATATTACTCTTCTTAATTCACTCCACAATGCAGTTGAACTGACCTCCTTACTTTTCCTCAACACAATAAATAATATCTTTCCCATCTCAGCTCCTTTGCACCAGCTTTTCCCATGAATGGAATGCAACCCCCTTATCTCCATCTATTACAATTCCTAATTAACTTCAAAACTCAGCTCAAATATCACCTTCTACTGGAAACTTTTCTGATCCCCCTGTTTCCAGTGCTCTCCCCTCAACAATTGTATAATTATTTTGAATATACATTTGTATATATACATTCTATCTACCCCAATAGAATTTAAGCCTCTTGAGAGCAGGGATTATTTAGTTTTTACCTTTGTATACCCAATGCCTAGCACAGTACCCAGCATAATTGGTGCTTCATAAATGCTTGCCAATTGATTGTTACTATGCTATCTTATGTGTGCCTCTCCCAGTTCCTCAATTAGACTATAAGCTCCTTGAGGATAGGGACTGTGGTGTATACATCTTTTGTATCCCTCACAGTCCCTCCCACAAGCCTGGATTCAAAGTAAACTTTGCTGTTGTAGATATTTCCTCCTCTAACCTTTCTGTGCCATGGTTCACAACGTTCTTGTAGCCAATAAAGCTCCTGATGATGGATGTCAGAGAGCTGCTCTTGGCTAGCCCTAGGACTCAAAGATGCAGAGTTCATCGTTGAGCCTTTCCAGGTTGGTAGACCCTGCCAAAGCTGGCCCTCTTCTGGGGCAGCTTTTGAGGATGCAGGGTCACTTCCATACCACAAGAAGGCATTGGAGTATAAGGGTAGAGATGCTGTAGATCCTCACCAAATGGTTGTGGCATGGAATCAATAAACAGAACCTCTGAGTACATGAGGTTTTCCAGGACAGTAACAAGTAGATACTATTAAAAGAAGCCATTGTCTCTGCCCAATTAGATTTCCTTCAGAAACAGCAGCAGTAAAAGTGATCTGACCCTGAACTCCACAGTCCTCCTCAAACTATTCCAAGCAAACCTAAAGTTAAGTAAAAGTAATTATCTTCAACAAAGGAACACCCCATCAGGACCAGCATCTATTTGAGAAACCTTTGCAAGGAAGTAATGCATGATGAAATGTGGCATTTATCTTCCTCAACCTGAGCCATTCACAAATGCTTCCTTAAGTGAAAGGGACAAGCCTCAAACAGCTTTTTATTCTATTGAAAATCAACATCAGGGAGCAGCAGCCACAGACATTCAGCTCAAATGTACATTTTCAGAAGCATAATCAAACAATGCATTATGTAGGAACCATAAATGGTTCTGTTTATTGCCAGGGCATCCCAGGGCATAATAGTGAGGTTGCTGAAGTTTGCTTCAGACATGCCTCATCTGGCCATTCTTCACCTTTCTTCTGTCCCTCTCCTTCAAGGGACCATTGCCCTCAGCCCAAACTGCCTCTTCTGTTTGGGAGGAATCCAATAAACGCAATGATTTAATGTGCCTCCTTTCCCAGGGACTTGCATCTTAAATTAGGATACCTGAAGACTGCAACATTTGGACTGAAGGAATGACTTTCCAATGGTGGAATTTCAAGGACAGTGACAATCGGGAAGTGTAGATACTGAGTGATAATCAAATATGGATTGCAAATCACAAAACACCAGCAAACACACATACTGCTAAAGCAAATGCCATTATGGATTGGTAAAAAGCCCACATAAGCCTTCACTTAAGCATGGTGAAAGTCATGCCTAGGAACTATGTTTTTAAGTGGGTGGGAGAGGAAAACAGAGACAAAAGATTTCCTTTTCCCTTTTCTCCAAGGACTTTATTAATTCAAAAATGAAACAGTATGAACTATGCCTATCTATAATTATGTCTATATCTGTCTATATCTATGGCAGATAAGTTGTTTGGTGGATAGAGAACTGGACTTGGAAACAAGAACATCTGAGTTCAAATCTAGCCTTTCAGCCTCAGACCCTGAATCAGTAATCCTGGACAAGTAATCTAGCCCTTCTGCCTCTGTTTCTTCACCTGTAAAATAGAGATATTGATAGCGCCTTAACAAGTTGTTTGCCCAGGTCCTATAGCTAGCTAATGTTTGACTCGGAACTCAAGCTCAAGTCCACCACTCCATCTACCATACTACCTACTTGCTTCAAAAGTGATGAAAGCATCCTTCTTTATTAAAAGGCTGGAGTAGAACTTTATCTGAATTCAGAATTAGTGTCAGCTTCAGTAGTACATTGTCATAACTGATGCAAACCACAACTGAATTCCTCCCAATCTAGCATTGTGTGGCGAAACCCAGTTTCTGGTGGTAAGATTGGTCCAATAGGAATAGGATGCTTTTGACAAGTTATCTCAAAGGGGATTCCATTATGGAATCAATACCTATGATGACTAGAGGGCTGGGTGTGCTTGCTGCTTGAAGCATGTTCCTCTTTTGCCACCTTGAGAACATCATCTAACACATGGAAGAATTTCCACACTGCAGATTACTTAGGGGAGGGGAGAGAAAGGACTGTATTTGCCAAAATATGTGTGTCTCCAAATAAATCCGAGGTAACTAAAATATCTTAGTATACCAGAAATTTCTTGAAGATTAAAAAAAGAACTTTATGGTATAGAGAGTGCAAGCAGCTCTGTGGAATCCAGGAGGGTTCCTTCATCTGTTGCTGTTGGCCTAACATCATCATCATAAAAGACTTCCCAAGAAACTATCTCAAGTGACCATGTGTTGCTAGAAACTTCATGAAAAAAAGGAAGAAAAATTCCCACTAGCATCATTTGTATTCTAGGTGATACCCTAAAGTCAAGAAAAAAATCTACCAAGTTCTTATGAGAACAGTTTCTGGCATACCATTGTTCATGATAGAAAACAAATATCAATGGAAAAGATTTTGAAATACCATAAGGTAGGTATGCCATCTGTTCACCAGACATTCCCTTATCAAGACTCCCCTAGGGGCAAAAAGTGAATGAGAAATGGCATCTACTCAAAATAAAATTGATGTAATAACTGTCTTGTACTACTTAGAGATGGATGTACAGATGTCCGCAGAGGAAGGACTCACTGAGTTTATGATTATACATCAACCGGGTTTTTTGGTCTTGTTTTTTCATAGGCATCAAAGCAAGATTGAACAGGGAACTGAACAATATAAGGATAGTCATTGGCCCTGTGATTTCATTAGTACAAGGAATATCCAGGTCAGGAAATTCCTCTACCAATGAAAGTCATAATCTCTGCAACTTATAGTCTCAGATTTGTCTACAATAGGAGTTAGCAAACTCATACCCACTGCCTGATTTTGTACAGCCCACAAGCTAAGAATGTTTTTTTAAATTTAATGTAAAATCTCTTCTCAGCTCGCAGATCATACAAAAAGAGGTAGTGGGCACTTGCTAACTCCTGGCCCAAAGCACTTGGGCACGTGACTTGACCAAAGTTGCATAGTCAACATTGGGTCTTGAACCCAGGTCACCCTGGCATGAGGTTCACTATTCCTTTTAAAGCCCTTTTCATATGGGCCAGTTTAATGATGAAACAACAGAAAAGGTGCTTTTTGTGTAAAGGAAAGATATAAATTTCCAAATGATGTGTAAGATATTGCCATTGCCAGTATAGATGAATACTTTGATATCTAAAAGGAGTTTTTTAAATGAGCTCTTAAAATATATGCTGCTAATATATCTGTATAAAAATATAACTTTCCAGGCAAGATTTGGAAAGTTTTGAAGAGAAAAATATATGTCATATAAAATATTTACAGACAAATCTCTGTGAATGTTGTAGAATGATGTCTTGCTTATATCAGAGCAGTTGAATGCATAAAGAGACAGAGAAGGTGCTCTTATTTATTAAAAACTAGAGAAATATGAGTGCAAGAAAACACAGTTTCAAGGGCACCAGGGACAGACAACCATGAAGATGACTTCAAAGCTGCAAGCAATATATCACACCAACTAATTTTCATATTCATGTTTTATGACTAAAAATGAGAAGTCATATAAACATCTAAAGACTAAGGTATGATTTACAAAGGGCTATCAATGTGATAGGGAAAATGTGTAGAGTTGTAACTTTTTAAGTGAAAATTACTGGGAATCAGAAGGCTTTTATTTAAGACATTGAAGAATTAGAACTGGTAAAGGAACTGGGTATAGGAATAAGGGAGAACAAATAGACATGAGCTTGGGGAGGGACTGAAGAGCTCCTCTGTTGAGTGTATTAGAAACAGTGAGCCCATACGAGGTTTCAGCCGAGTGATTCCCCATTGGTCAGAGAGAGAATTTACATCATTGGCCAAGAGCTGTAGTGATAGCTATTGTCCAACTGCACCAACTAGAGTTAGAGAGAAGCTTTTGCTTGGGGCTTATCTCTGCCAAATTCTGGCTTAAGAAAGAAGCTTGGGGTCGGTGAGAGAGTCATGGAGGGCAGAGAGACACTTTCAGCTGCTTTGGTGTCTTGGTGAGCTGGCTTAAACAATTGCTCTGGATTACATTGCCATGAACTCCGTTCTGAACTCAGCATTTGGGTGAGTGAATAACTGGTGGGTGTATGTAGTCTATATCAGGGGTGGGGAACCTGTGGCTTCAAGGCCAAATGCGGCCCTCTAGGTCCTCAAGCGTGATCCTTTGACTGAATCCAAAAGACCCCGAGGCCACGTGTGGCTTCTAGGCTGCAGACTTCCTCGGTCTATATGATCCAGAGAACCAGTTCTGTAGCTTAAATAGAGCTCTCCAGTTGAGAGTTAATGCTTTCTAAAAAAAGAACCATTTTAAGGGTGATATGGATGGCAATTATGGTCAATTGAAAGAACTTATAAATGCTTTGAGTGAGGAAGGGAGGAAGATTTCTATGACTGAAGAATGATAATGAGAAGCAGTCAAGTTGTGAGCAAAGAAGCACTTGTGCATGGCACAGATGTTCTTTGGTGGACCAATAACATGTATACTTGTAGTCCAGGGTTGTGAGCTACTTTAAAAAATGAGTTTTCCTCTCTCATGTGCCTCCACTGTTCCCAACACATACTGAGTGCAATAGTGGGAGAATGTGATCCAATTTTATCTATGTGTATTTATGTGTTATGTGTATACTGTAGGTTATTATTTGTGCATTTGCTTTGATATAGTAGTATCTATAGTATTATTAATTTTGCTTTTTTGTTAAGCAAATGTTGATGTTTTAAGTTCTAAAAATGTATTTGTTGTAAGTGGCTGGTTAAATAAATATTATTCACTGTGGAGATGCATTAGTTTGTGAGTGGACAGTTGAGTAGATTGTATTTTATTGTTTGTGCATTTACTTTAATATATTAGTATCTATAATATTATTTAGTTCTTATTAGCATCTGTAATATTATTTCTTTTGCTTTTTGTTAAGCAAATATTAATGTTTAAGATATAAAAATGTCATTTTAAGTGGCTGGTTAGGTAAATATGACTCACTGCGTTATTTTGTGAGGGGCCAGTTGAATAGTTAGAAAGGATAGTGGAAGGAGACTCTAGAGTAAGGATGGAGAGAAGGTAAAGTATATTTTTCCCCAACAGGATTATTCTGAAGGCCTTTACAGAGTTTAAATATAACTGCAAGGTGATGGTATAGCTCTGGGAACTTAGACCTGCTAATGTGAAAGCAGGTTGGAATGAGGGAGCCAACCCAGAGAAAAAATGGAATGTTGACATGCCTCAGGAGAGAAGTGGTTTAGATATGTTGTAATTTGTGAGTTGGTGGCATCACATATTGGCACAGATACCACCACACAACCATCCCCATTCATATTTGAAGCTGTGGGGGATCTATTACATAAATCCTCCCTGTAGTATCATTTACCATGTTATGTTGACTTGAGGCCATCATATTGATCCATAATGCCTTGCTGCCTCTCATCTACACAGTACAGAAATTGTCAAAATACATTATATAGCAAAGGGTCAAGCACAGAACACTAGAAATATAGGTAAAACACATATTATTGGAAAGAATTTAAGTGATTTGCTCCCAATCATATAGTTGTTATATGATAGATCTGGGAATCAAATGTAGATCTAATGATTCGTTTTATGAAACAAATTTTGTCCTAATAACTAAACAAGGGAAGGCTAAAGCAAAGTGAGAGATCTGTGAGCTAATATCACTAATGAATATCAATTTAAAATTTTAAAATAAAATCTTAGCAAAAAGTTAACAGCAACATTATTCACGATAATCAAGGTAGATTTATACCAAGATCGAAAGAATGGTTCAACACTAGAGAAACAATTAGTATAGTTAAAAACACTAAAACCAGAAATACCCTCAAACCGTATGATTATATCAACAGGTGAAGGGGGTAGGAAAGCCTTTGAGAAAATACAGTTCTATGATGCTAGAAACCCCACAAAGCATAGGCATATTAGCACAATTTTAATATAATAAAAGGCTTTGTCTAAAATCAAAAGTAACATTTTTTTGTGTTCCTTCTCTATACTTTGATATCCTTGTAAAATTTGTAAAGACGATTGAAAAAAAAAAAAGAATTATCAGAGCAAGCAAAAAAAAGTGCTAATAGAGAAAAGTCAGAAAATGAGCCTAAGTAAAACAAGATGCCTGGAGGTAATTGTTTTCCAAGAGGTTCTCTTTCTTAGCTTCATTTCTGAAAATGAGTTCTTTCTATATCTACCTGGCATTGCTAATAAGTTTGGAGTGGGGGGAGAGAATCACATTCTTTGTTCTTCTCTAACATTGATGACTTCTACCAGTCTCAGATTTTCCCGTGTCTCATAAAGCGGCAGAAGCCTTGAGATAGGTGTTAGATTCTTTAATGTTCAGCAATTGTAATGTCTAGTTTTAAAAATTAGACATTGTTAAAAGGCAGTTAATTTTTATTATTGTTGAAGTGAAGTACGTTTTCAAAATCATTATGTTTGGCATATTAAATATATGTGCCAATAGTTAAACATAATACATTTTTCAATGTTCTTTAGTCAAATAACTTTGGATCTATAAAAAGCACAAAAACAATAAGTCTTTTAGGGAGGATCTGCTTAGAGAAAAAACAGGATGGTGTAATGGGCCGTACAGTGGTTGGAGGTAAAGAAAGTCTCCCTTCTAGTCTGCTTATACTACTAACAAGCTATTTGACCTTAAGTAGGCCACTCTCCTTTCTTGAGCTGTAGTTTTCTCATCAAGACTGATGTGATCTGATGTTGGGTTACAGCTGAAAGAGACCTTAGAGGCCTCCTAGTCCAATCCTCTCATTTTATAGATAAGTAACTTAGCAAAGCAGGTTATAAAATGCAGAATTAAAGGCCTACACACAAAGACACGTGCCATTATATCCAGATTTACTCTCAGCGCTTCTTTTGGTATCCAGACCTTTATTCATATTCCCTGAGCTTAAAATGTTGTCTTTCTACCAATTTTTTAAACATTAGCTCAATATCCTACTTCTCTGTGAAGCTTTGTTTCTGGTCCCTCGTGTCATTAGTGGTCTACTCTGCTTTCACCTTAAGCTTCATACACTTCCCTGGCACCTCTCAAATGCACTTACACGTCATTGTGTATTTCAGCTATCTGTGTACCTTTCATGAAAGCCAACATGGTACCACCATTCTACTACTACCATGACACTATGGGCCACCGTAGAATTAGCAAGAAATGATTTTTAAGTCCTGTGTTTAACGCATACCAGCTGTGTGACTCTGGACAAGTCACTTAACTTTTCACGGCTCCCAGATAACTCTTTAAGACTGTAACTAAAAGGAAAATTGTTAATTTGCATGGATAGGAATATCTATACTGTGACTTCCCTAGATGGATGCAATCATAGAGGTAGATTTTACCCTTCCCCAAAGGTACATTTGAGATCATTTTAGACTAAGTTCCATTTGGCCAGAGATCAATTTTTTCTAAACCTTATGTCACTCCCCACCATCTGGTAGAGTGCTCTCCATAGCATAGGTGTTTCATGAGTGTGTATCATAGACTTGGAGTTGAAAAAGAACATGTGGGTCTCCCAGTCCAGCCTTTCTCACTTTATAGATGAGGAATGTGTTGAAAGGGAAAGAAAAGAAAAAAGTTTCTGTGTGAGACTCTCCTGTGTTGCATTCACACCTAACTAAGGTTGACATTCCTTCTTGGATATCAAATAATAACATGCTTATGGTGTTCCTCTCTTAAGTGTTTTGGCATTGACTGCACGTCACCACTAACTTCTGTAGCCTTTCAAAGACAAGTCCCTTCCAGCTATAAATCCTAGGTTCCTACAGCTTTTCTCCCCAGTGCTTTTGGGAGTTAGTAGCCTTGGCCAATCCAAGATCCATTTGACCTGAGCTGAGGCCAGAAGGAGGCTAGGGGAAATGAAAGTGTGCCTGTCCTAGCCTATATTAACCCAAAGCCACCTGGTGCTCAGGATTCAACCTCTTTCCCTCCTCCTCTTCTCTTGTTACTGGCTGCTTCACTGTGCCACCGTTAAACATAGTAAGTATAGTGCATCATTGCTCATGATGCATGTAATCCATTGCTTTTGTCCAAACTCCCCATTCTGATCACACAGCTGGAATTTCTGCTGTGACACACTGAAGTGAATTCTCTAATTACTTAAGCCAGAAAAGCCACCTGTGTTGTCTTTCTACATTAAGAACAGGTGGAAAATTCCACCCCCACCACCTTTCTGCTGACTGTCCCCCTCTCAGAGGGTCTCACAGGTCTGGGACGTGTTTTCCACTATGCTCTTTGTCTGGCATCTGTGCCAACAATACTGAATTCTACCACCTCTTTCACAGCTGCAGCTTGAAACAGTTCTATCCCATCTGACCCCACTGTAATTCTCCATTGCAGCCAGGAATAATCCTGGCTAGAAGAGGCTTCAAGTGCCAGGCAGAATCAGGCTGCCCATTTGCTTTTGAGATGGTGTTTGCTCCAGTTGGGTCCACCTTTTGCTCCTTCCTCTGGGGTCATGAACAGGAGAAAAGAACTGCTGACCTATGTATATCTGTAAGCTGAGGGTGTACTTAAAGTCTCTCCATGTTGATAGCATTTATAAAAACATACACTCCTCTGGTATAACTTTTAAAGAGTAGGGTCACCTCCAAACCACAATGAGACAGAATGAGAAGGCAGAACAGAACAAGTATTTTTTAAGTGCCTCCTGTATGAAGGCACAGTGCTAAGCACTCTTCACAAATATTGTGTTGCTCCTCTCTGAGTCTTAGTTTCCATCTCTGTAAATTTGGAGACTAGGATGAGATGATTTCTAAATGCCTTTCCAGCTCTAAGATTCAATGACTCTGTGAGATTAGTGACAAATATACTCTAAATTGGACTTCTCCTATGAATGAAAAAAAGAAATTGGGTGTGCGCATAGGATGACTATCCCCAGAATTTTTATAATAGAAATTGACAAAAATCAATATAACCCTATCATGTTATTTATGGCATTTTACTTCTTCCCTCTCCCTCAAAAATGAACAGATGGAATAATCTATTGAAGATCTATTGAACTATTCTATATTATATCTGCATTGACATTCACATATATTGTCTATAGTACTTTGTGGGGTCTTGAGTTATTAGCCATCCTCTCTAAATTATGTTGGGTGACAATGGCAAGGACTCTGGATTTTCAATCATTCATTGAGCACAGGAATGCAGAAGAATGACCATATTAGCCATTTATGGTTTTGAGTCTGCCTTCATGCCTGCCAAAACTCTCTGTACCCCAAGGGATCCCTCAATTTTGACTGTTGGCTGCATAGCCACCGGGATAGGTGAGGTTGGCATGGTGGTATGCAGCTGCATGTTTTATCACTTCTGGTTTGCAAGGCCAAAACTCATGAAGCCATTTATCTTCTGGTACACACTGAACCTGTCCTTATAGGGCATCTTTCTACCATGTGGGTGGAGGAAGATAACTTTTGTTTATATCCTCAGGGTCCAAACAACTAAGCCTCCCTACAGGGATGATTTCTACTCAATTATATGTGTATTTAAAAAAAAAATGAAACGTAACTTTTAGTTATCCACAAATCACTAATGAAGCTAATTGAAGAATAGATATAAACATTTAGCCACAGTGAGGTACCTCACTCACTAATGGATGCCTATATTATCTAATCTTGATTTTCCTCAGGCCTGAGTAGCTATAATAATATACTCTAAATCTCCTAATGTAAAGCTAAATGTAGTAAGACCCATCTAAGGCTCCAAGATCCCTCATCAAACTTGTGTCCAAAGCCTTTGCTGGCAGGTTCCTTCCAGCATTTGCACTTTTTCCCTTCCCATATACCTTTTATTGTCTGTTAGACAGTATTGGTCTTATTTGGTCTTCCTAACTCTCCCAATCGACCATTTGGCTTCCTCCATGACCATGTTTTTGCTTTTATCCTCTCCTCTCTTAAAAAAAAGAGCAGTAAGAAAGATAGGTCCTATCAAACTCTGGGAAAATGCCATGGTTATCAATTTGATTCTACAAACGTTTGTTAGTTTATTAAGGGCCTACTATGTGCAAGGCATTGTGATACTCAGTAGGGATACAAAGATGAACAAAGCAGTCCCTCTGTTTAAGGAATTTCAGTGCTCTATTTGTGGGGGCTGGGCTGAGATTGAGGATACAACACATGTACACATAACTATAATACAAGGCATTTGAAGGAGGGCTAACGCACAAACTAACAATTCAGGGGCTGGGGAGAGAGGTGATCCAGGACAGGCTTCATCCAGGAGATAATACTTGAGTTGAGCCTTGAAAGAAGAAAGATTCAATAAGGTAGAATTGAAGAAGGAGTAAATCCCAAGCAAAAACTTTCCCTGCCTCAAGGAGCTTACATTCTAAAAGAGGAGAAAACATGAAAACAACTAGCTGGAAATGTGATATATGCCAAGTAGACAGAAGACATTCTGAGCAGAAAGGCCATTAGCAACTTGGGCAGGAGTGAGAGATAAGGAGAGAAATGGGGAAGGCCTCCTAGAATAGATGGAATTTGAATTTTGAATGAAGTCAGGAAAGCTAAGAGAAAGGTTTAGGAGGCTGAGCAATCCAGACATGAAGGACAAATAGTAAAAAGGCATGGAGACCAGAGATGGAGTGTCATCAGAGAAAGCAGATAGTGCTGGGTAAAGTAGTAGATAGAACGCTGGACTACAAATCCTGCCTCAGATACTCGCCAGCTGTGTGATCATGGGCAAGTCACTTGAGCTCTCCGAACCTCTGTTTCCACATCTGTGAACTGGGAACGGTAGCCATAGCACCTACCTCACAGGGTTGTTGTGAGGATCTGAGAAGAGAGTATTTATAAAGTGCTTTGCAAACCTTAACACACTGTATAAATGTAAATCATTATTAATACTATTACTATTGACAGGACGTGGAGGGCAGTAGAACAAGGGGGTAAGAGAACCAGGGATAGGGGCAGCTAGGTGGCACAGTGAGTAGAGCACCAGGCCTGGAGTCAGGAGGACCTGAGTTCAAATGTGGCCTCAGACACTTGATACACTTACTAGCTGTGTGACTTTGGGCAAGTCACTTAACCCCAATTGCTCTGCCTTCCCCCCTCAAAAAAAAAAAGAGAGTCAAGGATAGAAGATCGTGTATACTTGAACTGGTGAGTGGTGGATAGGCTCATGACTCTGGAAGAGGAAAGGTGATGTCAGAGCAGGAGTGATGAACTGAGAGAACAGGGATATCTCAATCTGTGGCTTCTCCAAGAAGCTAGTGCAGTCCAACTGTCTTCTATCTTATGTGGCTGCTAAAGGTTCACTGATTAATTTGTTTTTACATCCTGAAAAACTGGCACTTTTACTAACAACTCTTGATACCTCGTAGTGTTTATGGTCTTGTCTCTGACACATACAGCAGTCTTTTAAAGGCATTGTGCCCTTTTCCCCAGGACATAACTTTTAAAATGCATTTAAACAGACCGTAACAGGAGCTATAAATAGAGATATAAAGCCATTTCTCCACTTGGTCATTTCTCAATATTTTATTAAACACAGTTGCCAGAATTTACTTAAGTAGCTCTTAAGAGCCTTATAAAATTCAACTATGAAAGCAATCTCCTGTGTACTTTCTGCTTGGGCTTGTTCATATTGTCTAAATCTTAGTCTCTGGTTTTTATTCCCAAATCATTTCTTTCTTTTGGATCATAGTGTCTACTACTGAAAGGGATCTTCTGTCTTCTATCTAGTCTAAAGGTGTCAGACTTGCACCTATTGCCTGCAATGCTCCTGGAACCAGATTAAAATGTAATTGGGAAATCGTTTAACAAAACAAACAAATAATGCAATACAACACAGATAATGTTAATTTGAAGTTTTCTAAGCCACTATCCTGGGGCAGCTAGGCGACTCATCAGAAAGAGCACTGGACTTGCAATCAGGAAGATCTGAGTTCAAATTTGGCCTCAGACACTTACTAGCTGGGTGATTCTGGACAAGTCGCTTAATCCCTATTTGCTTAGTTCCTCATCTGTAACATGAGGACATACTGGACAAGGAAATAGCAAACCATTCCAGTTATCCTTACCAAGAAAACCCCACGGACAAAGTCCGTGGAGTCACTAAGAGTTGGACATGACCAAATGACTTAACAAGGCAATATGCAGCCCGCTGGGATCTATTTCTATTTGCGTTTGACACCGCTGATTCTAGTCCAACTCCGTCATTTTACAAATGATCCAGGGATCAGAGATGTTAATTGACTTGTCTGAGATTACACAGGTAGGAAGTAGAAGAGCCAGTATATTAACTCCAAACCTTTTGCTGTTCTCAATGTACAACCTAAGTATGACTTTTAGTACTCTGTCTTCAATTTCTACATGCTTTTTAGCTCTTGAAATCTTCTTCCCCCTACATCCATATTTCCTTTCATAAAATCTGTACAATCTTCCTCATAATGCAGGATTACTTTATTCTCTGAGAAAAAAATAGATGGGGTAGCCAGCCTTTGAAAACTTCTCAGGGAAAGGAATTTCAATCTACGTAATTACATTATCAACCAGTTGACATTTTTCAATCATTTCCATAAGGAAAGTCAAAGAGAGGCATCTTAGTGTAATGGAAAGAGTAAGTATTGTACTTTAGGTAAAAAAAGATCCATATTCAAACATGGCCTCTGATTTTTATCAACTTGGTGATCATCAGCAAGTTACAACTTCCCTGAGCCTTGATTTCTTCATTTTTAATGTGGGGATAAATTGAGGACAAAGAAACTCCTAGGGTTCTCATAAGGATGAAATAAGAGAAATTGTCCCATGCCATACTAAAATTGAGTGATACTATTTCTAAAACTTCCAATGACTAACCAGTCTATTGACCTTATTTTTAAAAGGATACAAGGAGAGAATAGGTTTAGTTTGGCCTGACTTATTCTTAGTGAATCAGTAATAACGCTTACTCATTACCCATCTATTTTTTTTCTAATTTCTCTGACTTTTATAGTACATTCTGAAATTTTCTGGGAAACAATGTCAAAACAAGGGCTATTGTTTCTGAAATTTTTCCTTCCCCCTCTCCCATTTAAAAATAATTGTATATTCAGTTGTTGTTCATAAGTGTACTATGCTTCCTCCAGTTTTTTGTCACTTAACACCTTCGTTTTTTTCTTAAAATATATGAACACTGATTCTGGCATCAAATCTTCACCTTCTTCAGTACCAAGGGATATAATTAATCTGGGACTGGAGTCTTGAATTCATTTAAATTATCTCCTGTAGCTTCTCTTGCTATCTCTTTCATCTTGAGCTTCAATTCTCTTTTAATTAGATTTATTCATTTTTATCACTAAAAATTTCTTCTCGATAGAAAAGGCAGCATCAAAATGGATGCTTCTTTCTTCTCATCTATCTACTGTAAACAATGGACCTGTCCATTCCTTCTTCATTTTTTGTCAACTATACATTTACAAGGACATTTTTGTTTTTAGCACTTTTTTTTGCAAGTGTCATCTCTTTTCTGAGCACCAGTCTTTGGCATCCTTTTTTTTTTTTAACAGATTCATGTCAGTCTTACGATCTTCCTTAATTATATATGTAAACTTTCATCCGATATCAGTTCATCAGAGAACTCCCTGTGTGGTTACATTGACCCCTTTTTTCTCCTTCTTTTCTTTTTCACTTGTGTTAGTATATTCAGAATTTCATCTTTGTTAGATTATTCCAGCCTTCCTCAATCACATTCCACTTTAGAACCCCTGCCTACTGGGAGATTGTTCATATTTTTTTCCACTAACTCTGAAATCTTTTCTAGAACTTTTTCATAATCTGCAAAAATTGAAAATATTCCAAATTCTCAGAAGGAAGGAAATGGCCAAGTAAATTACATTATATTAGGATACGGATAGGGGACCAATACTGTGATTATACTGATAAAGGAGAATCCTTGTAAGGAAATTCCCATTATCAGCGCAAATCAGCACCTCCTCCGCAACTTACAGATTTAGAAGAAGTGTGCTTGAACTGGGGGGTCCATGAATTAAAAAAAAACACACATTTTCAAGGATTCCATTTCAATATAATTGGCTTCTTTTGCAATCCTATGCACTTTAAGCATTTTAAAAATTAGTCTGAGGAGTCTATAGCATTCAATAGACTTCCAGAGGGACCCATGACACAAAAAAATATATTGAGAACCCCTGTATTAGACAATTGCCTAGTTGCAGTGGTGTCAAGCTCAAATAGAAACAGATTCCTGCCACAGATTGACTTAGAAAACCACAAGTTAACATTATCTATGTCTCAATGTGTCTTTATTTATCTTGTCAAACATTTCCAACTACATTTTAATTTGATTCAAGCTGCACTCCAGAATTTTACAGGTGCCTTGGGCCCTTGGGCCTCTAGTTTGATTACTCTGGCCTAGAGCCCTAAGGGCTTAAGTGATGTGCCCAAGATGATATAACCTGTATGTGGCAGAGGAGGGTCTTAAACCTATAGCTTCCTCACTCTCTAGCCACTATGCCATGCTGCTATGGGTGTTAACAAGATGATATACAGATAGTTATTCCACTGGAAAAAAGTATGGAAGTCAGTAAGTAGAAATGTTGTTAAGTTTCAAAGTAGATAGAAATGTGTATGTAACCACAAATATATGCACATATGTACATTAACAAAGATCAGAAGGAATTTAGAGCGATATAGAATGTAATATTTATTAGTTCTTTTTTTCTTTTCAGTGGTACATAAATTTATAATGAAATATAGATAGTAAAAAAGAAAGATCTGCTTTCCTGAAAACTAAACACACATATTTGACTTTGTGAGAATTCTTCTCCTTTGCTGTCATGAATCCTAAAATGATACATGGTCACTTTTTCCCAAGGTCCCTGACACTTCATATTGTCACACATTAGAAATGTCTCTTGATATTTCTGCCATGTTGCGCAGAATTAAAACCAGAGTAGCAATTTCTCTGTTTCCTCTGTCTTCAAGAGGAGGAAACTGTCAGCAAGGCAAGTCAAGAATTCATCACCTTATCTACTTTTACCATGTGTTAAGGACAAAGCAGTAATTACCTGGATAGCTGTGGTCCTCATGACTCTTACATCTGGCCTTTGTGACAGTTTTGTAATTAGTAATAACAAAGGCTTCATCCACATTCTCTTCCCAATCCATATTCTCATGACCACAACTGGGCAATATTAAGCGTATACCAAAGTGATACATACTCTGTTTCAATCTTTCTTACCCTCATATACTTCACTGTAAATTTCTCCTCAGGTTCATAGATTTAGTTATAGGAGTATATGCCAATGTATCTGTGATGTCTTATATTTGGCTGTTCTATCCAATGGTGTGTCTCACAATCCATTCTTGTCCATATCCTCCTATAAGTTTACCAACAAAGAGTCCATCCAACATACTGTAGACCTTTCTTCATTTCTCTTAACATATGCAAAGAGACCAGTGGAACACTCTCCTATTTATTTGTAACCCTTTGCCCCATGACCAGCCCATCCTCTCTTCCTAGCATGCATTTTCATGATAATATCTTATGTTTTAATCCAGGAAGATGCCTTTTTAAAAAATATTCCATGCAAGTCTCCAACACTTTCAATTGGAATTACTGCCTTGCATTATCCTGTCCTTAAATGATACTCGTGTACTAAAATTTCATATTCACTTTTGTTATCCATAATCTATTCATTGGTATATAGACATCTAAGGTCATAACTACTGTTCCTCACACTCTTCCTTGTTACTTTCTCCTGAGAAGTACTTACATTCTCTTCCATCATTACTATTTCTTCCTTGTTGCAGGAATTGTCCTCCATAATACTCAGTTTTACAATTTTATCTAGGAATTTTTCTCCTTTCTCGAACTCCAGTTTAAAGTCACCTCAATCAGATTGCCAAATATCCTGACAAAAGTTCTCTCAAGGCTTCATAAAATGCATTTCATCCTATTCCAGAAAGGCATCAGTCAGGCATCATAAAGCCATCATCCAGGGCAGCTAAGTTGTGCAGTGAGTAGAGCACCGGTCCTGGAGTCAGGAGGACCTGAGTTCAAATCCAGCCTTAGACACTTGACACATTCACTAGCTGTGTGACCTTGGGCAAGTCACTTAACCCCAACTGCCCATCCTCCCCCCCACAAAAAAAAGCCATCATCCAAGAAAACAAATATCATTCTTTTTATGCATTCTACATACAAAACTATTTATATCTCACTGTATCCTTTCCTTTCCAGTGGCACAGCATACAAGTACAATTAAGAACTTCAGCAACTGTTTCTCTGAGTCCTATCTCCTACCCAGAACTTCCAAATCACTAAAGACTCTTTCCAAGTTTTATTTCCTCCCAGTGGTACCATTCGTTTGCAAAAATACTAACTATACTGGCTTTTTTCCTAGGTTCTTTTTTAAATTTGTGCATTTTGTCCTTCACATTCATGTTTTCTCTCCCTGTCATGTGATAATTGGCAGTATTATTATTTTTGCCTACTCCTCTCTTCTGTCTTTCACCTTGTCTGGGTAGTCTCATTTGCTCTTTTTTATTTGTTTTGTTATTTTTGCCTTATCTCCTTTGTTTCTATTAATGTTCCCATTTTTTGTTAGGATACATAATGCTTTCTGTGTTGTACAGCTGTAATATTTACTCAATTGTTGGTAGGATTTTCATTACTTCTTTCCCCTTTTGCATTATTTCCCAGCATTACGGCATCCTGGAAAGAGAATGGGTCTTCTCTACCCTTGACTTTTTCTCTTGTCACATTTGTACAATCACAAACTTTTTGATCTAGGAAAAAAAACCTCAGTAATCATCTAATACAACCCGTTTTATATTTTTTTTTAATGAAGAAATTAAATTCCTACTACGTGATTTGTCCAAGGTCATAAACTAGATGGCAGAGTTGAGACTAGAACCAAGATTTTCTGGCTCTCATTTGAGGTGAATTCTTAGCCAAACATATTCCTCTCCCAAATCTCTCTGTTAAATTAAATTAATTTCAGCCCTTTCCACTATATGATTTAAACAAAAAGAATATCTCATAGTATATACCACAACCTCTAGTTTCTCAGGACCCATCCAAAATAGTTGGGTGGCTTAGGAAGACTTGCTACCCCAAAAGATGACATTTGCCTTTCTGCCTTTCTGCTCAGGCCTGTCTATCCTCTATCCACAAAGGCAATTAAGCTGTCTTGGTTTTTTTTTTAACTTTTTTCCCCTTTTCAGGTCTTGTATATTCACAAGCTTTTGCTGACTCTTTCCTTTTTCATTCTCTGGCCTTCAGTTTTGTCCCACTCTTTCTTTCTCCTGTCCCTAATCATAATTTCACTTCTGATAATGTCTTCCTTCTTCATAAATGCTGCCTTTCTTTCCTTCAGAGAGCTGTTGCTATCCATGGCTGGCTTTGCTTGGCCCTTTTCCTCAGTTATAATTCACTTGCTTATGCTGTAAATATTTCCCTTCTCCCTTCAAGTCTTAGCTAAAATCCCACTTTATGCAAGAAGTTTTTCCTGATCCTCTTTAATGCTAGTGTTTTCCCATCTGAGATTACCTCTAATTTATCATGTGTATATCTGGAATGTACGTAATTATTTAGATGTTGTCTAAGGATCATATTGAGAGCTCGACTATTTTAGCCTTTCTTTGTACTCTTCAGCAAAATGCCAAACTGCTTAATAAATTCTCATTGACTTACCACCAGCTAGAATTGGTCTTCTCCATTTTATCCCCTCCTTTCCTTTTATTGCTTCCTTTTTAGCCATGTCCACCAATACTATTTAGTTATCTGCAGCTTCCCAGAATTCAGTTTAACTATTTGAAATGCCCTCTTACTCTGGACCTTTGGTACCAGCCAAATTTTGTCTGACTCCTTTGTTTGTGCTTTTTGGACAATCCATATACATATCCTTCTTCCTCACAGAAGCAACACACAATCCCTTTCTTGCAGAAGGCACTGGTTTGCCTGTCCACAGCAGAAATAGTTTCCCTCATCGTGTAGTATGATTAATACTTTTGTGACACCTATGTGTTAAATATACCTTTTATATTGCTTACGTTGGCAGAAATCCTTTCCACCTAGATAGAGTATGCATTGAAGGTGTTTGGTAGTGTCTTCTCTTTCCAGATGAATCCCACCTTTCTATTCCTCAACCTCAATACTGCCTTTACCAGCACTTTTCAACAATGCCATAACATCCCCAGTGGCCCACAGTTTCTTCCCCAAATATGATGAAAAGCTTTTTAAAGTTAAGTTCATTAAGTTCTGACTACAAATTAAGGTACTATACTAGGCTCTGGGGATACAAAGAGAAAAAGGAAACCCTTCTTGCCCTGAAGGAGCTTATACACTCTTGAGGGTAAAGGGGACACATACCTAGAAAATAAAACAAACTTTACATAAAGTAATATCTGGAAAGAATTCAGGTCTAAAGTGAAAGGCAGTTTGTTGACAATAGATAGAGAGCACCTAAGGCACAATGGAAAGGCATGGTGGCATGGGATTGTGACACAGAAGGTTGACAGAAGGCTGTCATGAATGGGAATGAGAAAATAGAGAGAGTTGGACAAATAAAGAACTTTCAGTTCCAAACTTACTCTTCTCTCCTCCATCCTCCTTCCTTCACCACCTCTTCTACCTCATTTTTTGAGGCAATTGGGATTAAATGACTTGCCCAGGGTCACACAGTTATACTAAGTGTCTGAGACCAGATTTGAACTTGAGTCCTCCTGAATCCAGGAATCTATCATTGTACCACCTAGCTGTCTCTCTTTGATCTCATTCTTAGAGCTAGAAACTTTCTCTCATATCTTACTGAGAAATAGAGACCATTTGCTATGAGCTCCTTCTCCTTTCCTTCCCCACATCTCAAAACTCCCTCACATTATCCCCCATTTTCTCCTCCTTTCCTCCAGGCTGACATTAAGGAAATGCTTCTCCTTACCTTGATTCTATCATTTCCTGTCTCCTCCAGCAGGTTGCTCCTCAATCATCCCCTTTCTCCTGCTAATCTCACTTTAACTAATGGCTCCTTCTCTTCTGCCTACAAATGTGCCCCAGTCTCCCTTGTCATTAAAAGACTTTTATTCTCCCTTTCTATCCTATCAAGCTATTGTTCTTACCTTTCACTGTCTCCTACCTTTCACAGCCAAACTCATCACCTCCTCCTTCCTCTCTTCTCACTTTTCAATCCTAGGTTCCAACCTCGTCACTCAACTGAAAATGCTTTCTACAAAGGTACAAGTGATCTTTTGACTGGTGAATATTATATTCATCAGTTCATCAGTTATATTCATGGTCTTTCCTCATTCTGCAGCCTTCTTTTCCTCTTCAAAGTATTGTGGCCCGTGACCACCTTTTCTCTGGACACTCTCTCCTCTTTTGATTTCTATGATGATCCCCTCTCTTCATTCTATTTCCCATCTGAATGCTCCTTCTCGGCTTCTTTACATCATCCACATCAGTCCCCTAACCACGAATATACCCTCAATGCTCTCTCCTGGGGCCTCTTCCCTTCTTTTTCCATGCCTTCTTTAAGTGACTTCACCAGTTCCTGTGTCTTCGACTTTCATCTCTGCGTGATTCCCACATCTCTATATCCGGCCTTAGTGTCTCTCCTGCACTCCGGTCCTGCTTTAAACTCCTTATTAGAGGTTGTGCACTTCATGGTCCCATGGGCATTTCAAACTCAGCATGTCCAAAACCAATCTCGTTATATTCCTTTCCTCCTCCCAAATCCAACCTCTTGCAAACTTCTCCTCTTTTCTGTCAACACCATCACCATCCTTTCAGTCACCTCAGTCATAGCCTTGGCTTCACTCTGTACTCTTCACTCTCACTCATCCCACATATCCAGTCAGTTGCCAAGTCTTGTCATTTCTTCCTCCATGAAATTTCTCTCATCACTTTCCTTATTCAGATTCACATAACTTCTAGTTTGGCCTATTCTAATAGCCTCCTCATTTCTCTTCTTGCCTCAAATCTCTCCCTATTCCAACCCATCCTCTACATGAAGCCTTTTCCAACATCCCCCCGCTGCTCCCAGTGGGGGCCCCCTCCCCTCCAATTATGGAAGCCTTATAAAATTCCTTTAGGAGTCCCAAACCCTTTTCTTTCTGTCCTTCCAAAATTGATCCAAACATATCAAATTCCTCGCTGCCTATAAACTAGATAGTTATAAATATACTTTGGTCTTTTTCCTATTGAATTGATAATAAATGTCACCACTATACCATCTCTGCAGGACCATTATATAAAACTCTTGTGACACACATCCATGAGGAATTTTCTTTTAAAGCCTAGAAGAGGAACTTTTGGCTACATGAAATATTGAACCCTCGACTGATCCCAAGTGAGGGATCAGGAGTCAAA
Source organism: Phalanger gymnotis (assembly GCA_028646595.1). Taxonomy (NCBI): domain Eukaryota; kingdom Metazoa; phylum Chordata; class Mammalia; order Diprotodontia; family Phalangeridae; genus Phalanger; species Phalanger gymnotis. The sequence continues at coordinate 123,425,196 of CM053624.1, forward strand.
GGACATGAGTTCAAATCCTGACTCCACCATTTATTTTATATGTTACCTTGGGCAAGCCACTTAACTACCTTGGGCCTCAATTTCCCATCTATAAAATGAGGGAGTTGGACTAGATAACCTTTAAAGTCTCTTACAGTTAAAAGTCTAAGATCCTCTGATACCAGGTACCAAGAACTGATATCCCAATGTGTATCTATACTTTGGACAAAGAAATACCTGTCTTTTGTTGGCAGTTTCTTAAAAGGCACAAGATAAAGGTGTCAATTCATGTTCATCTTCCTACATGTCTGTTGGTATGGATGTTTCTTTTCCATATGTACAGGTCTCTGTGTCTCTGTCCTGTCCTCTCTGTGCCTCTGACTATTCGTTTCTTTTTGTCTCTTTCTTTCTTGAGTTTCTGCCTCCTTCTTCTCTCTCTTATCTCCCAAGTCAAAATATAAGTTACTTGTTGTATTGATTGTTGTATTGATTAAATGTGTTTTATTTTCCTTGTTTTTAATTTAAAGTGTGGATCAATAGAGTATTTTATGTTTAGAACCATGTTATTGTCTTGAAACTAAATATTTTTAAACACACAAAAAACTAAATAAGCTTTCCAGGGCTGTACAGTTCTGATCTCTCTCACCAAGCCAGTTTGTGCTAGAGATAGCCCCTTCCTCCCACCCACCACATTCTTCACTCTCTTCTGTCCACTCCTTGCTTTCCTTGGTTCACTTCTCACCTCCAGGGCTTCCTGCCACAGCTTCTCACTCCCCTCCTCCTCCTTGCCTGCATCCCAGCATGCATTCCTTATGCACACAGGTGAAGGAACTTCCAACATTCCCTTGGAATCACCAACTCTGATCTTCAATAGTTATCTTAGTAGGACTTATTCCTTATTCTAAACCAACTCCTGATAGCTCACTGGACAGCAAAATCTGAATTCAAATATAGCCTCAGATACTTACTAGCTGTAAGACCTCAGGGAAATCACTAAACCTCTGCCTGCCTGTAATGGCAAGCAAAATGGGACTTTTCACTGTTCTTTGTTTGAATGGGGCAGGTGCACTAGGATCTTTTTTGTCTTGGAATGTTTCTCCGCACTAAGCTCATAGGGGTCATTGAATTGTATATGATGTAGTGCTGCTGGTTGGAGCTTTCCCACACTGATTTCTCACACTCTAAATGGTGAGCCTCAAGTGCTCCAGGGCCTTGAGACAGGTGTATAAGATCTGAGGTTGGCATTTGACTTTTGGGGGTACACTCACTGAAAGAATGTAGGTGATGAGACTTTGGGCAAGCCACTGAACCTCCCCTGCCCCGGCTTTGTAACCCAGATGTTGGTGCTTCTCTGGTAACTCTGAGTTATGATTTGATCAGACAAGGTCTGTCTGTTGCTGTTTGTAATTTCTGTTTGTATTTGCCTTGAAGTTCAGGGGGCTGATTTTTTTCCACTAGAACTAAGTCAATGATATATGTATGTTTGATTAAACTGAGACTGTCAATCCCTTAAAGTTGCTTTCCTTAGAAAAGCAGATCAAAGAACCAGCACTCTCGTTTCTGGTTTTGTTGGGTCTTATACCCCTACAGCAGCTGCTAGCCACATTGCTGATACACTGCCTCAATTTCTTCATCTGAAAAAGGGGGGTATTGATAGCAACTACCTCCCAGAGTTATAAGGATAAAGTGAGATTATATTTACAAAGCGCTTTGTAAATTTTAAGGTGCTATATAAATGTTAGAGGCGATGTTGATGGTAGTAATGATGAAGATAAAGATGATGATACACTTTGTCTTTTCCTCTTATGCAGCCTTTCATGGAGAGGCTTACCCACCCTCTACAAATGACATGTGCCTAGTGATCTCACACCAGTGTTTCTCATCCTGTGGCACTCATTCCTTTTGTAGTGTTCAATTGAATGTGGAAGAGGAACACAACAGAGGGAAGTGATTTGTATCAGGAAGAATCCAGATACCTTTGATGTGTTGGATCCACATGAATGTTCATTCTTAGAAAGACCTCCCAGTCAGCAATCCTGCTACCTCAAACCCTGTGGTGCTAAGTGGTTTAGTACAGAATGGAGCGTGGTAAGTCATTGTCTCATTAATGCTATTTATACTCTTAACGATTAAGTATTTTCCTGTCTCCCCACATTACACAGCTCCCCTGGAAGAATCTGTGCTGCATCAGTGCCCTGGATCAGACAGTTGTAGAAGCCAGAAGTATGACTCGAGTCCAATTTCTGAAATCTTGAAACCATAGCATAGACTGCTATTTAAATGAGATCCAGGGGAAAATGCTGATTTAAGAAAACATTGAGTCACTTCATTTGTGCAGACGGAGCAATACATTTTCAAACACTTGATCCAAACATCCACCCACCTTAAGGAAATACACTATGTAGACACGTATGCGGTCTTGGAGACGTCAACTTGCCCTGCTCAGAAAGGCAGAAAATGGATATTCATATATTTGGTCTGTGAAGTTATTGAAACAGAAGTCTGCCAGCCAAGGGATTTAAAATCAATGAGGTCAATCTCAGGGCTTCTCAGGGAACTTTTGTTACATACTGGAAAAGCTTCTGAAAAGCCAGTTGCCAAATGCTATGTTTGCCCCACTCAATAACAATCCTTCAAATATTTAACACATCAGCCCAAAAGCAGAGTGAAAGCCATGTGTTTCATGTGAGGGACATTTTCTCTCCTTCTGAGAAATGGAATTTGATGATGTTAATACTTGCAAGGTGCTTCAAGGAAGCAGAAACAACATTTATGTTCAGCCATCTGGTTAACAGAGAACAGAATGAGAAAAACTTCTGAGGTCTGAGCCAATTGAGATAAAAACTGAAGGAAGAGCTGGTCCAGGCTGTGTGCGTGGCAGCCAAATGGCAGGGCCTTGATACAGGGAAATGTAAGAACTTTAATGAACATATTACCAGTCTAAACTATGCTAATAGAATGATGGGCTCAGAGAGATCAGTTATAATCTAGGAAAAAGAAAGCCCTGACAGATATTTAAAGAGTGCTACTGTGGTCAACCAGACATTTAGGAGTATCAGAAAGGTTGTTTCAAACAAAGCAAAAAATATTTGCAACATTGCGCATATTAGGGCTGGAACCAAGATGGGGCTACTCAGCCTTTACTCCAAGGCACTAAGAGCGGCATTTATATTTCTCCAGCTAATAGAAGTGACTAAGCTTAGCCTTAGTTAGCAAAAATAATTGCTCAAAAACCAGAAAGTCATCAGCTGGCATACTTTTTTCCCAGCAACCATATCTCAGGTGAGTTCCTACCCATTCTGACCCTACTTTGCTCTTCTCCCAGTAATGGGTTTAAATAGTCCCACAGTGTCTTCCACCATGATACTTAATGTATTTAGACCTGTCAGCCAAGAGAATTATAATAAATTAGATCAATATCAGTCCTCAGAAAACTCATACATTGGATTCTGAGGCCTCTCTCCATAGTCTTCTCTAATCCCTACCCCCATCACAGTTTTGCAGGCACTTTATATGCTGCTTACCCCAGGTAGCAGAATGGCTAATTTAAGATTTACCGCACACACAGATTTTTACAGGTACACAATTCTCATGAGGCATTTATATGCAGAATACTATATTGATCATTAGACTTTAAGAAAGAGACATATTTGAACTGGAGAGAATCTGGAAGAAGGGGAACTCAAAAGGAATGGGGGAGTTCCGAATGAATGTAGGCTTAAATGATTAGAACTCTTCAGTTTGCAAAGACAAAGACAAAAAAGGTATGTGATCATTCTCTTCTTTAAAAAAAATAGATCAGGTAAACTGAGATTATTTTTCCTTACCACGATAGCTTCGAAGTTTAAAGAAAAACAAGTTTAGGGCAAAATAAAAAAGGATTACTTTAACATAAGAGTAATAAACTTAATGGAGCTCCATATGCCTGTGAGTTAATAGAGGCCAAAAATATAAATAGGTTCCCAAATGATTCAAATGCATTCATGATTGACAGGTCTGCAGTGTAGTATTAAGGAAATCAGGGATGTGTTGAGGACCGAAAACACCGAAATTGGCAGCGATCCCCATCCACACACAAGTGGGCATTAGCCTGAGGGGCCTCAGATATGATGTGTGCAGCCATCCTCAATTCCTATGTTGGCAGATTGTGCAGGGAATTAGAGCTGAGAGACCTTAGAAGACATGTGGTCCAACTCCCTACAGAAGTCTGGATATGTTACGTAACTTGGGCAACCAGGTAGCATAGTGGATAGAGTTCTGAGATTGAAGTCAGTAACACCTGAGCTCAAAAAATTCTCTCATACTGTTGTAAAATTTGGGGCACTTACCCTTAGTTTTTCATCTGCAAAAAAGGAGGACAATAATCTCACAGCATTGCTGTAAGGATCAGATGAGATAAATGGTCTGTAATCCTTAAGTAGCAGAGATGAGATGAGAGTCAATATCAGTGTTCCAATTTTAGTGGGTTTTATTTTCAACACTGATTCCCAAGTTCTTTTAGGACAGATAAATCTAAATCATTCAAACAACCCCTAGCTGGTGGGATGCAACTCTTTATAATTGTTTTCTTAAGTATTTTAATTCTTTTCGCTAAAATAGTCGCATGAGCTCAACAGCACCAAAGAAGTACATTGATGGATTTTCTTATTGGTTGAATTGGATGAGCCATGGTTTGGTAACCTATAAATCCACCCTAAAGAACCTTTCACCCAAGTCAAATTGGTTTGTGTTTAAAAAAATGCATGGTTGTCCCTATACTTTCTTATGCTCTGGTTGAACTTGTAAGTCCTACTGAACCAAGTTCATTTCTTTTGAACATTTCCTTTTTATATGTGTTTCTGATGCTAGTTAGAATGGCACCATGGAAAGAGGACTGGATTTGGAGCTATAAGATCTGAGTTCAAATTTCAGCTGTTCCATTTGCCTGTATGACCTTGACTAATTCATTTCCCCTAAGACTCACTTTCCTTATCTATAAGCTGAGATAGTTAGCCTGTATCTTGAAGGTCCCTTTCACCTCTAAATCCTGTCATGTGTCTGACCTCTGGAAAAAGCCATGGAACATCTATTGTGTTCAAAAGCAGGAGAAGCTGAGAATGAATGCTGATAGGGTGTCACTGTTCATATGATCATTGAGCTATTTCATGTGGTAGGTGGCCCTGTCTGCTGCAGACATACACTGGGTTGTTTCAAACTATTACCTAAGATCCACAGCTGGGGTCTTTGGATAGATTTCAGGGGTCCATAGGCTTCATCAAACTGACAAAGGATTCCCTGGCCCACAACAAAAGGTTAAGCAACGCTGTTTCTGAAGCTCTTCCAGGCCAACTACGATGTCTGCAATTTGAGCAAGTTGCCACTGGGTGGGGAGGGGTGCTTTGACCATGAGCATTTGATCTGAATTAAAAAAAAAAAGCTTCCCATAAGCACAAATCAATGAGGATATAAATAAGGTGACTTTTCCCACATACTTTTTTCCTCTAACAACAGAAAGATAAGGTATACAGAGGGGCATAGATTTTCTTCTTATAACAGCTGCCTAAGGTCCCATGAAACCACAGAGAATTAGCAATGTTTACCTGCATAAGTATAACCCCATGGAGACATTTTTGTTAAACATATTCTTTTTTTTTCACATTGATGAGAGCTGTATGTGCATGAAAATATACATATATTCAAGTCAACAATTTAATTTGACAAACATTTATTAAGCACTTTTTGTGTCCAAAGTACTGAGATTAAAAAACAAAAAGCAGTTCTTACACACACACACACGATGAAAAGCTACAAACTAGTTAGCCTCCCCCTCTTCCCCACAAGTATTCTAGAGACAATAAACTACTTAAAACTATGAGATTCCAACTTCTATGATCCCTCATTCCTTTCAGTGCTCCAAAAGCTGCCAAGGTGGATTCCGGGTACGAGAGGTACGATGTCTATCAGATGACATGACACCAAGTAATCACTGTGACCCTCAGTATAAACCAGAAGAGAAAGAATCTTGCAATCCTCAGGACTGTATCCCTGAAATTGGTAAGTTGGAAATCCTGGTGTTTGAACCCCAGTCTTCCATCTAGAGATGAAAGTATTCAGGTACCTTAAGTACTATCATGTCTTCTATTAAGAAGAGAGAGAAAATCTGGGTAGTAACAAATTATATCTAGGTGTCACAGTCCTAAACCTAGAAAATAAACCTAGGAAAAGAGGGTCTAAATGGGCCCTCCTAAGGCATATGTGTACATTTTTAATGGAAGCTTCTGGAGACAATGTGCTTTTTTTTTGTCCACTCCAATAATAATTCTGATGATGGAAACCCCAAGTCACAGTAAGCTGCTAGGGAGATAATGCTTAGATCATTACCTGTGTCTGCTCCCAAGATTTGCCCTGTGTAGCTGCTCTTCTGAATGCAAAAAAAGCAAAAGACAGATGAAGATTTCTCTGTATGGCAGTTTATCATTTTTCTTTGTATTAAGTGAACTGTTAAATGACCTGTGTTCCTTTATTCTTTCTTTTTCTACTATCTCTTTAACATGCCCTTCACAAATACATCACTAGTAATTTGAATCTCTTCTTCCAAAATTCTATATTTCAGTGTTTCCATATATCTATTTATACAGATGACAGATACACACTGACTTCATTAAAGTCATTCCTACTCTTCTGATAATTTATCATGGAGTAAAGGAAACCTTGGGCTCTCAAATGCCCATATAATAGCCATTTAATAAATACGTTTTCATTCATTCATTCAAATTGTCAGTAGACCTTGAAAGACCTCACTAATCTGGAAAGTCTTGACTATAGTCCCATATGCCTGTCAAAGAAAAATGACCTTTCTGAATTCAAAGGTATGTCACTAGAAGTTTAATTCTGTTAGTTGGAGCAACTCATGAAGAGTATATATGAAGGTCCAGAGGCTTTGCAACCTCTATCAGCAGAGATATTAGCAACACCAACAGAGTCATGAATACTTTGAAGTCTACAAAGAGGCAGTTTGATAAAGAAGGCTGGCCTTGGGGACAGAAAGGCAGATGTTTATATTCTGCCTCTTACAAACATGTGGTAACCATAACATGGGCAATGTTCTACCGAATAGATGAATTTCTGCTCTGTTTATCTATATAGATATAACTATCTGGAGACATATGCATAAATACAAAAACATGTATAATATTCATATAGATATATATGAGTATGTATATGTGTGTGTATATATATATATACATGTATACATGTATGTGTGTGTATGCACACATAAGAATCACAACTAGTATGAAACAGCAATAGGACTTGAACAAGTCCTACTGATTCCCAGGAGAGCTAGCCCTCTATCCATTATGCAACACTGACTTTCTTAAAATATCATTCTCATAGGGCAAATTGTATACATTATAAAAATTCACAGAATTTGACCTCAATGTGCAGGGAATTTTTTGACTAGCTTAAATCAATCTTTGGACGATAGATTGCACCACTCTTTTCTCATTGAGTTTCTAGTCTGTTGCCTTATGCCTAGAGGCTTATTGGAGATGCTGTTGATACACCCACGCCTTTGAGCTTGAAGAATAAATCTATTTCCAGAACTCTGACCCCACCTACACGAAGTGCAAACAAAGCAGCTGTTCACCCCCTCTCCTGTATTGTTCTCACTGATTTGGAAGGCAAAGTTGATGGTCCTCCAGAAAATATTAGAGGCCCGAAAAAGGGATATAACAGGGTGGTCCCAACTGTCCCCATTTAACTGCCATGTCATTATTCTAAAGGTCCAAGTATACACAGGAGGTGCTGGCATTTTGACTAGAGCACAGCTACCAGAAAGGCATAGGAATTTGATAGGAAGATGTTTATTGAAACTTCTCTCTCTTTCACCCCAGATGAAAACTGCAAAGATAAATACTACAACTGCAACGTGGTGGTCCAGGCCCGGCTCTGTGTGTACACCTATTACAAGACTGCATGCTGTGCATCCTGTACAAGAGTGGCCAACAGACAGTCGAGTTTTGCAGGGCGTAGATAATGCCTATTCCAATCATTGTGGGATTGGACAGACTTGTAAGCAGTGTTGTCGTGGGTGCCTCTCAGCAGGCTCGGCCTGGCTCAGGGGACACACAAATACAATTTAATCACTTCCCTTCAGTTAAATATAATGGGGAAGGAGTATTTGGGAGTATGTTAGGGTTGGAAAAACGATGCTCTCAAGTGATTCCTTATCCTTTGAACATTCCCACTGATTAATCCTATTCTGCATGCCCAGCATCAGCTAAAGACCCTCATGAGAAATGTGCACCCAAGCTGTTATCCTAACACATTCCAAACAGGCGATACTGTTGACCAAGTGTTTCGTGACTCTTGGTGTTTATGGAGTTTTTCAAAATTAGTGGACTAAAGACAGGACCTGGGAAAAGTAATGTATCTATCAGCCTCATTAAGCTTTTCTAAGTGATACATATCCTTTCCTTTTTCTAATCTCATTTACCCATGCCTACTTTCTGTCTGGCCTTACCAAGGATCACATACCCTACCCAGGTCATCAGAGAACCAAAATGCTGAATAACCAGATACCTTTTAAACAATATAAAATATCCTATAAAATACCAAATGCCCATGAAATTTCCTATTTAGAGTATGAGAACATGAGTAAAGACTGAGAATTCTCTCCCCAAATCTTCATTCCCTAATACTTTGTCCGTAAAAACTGACCAGTTAGTGTTCTCTCCCCTACCCCCAGGAGTATACACAGATCATAGATGCAGGGATCTCTTACAGCTTTGCCAGTGATGTAATATTTGGCAGAACCGAGCAGCTAGTGATTTGATTGGCTGAAATTTTTACTCTCCTGTTATTCTTCTACATATTCCTGCCCCCCCCACAGGAATTTTTCTTCTATGACCCACTGACTAATGGCACAATTTTGTTTTATGCTCAAAAATAGATTCTAGAGCTTAGGGGAATCTTAGAACCTATCTGTTCCATCTTTTTCATCTTACAGATAAGGAAACCTAAGCCCAGGAGGTGAAGCAATTCCCATGAGGTCATACAGCTAGCAGAGTTGCCAAGGCAGAATCTGAACTTATATCCACTGATTCCAAATTCCTCTTTCCATTACTTCACTTTATAGAGCACCTTACATTTTACAGATTGCATTCTGCACAACCCTCCTGAGACACAACACAGGCATGATTGACTCCATTTTATAAATGAAGAAACAGAGGCTCAGGGAGGTAAGGCTGATCTCCTGCCTCTGCTACTTTACTATGTGTGTGACCTTGACCTCTCCAGGCCTTGGTTTACCCAGCTGTAAATCTATGATCCTATGAATGAAATCAGTCAGTCAGCAAGAATTTATTAAGCACTTACCATGTGCCAGATTGAGTAAGTGTGGGATATACAAAAAAAAAAAGCAAAGACAATCTCTGCCCTCAGGGACATCGTCATTCTAATGAGGAAGACAACTTGTCAATAACTAGATACATACGAGGTATATACAGTATACAGGGGGAAGGACTAGCATCTGTGGGGAAAGGTAAAAGCCTTCTATAAAAGATGAGATTTGAAGTGAATCTAAAGGCAGCCAGGGAAAGAGAAAAGGTACATGCAATTCGGGGAGTAGAATCTCCCTGAAACGTGCCTCTGATCACAGGAGCAGATGGCCAAAGTGGAGACAGCATTCAAGCCCAGGTCTTGAAGACCAAGTCCAGTACGCTGTTCAGGGCAAAATTAAAGGCAAATTACTAAACAGGAGGAAAGCCAGCTCCTGAATGTCATCGTCGTTGTTTAGTCCCTTAGTCACGTCTGACTCTTTGTGACCCCGTCTGGGGTTAAACCCATCTTAGGCACCTGGATTTACCTCTTTGACCAATGGGACAGGCTTGTGACAGCTTCCCTAAGGAACTACCTGCTCTCAAACAGGAAAGACTTCTCCTCCATAATGAGCGCTCTGTGGTCTTTCTGAAGTGGATTCTCTCTCCATGCCTCCCCTGCCCCCTTCCTCATGCACAGGTCTGCATTTATGCAAATAATCTAAACGGTAGACTCAAGCCCTTCTAGCCTCAGTTTCTTCCTTTATTCGGAAGCTCACTTGACTTGTCCCTCCTGCCAGAGTAAGGTACCCAAGGCAGAATCAGGGTGAACTCTCCAAAAATTCTGTAATCCAGTATTTTCGAAGATATTTTCTCCCCTGTTGGAAAGAATTTAAAGCTAAATCGGTTTAATCATAGAGGAAGTTTATCCTATTGAGAGCCAAGGGGCCGAGTAGATTTCCATTTTCTGGGTAGAAAAGAGACTTTTATTTCTGAACCTTTCCCACAGGTTCCCAATAACTTGAAAATCCTTTTAACGGAATTTAGTTGCAGCTTAAAAGAAATGACAGCATGGTTTATAATTGACAGCATCCTATGCTCTTAGGCAGCTTTGAAAAGCGGCTACCCAGCTACCCTTCGGTCTGCCAAGATTCTCTTCAGCTGATAAGATGTAAGCATTGGCCCTCAATGGCCCTAGACAGACTCTCCGATCCATCTCCATGTCTACTGGTCCATAGTAAGCCTGAGTGGATAAAGAGCAGTGGTCCCAAGTATAAAGGCAGTCACCTAATGGAATCCTCCGGTCCATAGTTTCCTCAGATGGATGTGCCACTCTAGCGTCCCTCAAAGTCTTAGAAGCTGTAGTCCCCATATGCTGTTAGTAAGATTGGTTTTCTGTTATTACCCGTAATAGAATAAAGAGCTTACTGCAAAGGCTTGCTGTGAGTCAGCAATACGATGTGGCAGCTGCAAAAGCTAATGCATTTCCAGGCTGCAGTAGGACAACGATAGAGCCCAGAACAAGGAAGATCACAGGATCGTGGGAACAGAGCTGGAAGGGACACTCAGAAGTCATTTAATCAAACCCTCTTATTTTACAGATCAGGAAACTGAGGCCCAGAGTGGTTAAATAGCTTGCCCAAAGTCACACATGTAATAAGTATTAGGGGCAAGATATGAACCCAAGTCCTCTGACTCCAAGTCCAGCAAGCTTTCCACTGCCCTATGTTACCCCCATTGATAATCCTGATTTACTCTTTCCTAGACTATATCTGGAGTACTTTGATTCTTGACACCGAATTTTTATTTTATTTTTAAATTTGCATTGATATCTTTTGTTTTCATATCACCTTCATTCCTATGTACATCCCTATTCCCTTTCACCCAGAGTCATCTCTTATAATAAGGAATTAAAAACACAATAGTGGAGGGAGGTGAAGCAGTTTGGCAAAACCAACCAAAAGATTAACTAGCTCTGATAGCATATGAATGTTCCCCACCCATAGAACCCCACCTCTGCAAAAAGGGGAGGGAGGTTGGTTACCACATTTTAGAAGGGATATTGACAAGTTAGAATGGGTAACAATTGGCAAGGTCAATAAAATTTATGGATAAACGATTGAAAGAGCTGGAAATGTTCACCCTTGAGAGCAGAGTTCTGCAGGGGAAGGGGGTGGGAGAAGGGGGAAGGGAAAAAGCGTGTTGCCTCTTCAGGTATCTGAAGGGCTTTCATGCAGAGGCTTGTTGTCTTTGTTTCCAAGAAGGCAAAAGGGGACCAAGTTGCAGCTCGACATAAGGAAGAACTTCCTAGCAATTAGATCTGTCCAAAAGTTGAATGAGCTGGCTCAGGGGTTAGTGAGCTCCCCATGCCTGGCTGTACGTTGTAAATTGGATTCATGATTTGAGTAGGGATTGGATTAGATGATACCTGACTTCCCTTCCAACTCTAAGCCTATGATTCTGTGACTCATATTGGACAGCAATAGACCTGCCAACAGCAGGCTGGAGCACAGACGTCCACACATCATGAAACTTTACGTGCTGTAAAGGAGATCAAGCTACAGTCACTGTTAACTTAGCTTGGTTAGAGGAACAGCTGGGTTGTTCAAGGGTATTGTAAGCTATTCCTACCAGAGGCAAGGCAGTAGAAATTATGATTCCTTTTGGGAATACCAGGTGGGCGGGCTCCATAACAAAGGAGGAGAGAGCTGATGTGAGCCATCTGAAAAGCTTATTTGAAGTACCATGGTGAGCAGTTAATTTCTACTTCCCTGGTGGTTAGAGTAAGAGAAGATGGAGTTTAAATGGTAGCAAGGAATATTTAGGCTAAGCAGTAAGCATAAAGAAGTATTTTCTAATTGTTGAGCCCTGGAGGAGGCTCCTAATTGAATTTATGATAATGTGAAGAGTACGTCTCATATTTGTTTTTAAATGCACTCTTGCATAGAAGTAAAGAAGTATCTGAAATGAGGCACATCCAGCCTCTCTTATTGATAGACTTGGTAGTAGAGAAATCCTAGGATCATAGATTTAGAGCTGTAAGGAACCATAGGGGATATCTAGCCTAATCCCCACCCCCACCATTTTATAGGGGAAAATTGAAACCCAAAGAGCCCACACGATGTTCTCAAAGCCACCCATGTAGTACATGGCAGAGTGAGCGGCAAACCTCAAATATTCTGACAGAATTCATTATGTTCACTGCACTGCACCACACTATCTCCAAGGCTCTTACTCTCCAAGAACAGTAAATCAAAGAATAAAGAAGTTGGATCATAGGACTGAGGGTTGGAAGAGACCCTAGAGGTCCTCTAGGTCAGCCTCCTCATTTTACAGATCAGGAAACTAAAGTATAAAGAGAGGAAGGGAGTTCACCAAGGTCTAAACCAAGACACTCCAAAATGAACTAATTAGCATTGCACTTGTGTGATGCCTTCAATTTTATTTTCATTTTTTTAAGAGTTGCTTATATCAAGATTATATCAGCTGCCACTCACTAGAGTTCTCTCCCACCCACTCTCTGGGGTCAGTGACCCCTGGCTTTCATATAACCCTGGGGAAAGAACTGTCAAAATTCCTAGTCAGGCAAAACAATCGGCATTTCTGGCTTCCTTAAGACAGACTGAGTCATGAGAGACAGGGAAAAGTCATTTCATGAGGAGAAATCCAGTTATTACAAATATCCTATTAAGCCAAATTCTTTTTGTTGCAATTATTATTTTAGCATCTAAATGTCATAAGATATGGCTTATCTAGATGGCAATAAGACCATTTAAGCAAAAGTGATAAAAACAAGCATACCTTCTTCGGGGACTGCTGGGAGGTAGTTCATAAGCCCTGCCTAGTGCCCTGACTCCCCAAGGATGTTCCAGTGCTCTATTAGTACATTTTCAAGCTTTAGGCTAGGAGGGAAAAAGCCCTTGGGAATAATAAAATACACCTGTCTCCTTAACTGACAAGGAAACAGAACCAGAGAAGTAAAGTAACTTGGCAAAGGGTGCCCAGCTAGATGATGGCAGAACTTGAACCGAGCTTAGGTTTCATGACCTAAGTTCCCTTGTTCTTTTCTCCTGCAGCGCACTGCTGCTGTCTCAGTCCTACTAGGTCTTTGTTGCAAGAAAATGACTCCACACTGATCTAGGAAATGTTCCTGTTTCCACAGTGGGTCATAATAAGAATTCTCATTTTCTCTCCTCCCCCTCTTTCCCCCTTTTCTCTTTCTTTCCTCCCCTCTCCCCACCTACTCTTTCCCCCTCCTCCTCTCTCTCTGTCCCTTCCTCCCCACCATCTCTTTCTCTCATTTTAGAAAAAAAAAGTGATTAGATGTAAGTGACCATGAAATTTATATATCAGTTTCTTGCTTGGGTAATCACAATCATAGCTTACACTTGATTAGCGCTTTGCAATTTGAAAAGAACTTCCCCCTGAACAGCCTAGTGAGATGGGTAATACAAGTGTTGTAATCCTCATTTTACCAATGAGGCAACAGAAACTCCGACTTATTCAAGATTATACAGCTAGTAAGTAAGCAAGTAAGCAGAAACTCAAAGCCAGGACATCAAATTTCAAACCCAAAACTTTCTCCTATGATCCCACATTCCTCTCTTGGAAAATTCAGTAAGTCCAGTAATGGTGACTCACTCTAGCCAATTTTCTCAGGTCAATACAAATTCTTCTATCAGAGTATTAGCTCTCCACATGAATGACATAATTAAAATGTTTTCCACAAACAAATTTCCATTTGACCTCATCTCCAAATCCATCATCATCCAGTTTGGCAGAAGGAAATACTTTGTGATAAGTTATTATTTTGTTATTTGTAAATAGAAGATGTTTATAGGAAATATGTATTCGGAGCTATGTCTACAGAACAGGCCTCTGCACCAAAATAGTTTATTATTTAGAATATGCTAATTTTTTAAAAGGGACCTAACAGGTATTTATTTACGTATACAATCTACATTTGCATAAAATTTTCTGATCATATACTAATTCAGCTTCCTTGAATGTTACAGCTTATAAATGTCATTACTGTAAATCCATAGATACCATTGTTTAACTTTCTCATTAGCCAATCTCTTTGAATGGATTTAAAGAAGAATGTATATTATCATGCTTTGTGACTGAGCTCAGGGATTTTTATCCCTAGCTTTATAACCGAACATCTGAATTGCCACCCTTTTCATCTTACATATCATGTTTACTCACTGATGTGATCCCTTCTTCCCCTCAACCCCATGCCATGTCTCCCATCCTCTATCGCTCACACACACACACACACACACACACACACACACACACACAATTTGTAGTGGGAAATAAATGATCTTTCTTCCCACTGAAATATTTCTTCCTCGTGTATAGGGGGCTGGGGGGATGGAGAAGAACTGCTGCTTTGTCAGTACCATCAACAGAAGTTTCTCTAAAGACTTGGTCAGAGTACAGAGAATGCCTAAAGAGATGCCACCATGTTAACTGTTACAACCAATCCTTCACAGCCTCCAACTGGGAAGAAATTACGCTCTTGGCATCAACAACTGAAGTCCCAGAGTTCATCCATCATAGCTGGGAGAGATTTTCTCAAATAAATCTACCGCTATCCTTCAAATCACCTGTATTTTAGTACAAAAAAAATATGTTATATATATGTATATCTCTTAAAAAGAAAGATTTTTTTGAGAGGGGGAAGAATTACGTGAGTAAATACAGTAATTTTCTATGTGGTAAAAATTAACTATTTTTGTTTATGACTAATTTATTTTTATTATTATGAAAAATAAATAATTAAAATATCAGCTTTGATCAATGTGTTTGTTCTTTTCCTTCTTTTCCCTCTGGCATAGTACAAGTTCAGTTTGTTGCTTTGAGTAATACACTTAAAAGAGGGATTGATCCCTAAAGGGGCCAGTCTTGTTGATTCTCAGTTTCCCAAAATGGACAGTCACATATCTTTACGAACTAGAGAAAGCCAAAGATAAGTAGTTTTGAGATAAAGAACTGGAGTTCGGTATCACCAGACCTAAGTATACCTTTCATATTATCCTGAGATTTCACCCTAATCTAGCTGTTAACAAATTATTTGACAAAGTCAGAGATGATCATCGTGGCTGGAAGCTTGAACTAGGACCTGCGTGGTAGTAAAGTGGTTTCACAGTTGGTTGAATAATGCTACTCAAAGAAGATTGATCAGTGACTTTGTCAACCTGGAAGATAGAGCCCTAACCAGCAATTTTAGCAGCAGGGGCAAAACACCCTCAAATCAATTTTTAAAAACAAATTCAGTTCAGGAGCTGATGGGGAGACTTTAGGACTATAATTCCACTTCTGGCAAGTATAGAGGGACCAGGGTAGAAAGAACTCATCTGGGCTACAGCCGTCCAGGAGATGAAGTATGCCTGCTCATTGCTTCCAATTTTAAGTGTTTATTGGGAGGTCACTAAGTACTTAGCTTGTTGTTTCTATGTAGCTAAAGTAGTTTAAACATCAGCTCCCTCAAAATTTCAGTGCCCTAAGGCAAAGCTTTGTTCACGCCCTCATTAGTTATAGCTCTGCTGGAAGAGAATATGCTAGACTCTTTTACCCTGTCTCGTTCAAAATTTTGTCAGTGACTTGGATGAAGACATGCTTATCAAATTTATGAATAACGAAACTGAGAGGAATACCTAATGAAAGAATCAAGATTCAAAGCTATCTTGGTAGGTTGTAATGCTAGGCTAAAACCAGCAAGACGAAAGTTAATAGAAAATCCTTTATTTAGGCTTTAAAACTCCAATTCCCTCAAAAGACTAGAGCTCTCCCAACCACTTTTTTCTTTTTTAAAATCTGTAACAAGCTTTTGCTTTTTCTCCAGTCTTCTCCCTGCCACAACACACTCACTGGACAAGAAAAGATATAGAAAACCCTTGTAACAAACATACACAGTGAAGCAAAACAAATTCACAAATTGGCCACATCCAAAAATCTATGTCTTATTCTCTGTCTTAAGTCTATGACCTCTCTGAAGAGAGGTGAGGAGCATGTGTCACCTTTGGTCCTCTGGAGTTATGCTTTGCCATTAAATTAAATCAGAGTTTTCAAGTATTTCTTGAGTATATCTTTATAAATGTTCTTGTTTGCGTTCTACATTGTTCTCCTAGTTAAAGCTCATTTCACTATGCATCAGGTCATATAGGTCTTCCTAGTTTTCCCCGAAACCATCCATTTCATCATTTTCTATGATACAGCAGTATTTCAGTGAATTTTAAACAATAGTGTATTTGGCCATTCCCCAGTTGATGAACAACCCCATAACTTTTGCCACCACAAAAAAAGGTGCTATGAATATATTTGTTCTTTCTTTGATCTTTTGTAGATTATAGGCCTAGTAGTGGCATAGCTAGGTCAAAGGATATTCACAGTTTAGTAATTTGGAGGATATAGCTCCAAATTGCTTTCCAGAATGATTGGAACAATTCATAGCTCTACCAAAGTGTATCAGTAATCCTGTTTTCCTCCATCAATTGTCGGTTTCCATTTTTAAAAACTCATCTTTGCTAATCTGAGAGGTATGAAGTGGAAACTCAAAGTTGCTTCATTTATATTTCTCTAATTATTAGTGATTTGGGACATTTCTTCGTATGGCTACTGGTAGCTTGGATATCTTCTTGAGAATTATATATTCATATACCCTGACCGCTTTTTTTAATCTATTGGGTTTTGTTCTTATAAATTTGAATACCCAAAAAGTTGCTACACACTAAACACCCTTTGACCTAGCTATGTCATTGCCAGATCTATACATATCCCAAAGAGATTTTAAAAAATTAGGAAAAAGTCCTTACGTACAAAAATATTTATAGTAGTTCTTTTGCAGAGGTAAAAACTAGGAAAATAGGATAATGTCCATCTGTTGGGGAATGGCTGAACCAACTGCGGCAATACAAATGTGATAGACTACTCATGTGATGTAAAAAATGAAAAAATAGATAATTTCAAAGAAACATGGAAAGACATATATAAACTGATAGAGTGAAATAAGCAGAACAAGAAAAACACTTTAAAATTTACCAAACATTTTTGAGTTTTATAAACTGAAGATGAATGAAATGAGAAGAACCAAGAGAATAATTTATACAATGACAACAACATTGTAAAGAGAAATAACTGAAAGCTGTAAGAACTACGATCGATAGAATCCCCAACTATGATTCCAGAGGACCTATGATGAGGCACCTCCTGGCAGGAAGGTAATGGATTCAGGGTGCAGAATAAGACATATGGGTTTTGGGTTTTTTTGGTTTTTTTTGTCATTTGTTGTTTTGTTTCACTTGATTAAGCCTTTGTGTTACAAGGATTTTCTTTTTCTTTTGAATGGAATGATGGATAAGAAAGATAATAGATTTCTGTTCATTAGAAACAACTTTTAAAACCTTAGTGCAACATTCTAGTTTACTACATTGACTCAATAATAAATTAATAATATTTCATATTTGTACAATGCTTCAGGATTTTTAATGGCTTTACAATTTGGCAGAAACTAGGCATAGACCAACGCTGCACGCTGCGTACCAAGATAATGCCAAAATGGCAACATGATTTAGATATAAATGATGATACCATAAGCAAATTTGGGATGCATGGGATAGTGTACCTGTCAGATATATGGATGAGTGAAGAATGTGTGACCGAGAGAACATTACAGGATGTAAAATGGATAATTTTGATTATATTAAATTTAAAAAGTTTTGTACAAACAAAACCAATGTAGCCAAGATTGAAAGGAAAGCAGAAAACTGGGGGGAGGGAGGAGAAGAGAATTTACGATGTTTCTCATTTCTCAAATACATTGAAAATTGAGTTAAATTTATAAGAATAAATCATTACCCAGTTGATAAATAGATGCAAACAGACAGTTTGCAGAATTCAAAACTGTCTATGCGCCATGTGAAAAAAATGCTCAGAATCACTATTGATTAGAGAAATGCAAATTAAAACAACTCTGGGATACCACTTCATACCCATCAGATTGGCTATGACAGAAAAATGACAATGATAAATGTTGAATGGAATATGGGAAAACTGCAAAACTAATGCACTGTTGGTGGAGTTGTGAATTGATCCAACCATTTTGGAGAACAATTGGAACTATGCCCAAAGGGCTATAAAAACTGTTCATACCTTTCAATCCAGGAATACCAGTACTAGCTATGTATCTCAAAGAGGTTTTAAAAAAAAGGAAAAGGACCTACATGTACAAAAATAATTATAGCAGCTCTTTTTGTGGTGGCAAAGAATTGGAAATTGAGAGAATGACCACCATTTGGGGAATGGCTGAAGAAGCTGTGGTATATGAATATAATGGAATACTACCATGTAATAAAAGCTGATGAACAGGCAGATTTCAAATATCATGCTATAATAAACGATGAGCAGGATATAGCAATATTTTACAATGATCAGCTGTGAGGGACTTGGCTGTTCTCAGTGATACAAAGATCCAAACCAATTCCAAAGGACTTATCACAAAAAATGCTATCTGCCTCCAGAGAAAGAAACTTTGCTTTTCAGATATCATTCTAAAGGCACAATCCAATGCACACAAAAAAAATTCAGAATGGCACTCCTAAGTGAGACTCTTTCTGCCAATGCACAAGTCATGTTCTAAACAGTAAGAACTGACCAAAAGACATTAAACCCCCCCCCCCCTCACCCTCTTCTCAAAGGATTACTAGAGATTTGAGAGTGAAAATAGGACAGTAGTTTCAGAACTCCGTGAAGAGGGATATTGGCTGACAAAGTTGGAGTAGAGGTCAATTATGAAGGTAACTACATTTTGCCCATTTTACAGGTGAAGATATTAAGACACAGAAAGGGTGTTTCGCCTCAGATTAGAAAACTAATAACTGATCGGGTCAGTACTTGAACCCAGATCTTTTGACCACAAGTCCAGCACTTTATTGTCATTCCAACAACACTGACAACAATGGCCAAAATTCAACACTACCTGTAGACTCTAACAAAGATAAATGAGCCACCCCTAAATGCTTTTTTTTAAAGGATAAAAGAAGAAACAATGATTGCAAATAAGAAAGAAGCCAGGACACTACAAGACAGAATTAAACTTGGAAACACTATAGAGAAGCTGAAAACATCAAGGGAGGCCATAATTGATGCAGCAGGACACAGAGCAGGAATGCCGAAGATATGCAAAGCTGAATCAGTGCTAAATTACACAAACAGATGTTAATAATGCAAAAGAAACTGACAGACCTAGAAAAGACATCAAAGAGAACCAGTTTGTGAATAATAGGGCTGCCAGGGAAAATAGAAAAGGCCAACAATGTGAAGACCATAATCAGGGAAATAGCTCATAGTTAGACAGCCTTTTAAGATTTACAGAATGCTTTTCTAATAATAATCCTATGTGGTATTTAGTGCAAGTATGTTATCATTCCTGTTTTACAGATGAGGAAACTGAGACTTAGGGAAGTTTTATCTTTCCTGGGGTCATACAGCTAGCTAAATGCGAGAGCCAGAATTTAAACCTAGGTCTCCTGAGTATATGTCTGAGGCTCCTTCTTTCCAGTATACAAAGCCCTTGTTCTATAATTCAAGAAGAAATTTATCCAGATAATCTTTAATCTTGGCATGAATATGAAGCGGGATCATAGTGTCCCACCACTCAGGAAATCCTCAAAGAACCCGAGACGCCTATTGGTCAAATTTTTAAACTTTAAAGACAAATGGAAGATTTGATATGCTGCCAAAAGGAAGGATGAGAGGATATTAAAAGATGGGAGGATAAGCATATCTTCAAACCTTCCCCCTCAAACTTTGGAGAAGCGGAGGTCTGGGAGGACACAATTCATTTTTTAAATTAAATTTTATTTAATTAACAGATATTGATTTTCTCTCCCTCCCGCCACCAGCCCAATTGGGAAAAGAAAAAGAAAAGCAAATAAGCATAGTCAAGCAAAATAAATTCCCTCACCAGCTGTGTCCAAAAAAATATGTGTCCTGGAGTTCAACATCTCATGGTCTATACTGGGCTACCCTTTTAACAGATCCTGTTTGGATTTCCTAGAAACTAAGGGAATTCAAATTAAGCATCTATTAGAGGGCAACCCAGCACAGTACAGTGGACAGAGGGCTGCATGAGAATAAGAAAGACTTGAGTTCAAGTCTTAAGTCTGTTATGTAACAGCTCTATGTGACCATGGGCAAGTCATTAAACTTATCATTGTCCTAGGTTTTCTAAAGTCTTGAGATGATCTCATTCTGGTCTCAAAAAGAGTACTCATCTTAACCAAGGGCTGTGCTTACGGTGAAACAACACTTTCTCTTCACTCTGTCATGCCTTGCTCACAGTGGGAACTATCAGAACTGAGGGATGGAGACTAGGGAGAACCTTGGATCAATGATTTCATTAATATAAAGAACTCTAGCTTTACAAACTCTATTAACTAAAGCCAGTTAGTAATTCTTCTGAAACTTATGAGTTCTAGAGAGGAATAAGAGTTTCTGAGAGGATGAAAGAGGAAATAATAGTGTTGTGTCTCTTTGTCACCCAAATCACAACAATAAAATACAAACCTCTAAAAAAAACCACCCGAGACATGACAATAAATATCTCCTTTTAGTAACATGATCTAAACTTGAACAATTATGGTCTAATTGACTAGGCATCTAAGTGGTACAGTGAATAGTGTTAGACTTAGAGTCAGGAAGACCTGAATTCAAATGCTTCCTCGGATTCTTGTTTGCTATGTGACCTGGTGGAAGTCACTTAACCCCTCTTAAAGTCAGTCTCATCATCTACGAAATGTTGATAATGAGTATCTACCCTATAAGATTGATTTAAGGATTCGACTAGAGAACATTTAAAGCCTTTTGAAAACTTAACTGTACTATATTAAATTTGTTGTTGTTGTCCTGGCTCTCTCTCATTGGTATTACAATTTTTTTTTATTGTACCTGGGGTATTAGTTTTGGTTTGGCTTTTTAAATATTTATTCAGAAAGTCTGCCATATGGAAAAGAGATTAGACTTGTTCTGCTTAACCCAAGGTCAAGAGAAGGAGATTTTGGCTAGATACATAGAAAAACTTCCTAACAATTAAAGTCATTCCAAATGCAATGTGCAAAATGCGAAGTGCAATGGACTGCCTCAAGTGGGGATGAAAGGGTCTTCCTTTCTTGTAAATCATTAAACAGAAGGTAGATGACCATTTGTTGAGGATGGTAAGGGATTTTTTTTCAGATAGGGATTCAGTTAGATGACCTCATCTGTCTCTTCTGACTTTTTTATAATTATGTGGCAAAGCAAGAACATCAATAGGGAATAGAGCCACTATTTAATAATGGGACAATCATATAGCGACATGGAGACAAGTTAACTTGGATCTCCACTTTACATTATACACTGCCATAAGTTCCAAATGAGACAAAATATTTCCCTATTCTTAAACCTACGGTTAAAAACTCAAAACTAGAATGGCATATTTATCCTAGATGTGAAGAATAGGAACATTTTTGACAATTGAGATAAGATGGATATATTGAAATATATAAGAAAAATTCTTCACACAATATAAACTGATAAAATAAATAATAAAATGAAAGCAACAGAAGATGTACAAATGTACAGAAAACAGGGAATTAATAAAAACATACTATCCAGAAGAAAGAATTGATACTAATATCAATATCATATTCCACTAATTGGTTAAAAGAAATTAATAGACAATTTATACTGGGGGATATTACCAGCAATTTTTAAAATGTGCTTTTAAGATATAATGACGCATTTAGTGATCTAGGAAAAAATAAGTATATATGATAAAAGATGTTGTTAGTAGGGCTATGGAAAAACACACTAGATATCAATTTAATTTTTCGGGAGAACAGTAATTTGTAATGAGAGTCACAATCATGTTCATATCCCTTGACCCAATAATTCCACTTTATGAAATATATACCAAATATTTAACCCAAAAGAAAAACAATTCATTCATTCAGAGATTTTCATAGTACCACTACTTATAATACTGAAAAATTATAAATAATCAACATACCATAATTGGAAAATGACTAAGCAAACCATAGTATAGTAGTGCAGCTGAAGTATGGTGCTGACCACCATTTCTCTCCAGGATCACTCTCTTTCTCTCTTCCTAGGCTGGATCTGGCTCACTTACCCAACTGTACTCACTTCAGTAGGTCAGAATAGTATCCTCAGAGGGTATCTGCATGTCTCAAACTCTCTCAAGATCCTAAGGGTAAACCTGCTATGTATGGGAGTATATGTTATTGTTTTATGGAGGAGATAAGGGAAGTTGTGGTAGGTACATCCAACTACTTAGTGCTTTATCTCCTGAGATCTTGCCTGTGTACTTCCCATTTTAAAAAAATCAGTAACAATAGCACTATAAATTTTTAAATGTGAAATGTTTACTAAATAAGAAGGCAAAAACAAGAATAATCAAAGTATAACAGTCTGTCCATAAATCTGGGTCACATTCTTCCACTTATGAACACAGTGTCAATAAATAGGAATGGTACACACAAAAACCTAGCAAGGAAACATATGAATAGGGGAACCTATGTGACAGGGCAGCTCCTAACTTTGGATATCACGTCTTGACATCCTTGGTCTTTTTTTAGAATAGTCTATGCCTACAGGTCATCTGCTGGGTAAAACTTCTCTGCTATTTCTTCCACTTCTGGTTGTCACAGCTTTCCTACAGGGTGAAGCCTCTTCTCTAATACTCTCAGACTATTGAAACAATGTCAGACTCTTTTAGCACAAAGCTATCTTTAACAGGGTACTCAAGTAGTGTTAAGCTATTTAAGGGGAAAACAGTTCCCTCAAACCAGAGAACTGTGAAGCTCCTAAGATCTGCTGAGATAGTCACTGAGCTATGCTGCCATCCCAGCTATGCAATCTTTCATGCTTTCAAATGGCAGGTGATTTTGTTTCTTCAATCAACGTTCAACAAAGCTACACCACTTTTCTAATCAACACAACTCACTGTAAAATAGGCATAAACTTGTCCCTCCTCCTCTGTTTCTCTGTCAAGTTAAAGAGGTAATTAAAAAAAATATGGAAGATGGCGGCCGGAAAACAGAGACTAGTGTGAGCTCCCCACCAAGTCCCTCCAAAAACCTATAAAAATGGCTCTGAACCAATTCTAGAACTGCAGAATGCACAAAATAGTAGAGGGAAGCAGGGCTCCAGCCCAGGACAGCCTGGATGGTTGCTGGGTGAGGTCTTTCCTGCACAGAGCTGGGAGCGGAGCAGAGTGGAGCAGAGCCCAGTGTGGGCCTTGTGGACCAACCAGACCAGGAGCCAGGCAGAGCAAACCCTAGTGCCCTGAATCAGTGAGCTGCACCAGTTACCAGACTTCTCAACCCACAAACACCAAAGACAAGAGAGAAGAAATGCAGAACCTACAGAATAGCGGAGGGAAGCAGAGTTCTTGCCCAAGACCGCCTGGATGGTCTCTGGGTAAGGTCTATCCCACATGGGGCTGGGAGGGAAGCAGAGCAGAGCCCAGCGTGGGCGGCACAGACCAACCAGACCAGGAGCTGGGCGGAGCAGGCCCTGGCGCCCTAAATCAGTGAGCTGCA
>CM053624.1:123449579-123495105 GCA_028646595.1 Phalanger gymnotis
GGGATAGGTTAGGAAGGAGCAAAATATAGTTAGTCTTTCACAACATGAGTATTGTGGAAGGGTTATGCATAATGATACACATGCGGCCTATGTTGAATTGCTTGACTTCTTAGGGAGGGTGGGTGGGAAGGGAATAGGGGAGAGAATTTGGAACTCGAAGTTTTAAAAACAGATGTTCAAAGAAAAAGTTTTTGCATACAACTAGAAAATAAGATACACAGGCAATGGGGCGTAGAAATTTATCTTGCACTACAAGAAAGGAAGGGAAAAGGGGATGGGAGAGGAGTGGGGTGACAGAATAGAGGGCTGACTGGGGAACAGGGCAACCAAAATATATCCCTTTTGGAGTGGGTGGGAGGGTAGAAATGGGGAGAAAATTTGTAATTCAAACTGTTGTGAAAATCAATGCTGAAAACTAAATATATTGAATAAAAAATTTTTTCAAAAAAAGACAATGTGGGTTGTGCCCCTGAGAGGTTCCTCCTCTCAGGTTATAGATAATGCTAAAGGACAATCTCATCTTTCCCAAACCAATCATCTCTCACTGAGGCATAGCCTCTCTTCCATGCCTCCCAGCAAACTTCTGCCCAGGATTACCACCAGTTATTTCCTATATTGTGTCACCTGTATGTACCTTCTTCCTCTGCCTTCTGTGTCTTCTGTCACCAACTCCTCCTGCATTGGACTTGCTCTCCTACTTCTATTATCATCTGGTCACCTCCTACCTTCTCTTCTAATACCTCAGATCAGGATTTCTTCACAAGCATTGACCTATCTCTAATATATGATGTCAAACTCTGAAAGTTCACCTTTCCCTCAGACATGATTCCAAAAGACATGATGTAATCACTCAATATTCCCTTAACAGTTACTTGTTTTATAGTTTATTAGCCAAAGCCTTAAAATCTCTGAAAAGTCATATGAAAATGAGCTGATGGACTACAATTCACTCTGGCTACCTTCCCCTCAGATAATCTTCCTCTTTCAAACATATCCTCTAAGTACATTTATTTGAAAGGCAGTTTTCTCTGCATTCTTCAGAACAGCCTATGTTTTTCTGAATGCCCTCTTATCTGAAAGGTGTTTCTTCTCAAGATGATTTTATCTGTGTTCCCAACACAAGTTGTTTTTTTTTTCCCAACCCCTCTCAGCACTCAAAATGACCACATAGCAAAAGGATGGACAGTACCTTATGCTAGCATCATGAACTACTGCATAGCTATTAAAAATCACAATTTAGGGAACTATATTGAGTGGAAAATGTTTATAAAATCATGTTGAGAGGAAAAAAGAGAATCTTAAAAGAAGGTGAAGTGCCTAGATTATAACTATGTTAAAACATAGTTCTTTCTCTCATCTTACATACGTTTGACTCTTTCACTGAAGCTTCCATATAAACATGTATGAACATAGTGATAGAGATTATCTAGGCTAATGTACTTATTTTGTGAAAAAAGCAAAGGTGTGACAGAATCTTAGGGTCTATGGTCACTCTAGTTCTGCCCTTCTTTTATCTCAAGTTCTAGCTAATCCTAGGCTTAGCCTTTATCTTTTGAAAATTTTCCTTTAAGATAGATGTCAATGTCTCACTCAGATCTCATAACATAGTAAAGCAAAATAACTTAATTAGGAAGAACACGGTGATATCAAACTGTAGCAGACACCATCCTTTTCCCAAGGTCAACTTTACAAGGAAGGAAAGGGGAAGCAGAAAATTTATCTGCCTTCCTATAAATAATTCTCTCCCATCCCTTTCACATTAACCATAAATTACAATTCCCTTCCTCTACACTGCCCCCTGGGGGAAAACTATTTTTTTTATTCTTTTCCCAAGAAGGGGGAAGAAGTTTCATCATAGTAGGAGAGTAAATTATTCCATTTACAGCAGGATGACATCACAGAAACTAGGGAGCATTGCATAAATTTTGTTAATTCTCTTGTGCGTAACAACTAGATATATGTGACATTAGGATCTACTCTTCAAATCATTTCTTCTATAGTCCTAAAAACTCTAGCTCTCCTCTGCACACTCTCAGCTTAAGCCTTCCCAGTGCAGAAGGCAGATGTCTCATAGTGTTTCAAGAGTATTAGCAAGGAAAAGGGCTAAGCCAAGGTATCACAGTAGCAAGAAAATTACAGTTTAGCTCCCCTGAAAATCTCTTCCACAAAGATTTATACAATGCATCAGATTGAATTCTGATTGAGAAAACTAAGGAAAAACCAGGAGCGAGTCATTTTTCCAGCCCAGGTCAGCATAGGTAAACAGAGATATCTGTAGATACTGGGGGTTGTGGATGGGAGGGTGGATGATGAACATTGCCTGAATCTTACTCTCATCAATATTGGCTCAAAGAGGGAATAATATACACAATCATTTGAATATAGAAACCTATCTTACCTGACAGGAAAATAGGGAGGAGTAAATTAAGTAAAGAGAGAGGGACTGACAGAAGAGAAAACAGACTGGGTGGGGTAGACAGAAGGGAAACACTGGTGAGGAGGGAGAGGGTGAAAGGAGAGAGAGGATAAACAGAAGGAAAAACAGAATGGAGGGAAATACACAGTTAGTAATCATAACTGTGAATGTGGATAGGATGAACTCTCCCATAAAATGGAAGCAGGTAGCAGAGTGAATCAAAAACCAAAATACAACAATATGTCATTCACAAGAACCACATTTAAAACAGAGAAACATACACAAAGTAAAGGCAAGGTGCTGGAGCAGAATCTATTATGCTTCAGTCAAAGTTAAAAAAAAAAAAGCAGGGGCAGTAATTCTGAGCTCAAATAAAGCAAAAGCCAAAATAGACCCAATTAAATGAGATAAGGAAGGAAACTACATCTTGCTAGAAGATACTATAAACAATGAAGCAATAGCAATACTAAACATATATGAACCAAGTTAATTTACCTATTCTGTGCCATACCAATCAAACCACCAAAAATTGTTTTATAGAGCTAGAAAAAATATCAACAAAATTCATCTGGAAGAACAAAAGGTCAAGAATATCAAGGGAATTAATAAAAAAGAAAGATGGCCTAGTCATACCAGATTTCAAACTATATTATTAAGCAATAATTGTCAAAACTATCTGGTACTGGCTAATAAATAGAGTGTTCAATGGATTAGTAGTCAATGACCATAGTAACCTCATGTTTGATAAACACGAAGACCCCAGTCTTTGGGATAAGAACTCAAAACTGTTAGGAAAACCGGAAAACAATAGGGCACAAATTAGGTATAGACCATGGGTGGAGAACCTTCAGCCTTAAGGTCACATGTGGCCCTTTAGGTCCTCAAGTTCAGCCTTTTTATTGAGTCCAGGTTTTGCTTGAGGACCTAGAGGGCCACACATGACCTCAAGGCTGCAGGTTCCCCAGTCAAGGTATAGACCAACATCTCACATCATATACCAAGATAAGGTCAAATTGGGTACATCATTTAGACATAAAGGATGACACCATAAGCAAATTAAAAGAGCAAGGAATAGTCTACTTGTCAGATCTATGGAGAAGGCAAGAATTCATGGTCAAACAAGAGATAGAGAGCATTACAAAATATAAATAGATAATTTTGATTACATTAAATTAAAAAGCTTTTACACAAAAAACCCAATGCAACCAAAATTAGAAGGAAAGCAGAAAGCTGAGAAATAATCTTTACAACAAATACCTCTGATAAAGGCCTCATTTCTCACAAATATATAGAAAACCAAGTCAAATTTATAAGATTACAAGCATTCCCCAATTGATAAATGGTCAAAAGAAATGAACAGGAAGTTTTCAGATGAAGAAATCAAAACTATCTATAGGCATATGAAGAAATGCTCTAAATCATTTTTGATTAGAGAAATGCAAATTGAAACAATTCTGAGGTACCACCTCATACCTATCAGATTGGCTAATATGACAAAAAAAGAAAACAATAAATTTTGAGAGGATGTGGGAAAATTGGGACACTAACGTACTGTTGGTGGAGTTGTGAACCAATCCAACCACTCTGAAGAGGAATTTGGAACTATGCTCAAAGGGCTATAAAAATGTGCATACCCTTTGATCCAGTAACACCACTACTAGGTCTATATCCCAAAGAGATAAAAGTGGGGGGGAGACCTACATGTGTAAAATTATTCACAGCAACCCTTTTTGTGATGGCAAAATACTGGAAATTGAGGGGATGCCTATCAATTTGGGGTGGTTAGACAAACTATGGTATATGAATGCAATGTAACACTATTGTGCAATAAGAAATGATAAACAAGTAGATTTCAGAAAAACCTGGAAAGACTTGTACAAACCGATGCAAAGTGAAATGAGCAGAACCAGGAAAACATTGTATACAGTATCAGCAACATTGTGTGATGATCAATTATAAATGACTCAGCTCTTCCCAGAAATACAATTATCTAAGACAAGTACAAAGGACTCATAAAGGAAAATTCCATCCACATCCAGATAAGCAACTGATGGACTCTGAATGCAAGATCAAAGCATACTTTTTTGCACTTACTTTATTATTTTTCATGGGTTTTTTTAAATCTGTTTCTTCTTTCACAACTGTGATTGATATGGAAATGTGTTTTACATGATAGCACATTTACGACTTGTATCAAATTGCCTACCATTTTAGGAAGAGAGGAAGGAAGAAGGGAGAAAAATTTAGAACTCAAAATTTTGTAAAAATGAATGCTAAAATTGTCTTGCTAAGTAATTAGGGGAAAAAATAAAATACTACTTTAAAAAATAAAACCAAAAGCCAACAGTATCTATAATGGGGACATGATGAGGCCTTTTCAATAGAATTTAGTGGTCAAGCAAGAATGTCCATTATTACTATTCAATAAAGTGTTAGAAATGCTAGGTAAAGGAATATGATAAGAAATAGAAATTTTTAAAATAAACATATTAAAAACCAAAATGATCATTTTTTTTGCAGATGAGATAATTAACTTAGAGAGTCAATAGAAAAAGCTAATTCAAATAATTAGCAACTTCAGCAAGGCTATAGGATATAAAATAAACCCACAAAATCATCAGTAGTTCTGTATATTATGAACACAATCCATCAGGAAGATATAAAAAGTGAAATTCTATTTAAAATAACTACAAATAGCATAAAATACTTGTAAGTCTGTTTGCTAACAAACAAAAAGGAATTGTATGAATACAATTATAAAATGCTCTTTACACAAAGATAAATCTAAGTAATTAGAAAATTATTACAGAGGATTATGGGAAGATGGCAGAGAAGGTCAGAAAATTCCAAGCTCTCAAGATTTTCCCCCACAAAAGAGTTAGAATAGCACCTTAGGGCAAACAAAGTGTGGGTGAAGACAAAGAAGAATAAGGGCAGGGAGGTGGAGCCAAGAGGGCAGCTAGAAAGCAGGGACTTGCTGAAGCTCTCCCCCAGGTCCTTCCAAACACCTATAATAAATGGCTCTGAACAACTTCTAGAGCTGCAGAACCCACGAAATAGCAGAGGGAAGCAGGGCTCCAGCCCAGGACAGCCTGGATGGTCACTGGGCAGGGTCTTTCTCAGGGTGCTGGGAGCAGAGCTCAGCCCAGTGTGGACTGCACCAGGACCAACCAGACCAGGAGTTGGTGGAAGCAGGCCATAGGGCCCTGAATCATTGAGCTGAGGCAGTTACCAGACTTCTCAACCCATAAAGACAACAGAGCAGCTTAGTGGAAAAACTGCTGGATCTGAGTGAGAGCTGTTGGCCTCAGCTCCAGGGTGGT
This sequence comes from Phalanger gymnotis, assembly GCA_028646595.1. Classification (NCBI taxonomy): domain Eukaryota; kingdom Metazoa; phylum Chordata; class Mammalia; order Diprotodontia; family Phalangeridae; genus Phalanger; species Phalanger gymnotis. The sequence goes on from CM053624.1 coordinate 123,455,319, forward strand.
GGAGGTGGTGCTGCATTGCAAGCAGCGGTAGCAGAAAGCTCCTTTGGCTGCTTCCAGAGAGCTCCAGCTGGGGTTGCTTTGGCCCCAGGCCCACCCAGTGGGAGGAATTAAACAGCAGATAAGAGCAGGAGTGCAGAGCTTGCTTTGCCCTGCTTGGATCTTGGCTGCCTGGTTGGCAGTTCTTGGTGGAAGAGAAGCACTGCTGTGTCAGAGCTTGCTGTGTAGAAGTAGCTCTGAAAACAGCAGCTCAGCCCCTAAAGCTTGGGACAAAGTACTCTCTACCCTATAAGCAGTCATACCCAGACAAAAAGCACAAAGGTCAAGTAGTTGGCCAGGAACATGAACAGGCAGTGAAAAAGGTCACAGACTATTGAATCTTTTTTTTTTTGGTGACAAAGAAGATCAAAACTTATAGCCAGAAGAAGTCAACAAAGTCAAAGAGCCTACATCAAAAGCCTCCAAGAAAAATATGAATTGGTCTCAGGCCATGGAAGAGCTCAAAAAGGATTTGGAAAAGCAAGTAAGAGAAGTAGAGGAAAAATTGGGAAGAGAAATGAGAAGGATGCAAGAAAACCATGAAAAACATGGCTAAAGGAGACCCAAAAATATACTGAAGAAAATAACACCTTAAAAATAGACTAACCTAAATGTCAAAAGAGCTCCAAAAAGCCAATGAGGAGAAGAATGCCTTGAAAGGCAGAATTAGCCAAATGGAAAAAGAGATCCAAAACACCACTGATGAAAATACCACCTTAAAAACTTTAATGGAGCAAGTGGAAGCTAGTGACTTTATGAGAAATCAAGATATTATAAAACAGAACCAAAGGAATGAAAAAATGGAAGACAAAGTAAAATATCTCATTGGAAAAACCAGTAACCTGGAGAATAGACCCAGGAGAGATAATTTAAAAATTATTAGACTACCTGAAAGGCATGATTAAAAAAATAGCCTAGATATCATCTTACAAGAAATTATCAAGGAAAACTGCCCTGATATTCTAGAACCAGGGGGTAAAATATAAATAGAATAGATCTTGAAAAAGATGCCAAAAAGAAAACTCCTAGGAATATTGTCACTAAATTCCAGAGTTCCCAGGTCAAGGGAAAATATTGCAATCAGCCAGAAAGGAACAATTTGAGTACTGTGGAAACACAATCAGGATAACAAAGGATCTAGCAGCTTCTACATTAAGAGATCAAAAGGCTTTGAATATGACATTCCAGAGGTTAAAGGAGCGAGGGTTAAAAACAAGAATCACCTACCCAGCAAAATGATAATATAATGCTCCAAGGCAAAATATAGATTTTCAATAAAATAGAAGACTTCCAAGCTTTCTCGATGAAAAGATCAGAGATGAATAGAAAATTTGACTTTCAAATACAAAAATCAAGAGAAGCATGAAAAGTTAAACAAGAAAGAGAAATTCCAAGGGACTTATTAAAGTTGAACTGTTTTGTTTACATTCCTACATGGAAAGATGAGGTGTGTAATTCACGAGACCCTTCTCAGCATTAGGGTAGCTGAAAGGAATATACATATATATAGACAGAGGGCACAGCGTGAGTTGAATATGAAGGGATGATATCTAAAAAATAAAATTAAGGGGTGACAGAGGAATATATTGAAAGAGGGAGAAAGGGAGAGATAGAATGGGGTAAATTATCTCACCTAAAAGTGGCAAGAAAAAGCAGTTGTGTTGGAAGGGAAGAATGGGGCAGGTGAGGGGGAATGAGTGAATCTTGTTCTCATCGGATTGCACTTGAGGAGGAAATAACATATACACTCTTACCCCACAGGAAAGTAAGGAGAAGGGGATAAAAAAGGAGGGATGATAGAAGGGAGGGCAGATGGGGAGGAGGTAATCAAAAGCAAACACTTTTGAAAAGGGACAGGGTCAATGGAAAAAATTGAATAAAGAGGGACAAGATAGGATGGAGGGAAATATAGTTAGTCTTTCACAACGTGATTATTGTGTAAGTGTTTTGCATAATGATACAAGTGTGGCCTATGTTGAATTGCCTGCCTTCCTATGGGAGGAAGAGGGGAGAGAATTTGGAACTCAAAATCTTGTGGAAAATTCCCTGGACAAGGTTTGGTCCCAACAAAGAGTAAACACATCTAGGCTAGGTTCTGTTTTAACAACAAGTGGCAAGCCATTTAAACAACTAGTGGCAAGTCCTGGCTTTAGTTGGTTTGAGAGGCTGCCTCAGCCCCAGCCACAGGAACTTTTCACACTGGCATAGTGAGAGGAGTTAGGCATTTGAGCCAAGGAATATTGAGGGAATCTCTGCTGATGAGGAACCCCAGATGCAGCTGTAATGCAAAGAGTGGTCAGGGCGGTGAGATGGAACCAGCACAGACCTGGTGAGTACAGAAGCAGTGGGGAAGAAAGCCCCTGGCTGTGGGCACTTACAGGAGGTTGGAGGCTTGGCTTTGGTTCCAGGCTAGAGGGCAGAACTGAAGATCTGGGGCAAGAGGCACCATTTCCCATACCCCATGGCTAGAGGCAATTACAAAAACCAAGCTGTTACCACAAAAAATGCACAGGCAAAAGAGAAAGAATACAACCATAGAAAGCTATTATGAGAAAAGAGGTGGTAGGGTTCATCTTCGGTGGAGGATACTGAAGCAAAGAAACCCCCAAAGAGTAATGTCAACTGGTCACCTGCCCAAAAAGAATTTATAGAAGACCTTAAAAAAGACTTTTAAAATCAAATGACAGAGATGGAGGAAAAACTAAAAAAAACTAAAAAAAAGATAATCCAAGAAAAACAAGAAGGTTATGAAAGGAAAGTCAACCAATTAGAAAAGGATATCCAGAATCTTAAGGAGGAAAATGACACCTTGAAAATTAGAACTGGGCAAACTGAAGCCATGAAATTACAAGAGATCAAGAAATAATGAAAAAATAGAAAAGAAAGTGAAACATCATATAAGAAAAACAACAGATTTGGAGAGTAGATCAAGAAGAGAAAATATAAAAATAATCAGGCTAACGGAAAGTTAGAACAAGGCAGGGAAGAAGAAATAGAAAAAATCCATCGCACACTACTTAAAAGAGATCCTCTGAGGAAAACTCATAGGAATATCATAGTCAAATTGTGAAGCCCCCAGCTCCAGGATAAATATTAAAAGCATCAAGATTAAAACAATTTAAATATGATGGCGCCACAATTAGAATTACACAAGACCTAGCAGCAGAGATTATTAAAGGACTGCAGGTCTTGGAACATAATATATATTGAAGAGCAAAAGACCTGGGGCTCTGGTCAAAAATATCATACTCTGCAAATTTAAGTGTTATCTTGAATGGAAAAAAAATGGACTTGATAAAGTCTCAGACTTTTAAGACTTGTTAAAAACAATCCTGAACTTAACAGAAGATTTGACATACAAGAACCAAGAGAAACATAAGGTATATACCAAAGACTGACTATAAGGGATTCATAAGGACAGACTGTTTACCTTTTCTATAATGTAAAATATATATCTAAAATTCTTATAATTGTCAAGCTCATAAGAAAGAGGGGGGTAAACCTGACTATGATATGAATTTAAAAAGTAACACCATTTAGAAACAGCTAAAAAGAGTAACTCTTTTATACAAATGAGGTACAAGAGGAAAAAAGAATGCAGAGATATTAGATGAGGGAAGAGGGCTAGTAATTCTGGAAACCTACTTTCACAGAGAATGGGTTTAAGAGGAAACAATACATATTATATATATATATATGTATATATATGTAAATATATACATATATTTAGAAGAGTATAAAAGTTGGGGCAGCTAGGTGGTACAGTAAGTAGAGCACTGGCTCTGGAGTCAGGAGGACCTGAGTTCAAATTCTGACTCAGACATTTGACACACTTACTTGGGGCAAGTCTCTTAACCCCAATTGCCTTGCCTTCCCCCCTCAAAAAAATTAAAAAAAAGAAAAGAAGAATATAAAAGTCTTCCAAGTTTAGAAGAAGTAAAATGGTAGGGTTAGAGAGAGGGGGGAGAGGACAAGGGAAGGATTGTTAGAGGGGAGAATGAGGGAATAGGTAAAAGGGGGTATGGAAGGGTGCTTAGATTTATGGGAATGGGAGGATAGGGAAGGGATCCTTGGAGGGGGTAGGCAAGTAATAGTAAGGCAAGGTAGTCAGTAGAAGTAAAGTACAGGAATCAGGAGAGACAGGAAGAACCAAGTAAAAAAATGCACAGCAGAGAACAAAAGAAAACTAACAAGGAAGCAAAGAAAAGATGGGCAATTCTCAACACAACATGTATTATTTATCACATAGGCTTTCTTGAAATGAAAACTTATTGTTATATATTTTGAATCCTCTCTTACATTCTGCTATGCACACGACATGCTTTTTTTCTTTCTTACTTTGTATTTAAGTTTCAATATTTAAGTTTATGATATGTTTTATCCCTCTTCTCTATTCTGTATTTGTGGTCTGGCCTTTGAGTCTAAAATAAAATTAATTTTAAAAAAAGAAAAATATTAATTGCTCATGGACAGGCTGAGCCAATACAGCAAAAATGATAATACCACCTAAATTGATTTACTTATTTAATGCCATATAAGTCAGACTAGCAAAGGATTGCTTTTGTTGAACTAGAAAAACAGTAACAAAATAAATCTGGGGAAACAAAAGCTCAAAATAACAAAGGAAATGATTTTTTAAAAGTGGTTAGGGGCCTGGTAGAACCAGATCTCAAACTATACTACAAAGCCATCGTCCTCAAAACAATTTGATCCTGAGCAAGAAATAAAGAGGCTGAGCAGTGGAACATGTTAGATACATAATACACAAAATTAGCATTTAATAAACCCAAAGACTTTAGCTTTTGGGGCAAGAAGTCACTATAGGAAAAAAAAAACCCTTAAAAAACTGAGAAGTAGTCTCACAGAAACTAAGTATAGAGCCATATCTCACACCATATACCAAGATAAGCTCAAAATAGGTACATGATTTAGAAATAAAAAGTGATAGAGGGGTTCACATAAGATGAAATGAGTAGTTTCGATTCCAGGCTAGAGGGCAGAACTGAAGATCTGGGGCAAGAGGCACCATTTCACACACCCCATGGCTAGAGACAATTACGAAAACAAACAAAACAAGTTCAGCTAAAATTAGAGGAGAAGTAGGAAACTGGGGAAACTATTTGCACCAAGTGTGTTTAGTAAAAGTCTCTAAGATGTATAGAGAAATGATTCAAATTGATAAGGATAAGAGCCATTCCCCAATTGATAAATGGGCAAAGGGTAGGATTAGAAAGCTTTCAGAGAAAGAAATCCAAGCTGGAAAAAATACTCTAAATTACTAATAATTAGAGAAATACAAATGAAAGCAACTCTGAGGTACCAACTCATACCCATCATATTAGTAAAGTTGACAAAAAAGGCAAATGACAAATGCTAAAGTGACTATGGGAAAGCAGTACATTTATTCACTTTTCATGGAATTATAAAATGGTCCAGCTGTTACAGAAAGAAATTTGGAACTATGCGCAAAAAACTATTAAACTGTGCCTACCTTTCACCCAGCTGTACCATTACCAGATCTGCACTCCAAAGATATCAAAAAAAGAAGAAAAAGACCCATATGTACAAATATGTGTGTATAATATCAACCCTTTTTACTGTAGCAAAGAATCAGAAACTGAGAGTGTGCACCTCAACTGTGCAATGGTTATACAAATTACATCATATAAATGTGATAGAATATTACTGTTCTATAAGAAATGATAAAGGGAATGAGAAGACTTTACCTAAGGGTGAAATGAGCAAAACCAAAACAATTTATAAAATAACAATATTGTAAAAATAGACAACTTTAAAAGATAACACAACGACCATCAACAGTTCCAGAGGACTGATGATAAAGCATGCTACCCACTTTCAGATAGAGGGGAGATGGACTCAGAGTATAGACTGAGGCATTTGTATATCTGTATATGTGTGTTTATACATATACACATATGTATACATATATACACATATATGTATATATGTGTGTACATATTACATAACCAATGCAGGAATTTGTGTTGCTTGATTATTGTTTTTCTTGCTTCCTCAATGGTTGGGAGAAGGGGCAGATAAGAGGGAAAGAATATGGATCTGAAAACAAAATAAAACAGAAAAAAATTGCAAGAAAGGCAGAGGAGGACCTACAACATTTTCAAGGCCAGGTCAGAGAAGTCATGGGCAGCAGGAGTTATCATTGCATGATCATTATCTGTCTTCTCTTCCTTCCTTCCTCCCCCTCCCCTTGTTTTACCCTCCCTCTTCCCCTTGCCCCTTTCTCTTTCTCTTCCCTTTCTTTTTCCCCTCTCCCCCTTCAGCTTTGCCAAAATTAAGCCTAGTGCCTAGCTCCCTGTGTTCCTCCCATTATTTCCTCTGGCACCTGCCCAGTGAATCATTCCAGACCATGTTGGTCCTGAAACTGAATGGGAGATATCCTAGCAGTGGCGGTCATGGAGGAGACGTCGCCCAGAGATTCTGGGTCACATCTAAACAACCCCTCCTACACAGATGCAGAATTTGAGCGTTAGAGATGTTAAATGACTTGCCCATCAAACTTACAATGGGAACATACAACTTCTACCCAAGATCGATCCAATTCAATTCAATTTCACAGACATCTATTATGGGCCAGGCCTTATGCCTAACTGGGAATATATAGATGAGAAACGATATAATCCTTGCCTTCAGGGACTTTACAATAAGGTACTTGGGTTGATGAATGCATATGAATAATTATAACACAAATCTGACTACGATAAGTACATAGAAGTCAAACTCGTAAGGATGAAAGATTGGAGAAGAAAATTATCACTTCTAGTTGGAAGGAGAAATCGGGGAAGGCTTCGTGGAGTAAATAAATCTTAAAATGGGACTTGAAGGAAGTTGTTAATGTTATCTCCTACCTGAAATTATATTGTATTTACTAATTGTACCTATTTGAAAGTTGTATCCCCCAACTGGATGCAAACTCTTTGAGGGCAGGGACAGTTTCATTTTTATCTTTATACATCTAATCCCTAACACAGTATCTTGCATGTAGAAGGTACCTAATAAATGTTTGTTGAATTGAATTTAGGCAATCTATAAGAAGAAACCACTCCAGGCATATGAGATGATGTATGTGCATGGCGGCATAAGAAAGTGGGATGAAATTGGGTAATGGCTTGTCCAGAACAATTCAGTTTGATTAGAGCATAGATTACATGGAGGGGAGTAGGCAGGAAATATAGCTTGAAATGTCAGCTGGATCCAGGATGTGAAAGGATTTGTTTGAATGCCTGGCTACTGAGGTTTAGATTTGATCACATGGGCCATGGAGAACTACACCACCGTTATCTGCAGCAGTATCACAGCAACAGTGAGCACAAAGATTCCAAGTCCCGTTTCTAGGCACTTAAAGGTTGACAAAGCGCTTCCTCCACAATACCCCTGAAGACTTTCAAGCCAAGGAAGAATGTGATCAGAACTGTGCTAAAGAAAAATGACTTGACTGTGTGAGAGGATAGATTGCAAACAAGGAGATCTCAGGAGGTTTCAGTGCTAGTCCAGGTCAGAGACAAGGAGGGCCTAAAATAGGCCCTCGTGTCAGCAGGATACAAATAATGGGATTGAGGTGAAACTGATAGAAAAGGCAGCCTGGTAGGGTGGCCAGAAAGCTAGCCTCAGAACCAGGAAGACCTGCGTTCAAGTCCTACTCCTAACATACTGCCTATATGACCCAGGGCAAATCATTTCACCTCTAGGCTGGCGGTGTCAAACTCAAATAGAAGCAGTCCCTATTGACTTAGAAAACCACAAATTGATATTATTTTTGTTGTATTATTTATTTATTTTGTTAAACCCAATTGCATTTTAATCTGGTTTGGACCCCACTCAAACTCACTATTGCTGGTAGTGAGTTTGACATTTCTGCTCTAGGCAACTCTCTAATGCTCTCAGTTGCAGAGAAGGTGCCACATTGGCAGAGATAGTTTTCTCACTCAAGACTTCCCTATAGTAATAAAATCCCAAGTCCAGTCACTATCCCTAAAATGGATAGAACTTGGCAACATAATGCATGTGAAGGATTAGGGAAAAGGAAGAAAATCCAAAGATAATTACAAAGTTATGAGCCAGAAGGATTATCGCATCATCAAAATAAGTAGACAAGTCAAGATAAAGGGCAGGCTTGAGGAGGAAAGTGTTGTGCTTTGAACATGTCGAATTTGAGGCACCAGATGGAGATGACAAGCAGGCAGTAGGGAATGTAAGAGGTTGCCTCCTTAACGTGTGTTGACTCTCTTCTTGGCTTCCTTTCTGCTTGAGGACAGATCCCTGCATCTTTCTACTTTCTGGGTGGCTTCTCATACTCTTGGAAACATCCCATTTCCTGTCATATATATGGACACCTTTGCCCCACTTTGTCTGCTGGTAAATGATCACCCCTATTGACTTTAGACATGAAGTGTATAGAGTAAAAATATGTATTCATCAACCAATAAAACATGAATACAAATTAATACAAACATGAATTAGGAACTTATTATATTCTAGGCATTTTATTTAGGGATACAAAAAAGCAAAAAACACATAAACAGTCACTGCCCTCAAGAAGCTCAGTTCTAATGGGTAGGGGGAGGGAGATGTGTAAATAAATAGGTACATAGATGATACATACAGATTAGAAGAAAGATGACTTACAGGGGAAAGCTCAAGTGTTTGGGGAATCAGGAAAAGTTTCCTGTGGAAGATGGCATTTAAGCTGAGTCTTGGGAGAAACCAGGGATGTCAAGAAATGAAGGGGAGGAGAAGAGCATGCTGGGTATAGAAAACAGCCAGCCAAGAGGCTCGAAGACAAAAGGAGTGTCATGTGCAAGAAACAGCAATAACCAGTAACACTGGATCACAGAATAGATGGAAGAGAAAAAAGTTCTGAAAGTCCTGAAAAAAATCAGGAATGGGGCAGGTTGTGGAAAGCCTTAAACGCCAAAAGGAAGACTTTAATTTTGATCCTGAAGAACCAATGAGAGGATGGTGGTGCCCTCAACAGGGATGAGGAATTTTTTTTTGAGGGGGGAAGGCAGGGCAATTAAGGTTAAATGACTTGCCCAAGGTCACACAGCTAGTCAAGTGTCTGAGTCAGAATTTGAACTCAGGTCCTCCCGACTCCAGGGCCAGTGGTTTACTAACTGAGCCACCTAGCTGCCCCAGGAATGAGGAATTCCAAGAGGTCAGGTTTATAAGGGGAAGATAGTGAGTTCTATTTTTAACATGTTGAGATGCCTATGACACATCCAACTCAACATGTCTAATAGGTAATAATAGGCAGCTGGAGATGTGGGACTGGAGTTCAGATGAAATTCAGGCTGTAAAATGGACATCAGAGCACATATGAGGTTGGGAGGAGAAAATGAGCTACTGTTTATAAAGTGGTTTACAAACCTTGAAGTGCTATATAAACACTAGCTATTTTTTTCAGGTTAACTAATTAACGATTTATTGGTAGTTTTCTGTAAACTTTTTATTCTGTTTAGACAATAGGAATTTTGCATGTTTTTCTGACACTGCAAATATTTAGTCATTACAAAATCTCTCATATAATTAGTAGGCAACTCAAAATGAACACCTTACAGGAATTAGCTGTGACAATTAGTAAATGTACAAAATGTGCTTTAATTTTTGTTTCTTCTAAATACACTTTTAAATCATATTCAAGATGTATACCACTCAGAATGTATTCAGAAATTAAGTTTACCATTTTTCAACCCTTTTCTCTGATACAAACTGGCCATTACATTCTGTAACACATGGGGGTAAAAGAGCCAAATAGACTGGGGTTTCAGCTAATGCTAGCTATTTTTATTAATTTTACTATCATAATTATTGTAGCAAGCAGGGAAGGATCTAGGAGGTAGAGAAAAAATGAAGATTAGATAGAAAATAGAGATGATCAGGCAGATAATCTGATAAAAAAAGAGAGGAAACGGGATCGAGATTGTACATAGAATGGTTGACATTGTCAGAGAGAAGGACATCTTCAGAGGTAGGGGTCAAGGAGAAGATAACGGGGGTGACATCAGAGGCACATGAGATGAGGGAGAGGGGGAAAGAATAAATTATAGTTACATTGCCTCATACCTCACTAAAAAAAACTGGAGACAAAATCCTCAGATGAGAGCATGGTAGGAGGAGATGCTGTGGGAGGTGGAGATGCTGTGGGAGATTTGAGCTTCATTAAACTGATCTGCCAATAACACAAAAAATGTTAGCATAATAACATTAACAAAGATAAAATGGAGAGATGTTTCTTAGAGAAAGAAATGCTTATTGAATTAGACTATTTGTTGAGAAAAGAAAGGGAGAAAGTAATGAGAGTATGTTTAGACATACAAAGTGACTAAGATTAGTGAAAGAAGAAGAGGAGAATAGAAAAACAGACAGTGAACAGGGAATAGAGAAATAGACTGTTGCTAAGAGATCAACGACCTAGAAGTAGAAGGGATACTATAACTCTTGCCAAAGAAGCAGTCATGAATTCCTATATAACACTTCATCTCATGCTCCGGAGAGTCATTTCTATATAATATTACTGACCTCTCATAATGATAGCTACTATTTCTAAAGCACTTTGAAGTTTGCAAAACATTTTATATCTTCTTAGATCCTCACAATAACCCTGTGAAACAAGGATTTTTTTTATCTCTGTTGAGCAGATAAGGAAACAGGCTGAGAGAGGTTAAGTGACTTCCCCTGGGTTACACTGCTAGTAAGTGTCTGCAGTATGATATGAACTCAGGTCTTCCTGACACTTATTCTAATGCTCTGTTCCCTAGAGTCTCCAACTGTCAACAGTCATCAACACATTTTCTGTCCTTGGGTCCTCGTTTACCAGAAGATTCTGTTCTCACTCTGCCTCTCTGGCAAAGGTATCTAGGAGATGGGGATGGAAGAGGTCTACCTAAGTCCCCTTTAATCCAGTCAATTGCAGACTCCTCCAGATGAAAAGACCCAAATTTTTATGAAAGAATTCCTAGTACAACTCCTTGGGCTCCCGATAATAAACTGAATTTATAGGAGGAAAAATCCTAATACAGTAAAGTTATATGCAGTTATAATCATCAAAGAGGGAAAAAAATCACCTTCACAAATACAAAATGTGGAAGATTTTGTTTGACAACCATTTGTAATCAAAATCCAACAGGAAAGGTAGTTAAAAAAACTAAGGCATTTTTTTCTAGTAAGTCAATGAACATTTCGTGCCTACCATGTGACAGGCACTATGCTAAGTGCTGGGGATACAAAATAAGGTGAAAGACAATCTCTGCCATGTTGGAGCTCATGGTCTAGTAGGGGAGACAATAAGCAAACAAGAAACATATAGGATAAATAGGAAATAATCCACATAGGGAAGACCTCAGAATTAAGATATTTAGGAAAGTCTTTCTGTAGAAGGTGAGATTTTAGTTGGGACTTGAAAAAAGTCAAGGAAGATAGGAACCAGAGATGAAGAGCGACAGCATTCCATCCATGACCCAAGCCAGAGAAAATGCCAAAAACTGAGACATGGGATGTTTTCCATTGTTTTCATAAAGTGTCCAAAGGAAATAATAGTGCTAGGATATGTAAGACAGTTCTATCTAGAGCATTGTGTTCATTTCTGAGTGGCACATTTTAAAAGGGACGTTGACAAACAAGAAGGTTTCCAGGATGGTGAGGGGACTTGAAACTATCTCCTAGAATCAATAAATAAATATTCGTTAACTGGCTACTATGTGTCAGACACTGTGCTAAATGCTAGGGATACAGAAACAGGCATTAAAACCATGGGAGTTAATGAAATCACTGGCAGGGAGATTAGCAGAGAGTCCAGGACAGAATCCTGGGGGACACCTACAGTGTGATCTGAATGAGGATCAGGCAAAGAAGACTGAGAAGAAGCAGTCAGATACATAGCAGGTAGTGGGTTCTCTCCTGGTTTCTGTTAGGAAAGAAGACTAAAGAGAAACATGGCAGCTGCCTTCCGACATCTGAAGCACTGTCCTGATAAAGAGGGAATATACAAGCACCTTTCTGTGTTGCTTTAAAGGGAAGGACTAAAAGCACAGATTCTCGTTAAAGGGAGAAAGAATTTGGCAAAATGTTCAATGATGGAATGGGATCCCTCCACAGGAACTGTGATTCCTGTGACTGGAAGCTTTAATAGTTATAGTGGATATACAGTAGATGGAGTGTGATAAGGACCACTCAGTAACTGGGGATTAGGCAGGTGGAAGATAACCAGACCAGGTAAGGTGTGGCTTGGAAAGTTTTTATTATTCTATATTGTAGGTGTGTATATATGCAGGTGGGGGAAGGGTCCTCCATAGATAAAGCAATCACTTTAGCTAAAATATTCCCCACCTCACCAGAGCATTCTGGCTAGGGCACTATCTCTTAAGTGATCTTCTCCCGGGATTCATACTCATAAATCTCTCTGTCTGGTCCTTACTGCAGTTCTTTTATTCTTCCTTCTTGTTCTCTCCTGAAGGTCCCCAATTATGCTACCGTTACTGCTTCAGATCTTGAACCCTGCCCCAAAATAATAACAACAACAATAATAACAGGTTGGAGAGAGAGAGAGGCACAGAGAGAGAGAGAGAGAGAGGGACAGAGAGAGAGAGAGAGAGCTCTTATGTATTTATATAGCAGTTTAAGATTTGCCAAGTGCATTTGTTAGCTTGTTTTATCCTCATAACAAACCCTGGGAGGTAGATACTATTGTCACCCCCATCTTAGAAATAAGGAAATTGAGAAAGAAGTTAAGTAATTTGCCCAGCTGTAACACACAGCTATTAAGTATAAGATCGCATTTGAACTTGGGTCTTTCCGACTCCAGGTCCAGCAGCTATATGTAGAATGGAGAAAAGGGATATTGGGGTAGGGGGTTCACTTTCCAGACAAGTTCCAGGTTTAAGGTAACTTGGGGGGCAAAAATGCTTTTCTTGTTTAAAAGGTTCAGGAGACTACCTCAATCTACTATCTCTCCCTTTCCCTTCCTTTTAGGATGGAGAGAGAGAAAACCACCTATGTATATTGCCCAAGCTAGATACCATGCAGAATAGTTACAATGCAGAAGTTTATGGAAGATAAAACTCAAAAAAAAAATCAGTAGCAAAAACTCCTGCCTAAAATGTCTATTTGCAAATACCAAAAGTTTAGGTAATGAGTAAAAAGAATTAGAAATCTGAGGTCATGGAGGGAAATTTGACCTCCTGGGTCATTGAGACTTTGTGGGAAGATAGCCATGACTAGAATATGACTTTAAACGGCAATACTTTATTACAAAGAAGTAATAGAAGAACAACAGATTTGGTGGTAGGCAGAGGGAGTAACACTGTATATTAAGTAGAAATGCTCACTTTAGGAAATCTATAAACCTAAAGAGGAAGGCAAGGTAGATCAATAGAGAGAAACAGAATAATTTTATTATCAATGTATACTACACACCAACTGAATTAAAAGAGAAAATGGTTGGAGAGTTTGAGAAACATACCACAAACTTGTCACAGAGACATTATTTAGTAGTAATTCAATTATCTAGACATCTACTGGAGTTGTCAAAACTTCTTGACTTGTCTTAACATCCTTCAAAAGGAGGATGAAATCAGCAAGGGGAAATTCGATTCTGGATCTGATTCTCACTAATGGGGAGGAAATGGCTTATTGAGATGGAAGTGAGAATGAGGAGGAAAGTAGAAGATAGACAACAGGCAGAGTAGTTATAGAATGAGCCCTCTGTGGGGGAGAAGAGTAGAATAGATTATCTCTTCCCATCTCCATCAATAATGGAGCCTAGCATTGGAATTTTTTTCCCCCAGAAAAAGAACATTTATCCAACACTTAGAAACTAAGATTGAGAAAGTCTGAGAACCACTTAAAGAAGCAGATACATATACCCCAGACAGGCAATGGATACAGAGAGATAATCATTGAGAGATGAAACTTCAAGGAGGATGACCCAAAGGAGAACTGATTATGGATTCAAGAGAGAAGCAGAGTTGGACTACATAGAATACTATAACAGGAAAAGATTTCTAAGCCTTGCACTCTTGGAGTAATAAGTTGCCTTGGCCCATGTGTTCCCTAGTTTGTCTCTTTATTTTGTTTAGTTATTTTAGTTGCGTCCAACTTTCTTGACCCCATTTGGGATTTTCTCGGCAAAGAAAACTGGAATGATTTGTCATTTCCTTCTCCAGTTCATTTTACAGATGAGGAAACTGAGGCAAATGGAGTTAAGTGACTTGCCCAAGGTCATATAGCTAGTAAGTGTCTGAGATCAGATTTGAACTCAGGAAGATGACTCCACCCTATCTATTGTACCACCCAGCTTGCCTCTCTGCCATTGCACTATAAGTTTACTCTCACTCTTCCCATAGAAGCTTTGTGTTTTGGTGGATGAGTAGACTCCTTTTGCAGGGAGGGAGGGGAATGTTTGGTAGCTATTGTTCTTAGTGTAATATCTCAATAAATACCTTTGCAAAGAGCTAGTTGTGACTACTGGCTCACAGTTAATGGAAAGTATACCAGTGGGATCTCATAAACTAAAATAGTAGCAGTACAGCCCTACAGGTTTGCCTCTGGAACCCAAAGTAGTCATCCCCCTGGAGACCCTACCTGCAAACTTGTGAGCATGAATTGAAGGACTATCTTGAAGGGTGTGTTACCCTGACAACAGAGGGAAGGAAGAGCTACTCTATTCTTATCATTTTGCTTTATTTTTCTCTGTCAAGGAAAATGACCTTTGTTCTAGAAATGACAAAAGTGGCTAACTGATGGTATTGAAAGCCACATATATATGTACTAATACACATATCTGATATTTTAAAAGTTGATAACTTGTAGTTGTTAACCTAAGGTAAATTAGGAAATAGCAAGGGAGTACCTAGTTACTTTTGATGAATTCGAGTCACCTGATGCTGATGAAGACTCCTAAGGATTTGTCTTTGCCTTCATGTTTAACCTTCTTATCAATGACTTAGACAAAGGCATAGATGTCATGCTCATAAAAATCCGCAGCTGATATTAGTCTGGGAGAGATAACAAACACATTGGATGATAGAATCAAGATCCAAAAAGACTCTGACATGCTGGAGAATTGGGCTGAATCTAGTAAGATAAACCCAACATGGATAATGTAAAGTTTTATGCTTAGGTACAAAAGTCTAAGCAAGTATAAGATGGGGGAGGCATGTTTAAATACTTGGGGATCATTGGACTACAAGCTCGATATAAGACAATAGTATGATATAGCAGTCTAAAAAGCTACTATGATCTTTGGCTACATAAAAGAGGCATTAATTCCTCTGATACTCTTCTCTTCTCAAACCCTGTCTGTAGTACTATATTTAGCTCCTGGCATCACAATTTAAGAAGGATAGTGATAAGTAGGATTAGGATGGCAATCAGGATGATGAAAAGCTTTGAGTCCATGCTATGTAAGGATTGGCTGAAAGAATTCTAGGTTTTTAATCTGGAGAAAAGAAGACACAGGTGATATATGAGATGTATTTGAAGGCCTGTCACATGGATGATTGATTTGACTTGTTCTGTTTAACCCCAGAAGGTAGAACCAGAAGCAAAGACATCACAATGAAGCAAAACTTTTTTTTAATCAACTAGAGCAGTCCAAAAGTGCCTTGAGAAATGGCAGGTTCCTTTTTCTTACAGGACTTTAAACAGAGGCCAGATGACTACTTGTTAGACTTGCTATAATCAGGAATATGTTCATTTAATAATCAGCTCTCCAGAAAAAAAACAAATTGTATGTATGATACAATTCTAAGTTTAATCTGCATTATTTTTAATTTTTTTTATAATTTTCTTAAGTCTAAACAATCAAGAGAACAATAAATCAAACCCTGATTTGTAACATTTGCCTGTTTCCAAGGTGTAAATGCTTACACTGAAAAGCTAACAATTGGCTTTCCTGAACCAGTGGGAGCCAGCTCCCTCAAACCACTGTTTATCATAGATTTCAGATATGGGTTAGAATTGATAACCATTGAAGTCCTCTCCAACTCTCAGCTTCTGTGATTCTGTTATCTTTCCCTCCACTAATTCCATCAAAGTCAATAGTGTCCTAAGGTTGTAGGAAGTAGCCAATGGCTCCCAGGACCAGAACCAGTTCTTTCCCACTTACTATCTTCTTTGTTCAATTTGACTCTTATCCATTGGGACATGGACCATTATCTCCCAAGGAGACTTAGAGAGGAAATTCCCACAATAAGTAGGAGGTTGAACTCCATGAACTCTAAAGTTCTTTTCAATACTAATATTCTATCATTTTCAGAAGCTATACTTTCTTGAGGATTTACATAGTAGAGAAAGTCCCTCACTGTCAGAAACAGAGGCAGGGTGAAGTCATAATCACATGCACAGTCAGCTTTCAGCTTTGCATCATTGTGTCTTAAGGGTAAGTAACTGAATTTGCATTCCTCAATTTTCAACACATTTCAGTCAATTGTGTGACTTTAAGCATGGCGTCTGCTGTGAAATATAAGTTGAAATAGCCTGCCTATTCCTTTTTTCATGTTTCATGAGGAATGAAAAATGCCCTCAATACATTCATGGATTATTCTAATAAAGATTTGTAAAGATAAGAAAATAGGAAAGTAGGCATGGGTTGCTATTGATTTTTTCTACATTACCTTTGGGGAGGCAGGCTAATTAAACAAATCCTTGATTACTTCCAAACATTTTGGCATCCTCCCTGTTTTAGATCTCTTAAGAATTGATCCCTTAATGTTCTCAAAACCTTAATGCCTCCAGCACAGACTTCTCTACAGTCTAGGTACAATCCTACTGCTTCCTCTCATCTTTGTCTTCTTCAATGTCATTTTTACTTCCTCATGTAATACTTTGGGGACTGTGATGTTAAGAGTCCAAATACAATGGCTTCACCATCGCTCATAAATAAAAACAACATTGCTGAATCTTTCAGAGGGTGTTTTCCCCATTTTTCATCCTTTTCTTTTCCAGCTTCATCCCGAAATAGCCCCCAACCAACCTGCCTTACTTGGACCCCTTGCCAAACTTTATGTAGTTTGTCCCTCTACTGTTTCTCACCATTTTACAAGATAATCCTACACAGAATCTTCTACTCTAATACTCTGTAAGATTTTACAAACAAGTTTATATTCTAAACCAGGGTTGCTTTTGTATGCCATGTCTCTCATCTTAGTAAGGAGGGGGAAGGTTTTCTGGCTGAAGAGGTGTTGTGGCTCCCTGAATCAAGTGTCTCACCACTCCAGCTGTATCAGTAAGGCAAAATTCGTGATATCGATGGTGAACATGAATATGCCTGTACAGTTAGGAATTGCAAAGTATAAGAGACTCTCTACATAGAAGGCAGAAGAAATAAAACATTTATTCAGACACCAGAACCAATAACCCCAATTCAGCATAGTAGTAATTGTATTCCAAAATCGGTAAGTCCACCTCAATGTAACAGCAAGGAGATTAAAACAGAATATCACAGCAAAGAGCCAAACCATCCTGTAACTTTCCCTTCTGCTAGGGCCTTTCTATAAACATTCACTCACAAGTCCCAACTGTCTGCTTGCCTACATCCTATCCTCTTGAAGTTCTGACAGCCCTTGAAGTTCACTTATCTCGTTCTCACAATTAACGTGCACCCTGGTTTGGATTGACCTACCTAGTTCCTACCCTTGTTCTTGATCATTGAGTTATGTCTGTCTCTTTGTGATCTGTGGCTCATACTGTCCATGGGGTTTTCTTGACAAAGATACTGGAATGATTTGCCATTTCCTTCTCCTGTAGATTAAGGCAAACAGAGGTTAAGTGACTTGCCCAGGATCACACAGCTAGTAAGTTTCTAAGGCTAAATTTGAACTCAGGCCTTCCTGACTCTAAACCCAGTACTCTATCCACTGAGCATACTAGTTCCTACCCTACCCTTGGCCTAAACCTCAGCCTTGGAATTAGGGGCATAACTAATTAACAGATAGAAATGTTACATCTCCTGATCACTTCTTCCTAACTGTTATGACAGAGACCAAAAGCCTGGTGACATGTGGATGGCAGGACTTGTCAACATGGCCCCTGTCTAAGTCATCGAGTACCCTAAATGTCCATGTCATGATAAGAATTAAATATGTACATATGTACATATATATATATATATATATATATATATAGTGAGAAATGATTCATTTGGACGCCTGCTCTATTCCAATAAGTACTAATCAGTTTGATGTTCTACATAAATCATATAGGGATAACTAGACAAGATAAGCTCTTTAGTAGGCCTTTATAGTGTGCCTCAAACTTTAATGTAATGTTTACTATTTCTTTACCAGTTACAAAGCTCATTTGCAGAACCACAGGAATACTGACAAAGATATCTCCATCCTGTTTTACTCAAATGCCATGTCCAAACCCAGCATGGGTGGGATGCCATGATTCTTTGGAAAGTCCCTCAACTTATTTGTGTGCATCCAAAGCACCCTCTTTTCCCCAGCATCAGCAAGTGACCATGTTATGACAATCCTATGACCACTAGGTCACTGGGGATGACTCTTACTTTGCCCATTTTTATTTTGGGCAATTAACTTAGAGCAAGGTCTATCAACAAATGAGATTCTGTATTTTGCCATGCCTCTTTTGCATATTTGGGTACCAAACTCTATAAAAATAAGGTCCTGGGGACACGGGCATCTCAGATCATAAGGAAGATCTGAGGCCCACTTCATTATAGGGGACCATAGACCCTTTAATAAATTGCCATTGGCTCAGAGCTTTGTTTCTTTTATTATAGGTTGGACAATTTTAAATTCCACATTATACATAGATAGACATACATACATATGTATATGTGTATATATGAAAGTATGTGTGTAGATATGTGTGTAGATAGATGGATAGATAAGTAGATGGATAAATGGATGGATAGATGACATGGTATAATGGACAGAGAACTAGCCTGGCAGCCAGAGAGACCATAGTTAAAGTCTGGCACATATTGGCTCTGTGAAAGGTCATTTAACCTCTCAGCGTCCCTTGACAACTCTTTAAGACTAGAAGTTTCAGATTGACTTTGGTTGAGGTAGTTTTGTCTCTGGGAGTTCCCCACACCGAGAAAACCAGGTCTGAAAAAAAAATTGTTTCAGTGGCTTTCGATAAAAAGCACGGAATCTTGTAGTACCTACCTCACAGTGTTATTATGCAGACCAGAGGAAATAACATAGGTAATTTCTTGTCTTTGATTTTACTGGCAGAGGGAAATCAAAATACAGAGACTCCTTCTGACAATGTAGATTTACTACTCTTCTGCAATTTATAGTCTTAGGGAGTTGGCTAGAAAAATGTCCAAAAGCCAAGTGACTTGCCCAGGGTCACACAACAAAGATGAGCCAATGATGGGACTTGAACCTACTTACACATGACTCTCAGCCTTGCCCCCATCCACTATACCATCCTGCGTCTTCATGTAAACAAAAGACTTTGAAAACCTTATAATCGCAAATAAATGTCAGGCATTGTTGTTATTAGTATTATTAATTATAAAAATAGCTATGTAATACAGCCAGAAGCTTGGCTTGTCATGGATCACTGGCTCTGCCTGAATTATTTAGGCCCTAAACACCCATTTCTTTCAGTATAAACAGTGGTAAGCAGATAAGAAGAGCTGTTGTATGAAATGAACATGAATAGCTATTCCAAAGACAACAATCAGACCTATGAAAGTCCAAAAGGATTGGCTCTGAGGTGTGCCTGCTAATGACCGAATCCCAGAAGAGATGATTATGAGCCCAGCATTTTCATCTGCATGACCATTATTACCACTAAGCTTTGACCCAGAACATGAGTGACTAAACCCTCTCTGTAATTATAAGCTGAAAACTATTGAGAGCCTGACTGAATACCTGATGTAAGGCTGCACTTTATATAATTCCATTGACATTTGTATTTTTTTTACTTGCAATTTGAATGCAAGAAGGAGAATATATTAGCAGGGAATAGTCTTCAGGCAATAACACAGAAACCTTCAGAAGGAAACCCTTCAGGAGCTAATGACAAATTCTTGGAGAAGGACCAAGAAAAAACCATATTGGCTGGGAGGTCTGGCAGTTTTCCCTATGCCTACCTTAGTAAAAGGAATTTAAGTGAGATCCAAATGTGATGGAAATATTTCTTCAATCAATTGGCCTGACCACAGGAAATGGATTCATAGAAATTCAATACTTTTAGGGGCCAAAAAGGTCAACTCAATGCTCTAGGACGGGACCTAAAGAATTCATCTCTATAAATGTGGCCATATTTGCTTTTCCCCCCATTTAAAAAAATAAGATTAAATTCTAATCTCCCTGGAGAAAGTGAATGAAATGGTTATATAGATTGTGTTATTTAATGATGAATATGGGTTGGTATTCTTAAAAAGTTGGGCAACTAGGTGGCATAGGGGATATAGTGCAGCCCTGAAGTCAGGAAGACTCATCTTACTGAGTTCAAATCTATCCTCAGACACTAACTTGCTGTGTGATCCTGGACAAGTCACTTAACCCCATTTGCCTCAATTTCCTCATCTGTAAAATGAACCAAGAAGTGGCAATTCACTCTAGTATCTTTGCCAAGAAAACCCCAAAAGGGGTCACAAAGAAACAGATATGACTAAAAAATAACTGAACAGAATTTTTAAAGAGCCCACAATTTAACATGGAGACAATATGCACACAACTCTGTGCAACAAGATATATAGGGAACAAATTGAAGCTAATCAATAGAAGAAGGCATTAGCGTTAAGGGGGATCAGGAAAAGCTTCTTGTAGAAGACAGGATTTTAGCTGGGACCTTAAGGCAGCCAGGAAATCTAGTTAGTAGAGATGAGGAGGAAGAGAATGACAGACATGAGAGACAGTCAGTGAAAATTCCTGCAGTAGGAGGGCACAGCAAAGATGGCAGAGCAAAGCAGGAACTTGCCTGAATTCCCCCAAAGTTATCTCCAAACAACTATTAAATAACAGCTCTAAATGAATTCTGAAAAGGCAGAACCCACAAAGGGACAGAGAGAAATACCTTACACAACTTAGTCTTGGACAACTTAGAAGGCTGGCAGGAAAGGTGTGTTTCATTAAAGTAAAGGAGCATAGACCAGTGCAGGCAGTGTTCAGGAAAGCCAGCAATGAAGCCTTGAGCCCCTGGCACAAGAAGCTTGGAACAGTGCCCCCTCCCCTCCAGGAGCAGACCCCAACTTTAACATAAGGTTAAAAGTCATGAAATAGGTTGGAAATAAGCAAAAAACAAAAACAAAAGAACCTTACCATAGAAAAATACTATGGTGACAGCAAAAATCAAAACACATTCGGAAGAGAGAATAATAACGTCAAAATGGCTACATGTGAAGCCTCAAAGGAAAATGTGAATGGGTCTCAGGCCCAAAAAGATCTCCTGAAAGTGCTCAAAAAGGATTTTAAAAATCAAGTAAGAGAGGTAGGAGAAAAATGGGAAAAGAAATGAGAGAAATGCAAGAGAATCATGAAAAAAGAATCAATAGCATAGTAAAAGGAAGCAAAAAAGGGGGGGAAGGGAAGATGTACAAAAATTTACTGAAGAAAACGACTCCTTAAAAGGTAGAATTAGTCAAATGAAAAAGGAAGTATAAAAGCTCACTGAAGAAAATAATCCCTTAAAAAATAGAATTGGGCAAGTGGAAACTAATGACTCCATAAGACATTAAGAAATAATAAAACTAAATCAAAAGAATGAAAAAATAGGGAAAAAAATGTGAACTATCTCATGGCAAAAGCAACTAACCTGGAAAATAGATTGAGGAGATAAAAGGTAGGATAATTTAAGAATTATGGGACTACATGAAAGTAATGATAAAAAAAAAGAGAGCCTGAACATTGTATTGCAAAATTTTATCAAGGAAAATTGTCTTGAAAATACCTAAAATAGAAAGATGGAATATCTAATTGGAGGAACAGCAAGGAAGCCAGAATTATGGTATCAAAATTCATGCAGGAGAATAAGGTAGAAGAAGACTGGAAAGATAAGTTGTTGTCAAGTTATGAAGTGCTTTAAAAATCAAACAGAGACATTTATGTTTAATCTTGAAGGTGATGGGGAACCACTGGAGTTTGCTAAATGTGGGAGGAAAGAGATATGGTCAGCTCTGCCCTTTAGGAAGGTCAATTTGATAGGAGAATGAAGAAAGTATTGGAGTGAGGAGAGATTTGAACAGGGAGATTAGAGATTACTTTCTTTCCAACTTTTAGCCTTATAGAGTTACCTGGGAGGTTGAGTGACTTACCTAGGTTCACATAGCCAGCATGTATGAGAGATAGCATTTGAACCCAAGTCTTCCTGAGTTCCCACTTTTATTCTTTAACTGGGAAGATACAGACTAGATCATAACCTCTATTTTGAGACCCATGACTTTCCCCTTGCTAAACTCTGTCTTTCCCCAGTTCCTTTCATTTCATGCACTGGGAAATACGATAAAGAAGCAAAAGATTGGAATTTATATTGCTATGTGAATGAAAGAAATAATTTTTAATTTTTCAGTAAGATCAAAGACTCTCTCTTGCTTTTATAATCCCGCATTTTCCATTAGACAAAAATTACCCATTTCCAATTTTTTTTGTTCCCCCTTCAGTCTCTTCCCCCTCCCTCCCAATTTTTGAACTACTATTCCTTGAGGACATACTATGCTAAGGACTTTGGGGAGATATAGTTGAGGTCTCTTTCTCCAGGAATAGACATACGCATACAAAAGGACAAATGAACAGCACCCAGGGAGCACTCAGATTGCCAAATGAGAGAAACAGACAGGTCTGGAGGTGTGAAGGGGAGAGATCTGAAAGCTAGGGTTAGCAGGTTAGGCTTCCAGATGAGGTGGTTGAGACATGAACTGCGCCCTGACATATGGGGAGGATTTTGGATAGAAAAAAGTGAAGCGTGGCATTTCAGGTGAGATGCCCAAGTTGAGGGAAGCTGTAGTGGTAGAAATAAAAATGGTATATTCAGAGGATAGTGAGGAGACCAACTTGGTTAAAGCACAGGATTCATGTGAGTGTTCTGGGGAGACCAGCCAGTGAGGACCCAGTCTTGGGAATATTCTTGCATTTGCTCCTTCTGGTGGGTTATAAAGAGCATGAACTCCTGCTAAGTGGCTGGCCTACTTTTCTCAGTCATACATTTCTTTAATGACATTCTTTCCTGCCATGTTATATAGCTCCTTCTGCTGTTCCAAGATTTGTTTTGGGGTGCTATTTTATGGTTGTTTGGAGGTGAATATGGGAGAGTTACATTTTACTGCTTATTCCACCATCTTGGTTCCTGGGAGTGGATCTCTGATTTTTTTCAATATAGATGCAAGTCACGAAATACTACAGTCTCCGAAGAATATAGGGTTGGATTATCATTAAAACACACAAACATTAGTTACCTGCAGCACATTAAAAATAAGGAATTATTCAGGACAAATAGCAAAGGATATCATCAGAAATATGTGTGGTTATATAAAAAATGGACCAGTGACTTAGTAAGAATGAAGGACAATTAACAAACAGCTTACATGCTTCATATACAATGTCAGAAGAATGCAAGGAAGGACCCTACCCTTTGGCAAATTTATGAGAAGGCACAAAAAAAAATCACATGATAGGGACAGGTAAGGAGGGATTGCAATCTGAGTCAGTGGACAGAATATCTACATCATTGAGATCATAGCTCTATTGGATTATTCTTGCTAACTAGAGGAAGCTAGGTGTTACAACACGCACGAAATTTACAAAAGTAATATTATGTAAGTGCTAATAACAGTTTATATAGTTAATATTATTTTGTTGATCTATTTATAATTTGTGTGATACTGTACGTAAAAGTCTGTTGCCAGTAAAATTGTATTCCTTGTACAAGAAAAAAAAAAGACTTAAGAACTCTTCGGTTAGCACACTAGGACTAGAATAAGGAAGACCTGAGTTCAAATCCAGTCTCAAACACTTATTAACTGTATGACCCTGGGAAAGTCACTTAACCTCTATTTGCCTCAGTTTTTTTTTCAGTTGTAAAATAGGGATAATGAGAGCATCTACCTCAAGGATCAACTCCGAAATTTGTGAAAATTACCTTCTATAGTGCCTGGCACATAATAGGCGCTATATAAATGCTTATTCCCTCCCCTCTCTCAACTAGATACTGAGCTCACTTGTTTCTAGCCACTAAAATGGTATAAGTCCTGACAGCACACCCCATAGGTTTTGGAGCAAAACCCCAAGTTTCCTAATCTAGTCATAACTCTTCCTTGAAGGCAAGACTGGGCTTAAATTAGGGTAGAGTGAAGTGAATGGAGGAACAGACTCACATATCCTTGAGATATATATACACATATATGTATGTATATATACACATACACATATATATGTATATATATACACAACATATATACATATGTATGTATGTATGTATATATATATATATATGTATGTGTGTGTGTGTGTGTATGAATACAACATCTATTAACAACTTCAGGTCACCTAATTGTGGGGCACCGGAGATCAGTTTCTGCTGGCAAAAGAAGGTATAGCAGATATGAGATAGCTTCTGAGGGTTTTTTTTTCCAACTCTGGAGTTCTGTTATTCTCTGATTCAATTTAGCAAAAACCTTTAGGAGTGTTCGCTTTTCCTTTGTAGTGTAGCAAGTTACAGACTAGCAAAAAATGCAGTGAGAAAGAACCTGAGAGTAACCTTAGAAGGCTCATTGCCACATGCTGACCTAGAGATTCTTCGACTGATTTGATGAAATCAGCACAACCAGGCTAGACTCAAGATTTCTTCACTGTAGGCTTCTCAGCAAAACATAGCAGTTAAAGTACAGAAAGCCACCACACTCAGTTCTGCAGCTCAACAAACTCAGTCAGTGTGGTCAACTTCGAAAATGTTCAGAGGATACCAATGAAAGTGGCTAATTAAAAACTAGAAAATAGAACTTATGGGGAAGTGGGGAGATCATAGGATTTAGAGCGAGGATAAATCATTGAATCCAATCTTCATTTTACACACATGGAAATAGCCTTAAAGAGAAGAGATGACTCCCAAAGTCATACAATTAGTAAGCAGTGGACCTGGAATTAAAACTAAGATCAGTAGAATCAAAGCCCAATATTCTCTCTATTACTTGACAATGCCTTCTCCATACAAAACCTTATGATTGTACAGTTTGAAAGAAAGAAGGCTGAACCAAGATTTAAAGATGGATGATTCTTTTACGGAGAAAGTGATTCTAGTTTTTGGGTCAAGAAGTGAGCTTTTACTGAAAGATGAACAATTAGGTGACATGGAAAGATGTTTCTAGTTAGGGAGTGTTGTTAAATGCCAGGTCATGAGAACCCTTGGTAGAAGTCTTTTAAAAGGACATAGATGTCCATGACTCTAGCCAGATGTATGGCTGTAAATATATATCAATGTCCACCAATTTAATGGAATCACTGAGTTCCTATTCATGTACCTTCAGTTTCCTGATGGCACCACTAGATGGCGGTCCTGAATCTCCTGTAGCTTTAAGTAAATTGCTTTTCTTCTGGTAGAAGTTGAGGGAAAGTCACTCTGTACTTGATTGGCAAAATGTGATTTTAAAATTTATACGTACAAGGAATATGGCTACAGCGTAGAAAAGTCTTTTTTAAAAATCTACTTTTAAAAAAGTCAAGTCTTGTATTCAAAATGGGAGCAATGACCTTTCACATATTCTTTTCAGACAAATCTTTGGTTTTCTTTCACAGGTCTAGCAGTACTTAAAGTCAACCTCTTCTGCTGATCAGCCTTGGGAACACCCCTCTGCCCACTGTGTCTGCTCTTGGCCAGCTGAGGAGGCATGGACAGCTTGCCCTAAAGCCAGCCTAGCTTCTAGAATCCCAATCTAGCAATTCATTTGGTTAATTAAGTACTTATAGTTTCAGGAGTAAGGAGGAATTAGTGATTAATTTGTCCCACTGTGCAGTCAATAACAGCCAAGGCCAGGTCTGGGCCAGAGAGCAAAACAGACAAGAAAGGACACTCTGAGCGCCACAAGCTGCTGGGCACCAAGAAGAGCTGAACAGCTGCCATCTTGTCCCTGGCTGAGTTTAAGATAAGTTTAGACTGTAGTCCTGGAGAGAGCTGAAGGGCACTCTTATTGGTAGAACAAACTAGCACTATAAGTAGCCATTTTTGTACCTGGGGCAAATGATGTAAAATGTGCATGGAGCTGGTTAAGGAAAGACTGGTGGAATGTAGAAAAAAAAATCTCTTGACCTCTCAGTTGAACTCATTCTTGCTAATGTGGTACTAAGCTCGGGTTTTCTCATTGTTAAAGAACCACGAATGTTGTCAAAATCCCCTAGATTTTGACTTCTTCTGATCGACCATTCCCATCCTAGTAACAATCACGGCTTCAGCATCTATGCGTGGAGACATCTCACTTAAAATACCTGACATAAAAGTTTGCCTGGAAATCAATTAGCTTGTTAGAAACAGAAATTCTCTCCATAAAAATATAAGCAGCCCAACATTCTGAACAGATAAATAATCCAGTTTCCTTGACAGGTAATTCTCTGTAATAAAATATGTGATGAATTGAATGGACCTGTTGAACCACTTTGAAAGATACAATGATAAATGTAAGAGGTCATGGTAAATCTCATGGCTACAATTCTGGCACTAACTGCATTATGTGATTCTCTGGTATGGAATCAATTTGTGGCTTGACAAGGGGCTCTAAAATGCTCTTGTAATGATCTGTGTATTGATTTTAAAATGAAGTCATGTGGGAAACAACCAACTGCAGAGATACCCTTATCGATGATGCCAGGCACGCAAGAGATAGTCAGCCAATGCTTGTTGATTGATTGGGACCAAAGCAAGCATGGTGGGCAATGACAGCTTTCAGAGATGGAGTCAGGAAGTTGAAATTAAGAGGAGGTGCTTTATTGTTAGGACAGACTCTCATCTGCCTCCTGCTACCTCTTGATGGGAATTTCACTGCAGGATCTTACATTTCCATTAAAGTGTTCTCATATGCATAGTCCTAAGTGTTGACTTTGAAACCATAGGTTCCTTCGGGAAATAGTAAAGAAATAGATTCCTCATCACATCAAAACAACACATTTTTATCACCTCTCTTCTCTTTGTCTTCCTAGGATGATGAGAGCAATTGAAAGAGAAAGAGATTTTTCAGCTCATTGGAGATATCTTCAGAAGGAAAAAAATGCAACTATAGGGGAATTTTTTCAATGATATTATCATTATTATTATTATTATTATTATTATTATTATTATTATTATTATTATTATGTCTGCCATCTCATATTCAGTGGAATTTAGATACAAACAGTCCTGGGACAAGTCAGCATCCCCAGATGAGATAATATATGTAAAGCGCTTTGCAAATCTTAAAACACTGTAAATATTAGCTGTCATTATTACAATAGTTCTTTTATGTTTAATGTTCAGTGGACTATTGTGCAGGTGGATAAAGTTATTGCTTTTCTACTTAATAAGTATGATGATGTAAGCTTATCTTCTCTAGGCTCATAGAAAGTATATTCAGGGCAACTCCGGCAGCAAATAAGATGATGTGAAGGACACGCATTACATCCTGTTTTCACATGATTCTATTTTTTTCTTCTGAGCCTCAATATATTTGAAAGCTTTTTATTCTGATGCAATTTTGATGCCCAGTCTTTATTATGGCAATACCTATTAAAATAATATTCTTAGTTTTTGTGGATCACCATTATGTCTCAGCAATTACCGGCGATAGTTTTTTGTCAGTCATGATGTTCTCATTCTTATAGCTCGTTTGTTGAATTCTCTAAGATATTGGGAATTTATATTCATAATATTGGGATCTGTCATGTATTAGTTTATGAAGTAGAGAATGGTTTTAGTGTATAATTCTGGTCACTTGATCATGTCTTGGCATGTGTTTGATGGGTGTTAAATTTCTGCAAAATGCAGTAATATGCCACACCGTTTCAACCATTTCCTGGCAAAAAAAAATTATGTCAATCAATTAGTCCATGCTCCTTTAGAATGACCCTTCTATAATTTCTGGTGGTGATGATCTGGTCCTTTACCGCTATAATAAACTCCATTTCAGAAAAACAAATTCTCATGACTCAGCAATTTATTTAAAGCTTCTCTGTTGATAAGCTGTTAGAGATTATTTGGATGTTGACCATGGAAGACCTTTTGGTTTCATTTTTAGATATTAGACATGTCATAAATTCCAACTAGATTACAAAACTCAATATCAGTTACATTCAAAAAGTTGTATGTTGTTATTATGATTACATCATGAGATAAGATATGCAAAACATTTTGTAAATCTTCAAGCACAACATAAATACTAGCTATTATCATTAGTATTATTATTGGGGGGGGCAGCTGGGTAGTGCAGTGGGCCTGGAGTTAGGAGGACCTGAGTTCAAATCTAGCCTCAGGCACTTACTAGCTATGTGACCCTGGGCAGGTCACTTAACCCTGTTTGCCTCAGTTTCCTCACTTGTAAAAGGAACTGGAGAAAGAAATGGCAAACCTCTCCAGTATCTTTCCCAAGAAAATCCCAAATGGGGTCATTGTCAGACATGACTGAAAACACTGAACAATAAATATTATTATCATTCTCCTCATCTTAGCTGATGGGGTTCACATAGAAAATCCTGGGACAAGTGGATATCCTGCCATTATTCTTTTATATTTACTCTTCCACAGGCTATCTCACAGGTGGATGAAATAACTGTTTCCTGGTTGAATAAAAATATTAGGATATCAACTTATGCTCTGTAGGTTCACTGAACACATCCTCAGTACAATTCTAGTCACAGACAAGATAACCACTGCTTCCTCTTGCCACATACTTATGATCTCCTCAGTCAGGTAGATCTCTATACTTTGAAAGCTTTTCATTCCATTTGGTTGGAAATCATGCATATTTAGAATGATGACATCTATTGAAAGTTTATTATTAGCATTCACATTCACATTAACCTCTCCTTTGCTTCGTTTCACAAGTTCATAGCATATTAAAGTCTAAAGAGACCTTGGAAATCACCTGGATCTAAACTCTCTATTTTACACATGAAGAAAGTTCTCTGTGGTCCTCAAAGAGTACTTTATGAATTTGGAATTAGAGGACCAGTGTCAAATTCTGACACTAACATTTACTACTCACCACCCTTGTGAGCTTGGAAAGGTCATTTTGCCTCTTTGTGCCTCAGTTTACTCATCTGCAAAACAAGGGATGTAGACTAGTTGAGATCCAAGGTCATTTTGAGCTCCAGATCTATATCTTATGATTCTAAGTGAAGTGACTCACCTAAATTCACAAATAGTCCAGTGAAAATAAGGATCCAAATTCTCTGACTCCAAGTCTAATGTACTTTCTATTCTGCCTCCTTTCCTGGTCTTCAATAATATCATGCCCACTAAACCTGGGAGCCCCTCCCCAAGGCCCTGTCCTGAGCCCTCTTCTCTTTTTGCTCTATACCATCCCCTTTTAGTAATCTCCTTAGCTCTCAGGAGTTTAATTATCACCTCTAGAGAGATTAGTCCCACATTTAAGTATCCAGCTCTAATCTCCTGAGCTAGTCATACATTAAATTTTGCTCTGGATTTTCCAAAGGCATCTGAAACTCAACACGTCCAGAATAGAACTCATGGTCTTCTTTCCCCTCATCTACGCCATGGCCCCAGTCATTAAAGTTGAGGGCATATCCACCCTCTGGGACACAGAGCCTCACAACTTCAATGTCATTCTCAGCTCCTTGCTCTCACTCATCTCATATATCCAACCCATTGCCAGATCTTGTCATATCCACCTTCCCCACACCTCTTGTCTATGCCGCTTCTCTCTACTCACACAGCCACGAACGCCTTCAGCACCCCTTGCCCCGGACTATTCCAAAAGCCATCGAAATGTTCTCTTTCCCACTCCACTCAGCTACCAAA
Organism: Phalanger gymnotis; assembly: GCA_028646595.1. Lineage (NCBI taxonomy): Eukaryota > Metazoa > Chordata > Mammalia > Diprotodontia > Phalangeridae > Phalanger > Phalanger gymnotis. The sequence continues at coordinate 123,485,307 of CM053624.1, forward strand.
ATTGTTTTTCTAAAGCATAGGTCTGGCCAGGTCACTATTCTAGGATCAAATATAAAGTCCTCTGGCATGTAGCACACTTCACGAGCTCCATTCCAATCTGCGTATCCTTGATGCCCTCCATACGTTCTACAATCCAACTACACTGGTTTACTTTCTGTTCCTCACACACAACACTTGATCCCTCATCTCAGTGCCCTCAGTGTCTTCATGCCTGGAAGGCTCTGTCCCCGCCACTTCCACTGCTTGGTTGCCCTGGTTTCCATTAAAATTCAAGTGCCATCTTCTTCAAGAGGCATGTTCCAGTCCCGCCAGCTGCCATTACCTTTCCCTCTAAAGTTACATTCTACCTACTCTGTATATCTCTTATATGTACCCAGTTATTTACATGTTGTCTCCCTGTGTCTCTCCTCAAGGGCAGGGGCTGTTTTTTTGCCTTTGTATCCCCAGCACTTAGCATAGTAAGTACTTAACAAGTGATCGTTGCTGATTACAGAACATTGCAGCAGTTATTAAATTGACAAGTGACTCTTCCATGCTGATTAAAAATCCTTTTAAATAAAGTATGTTTTCCTCTGGTTCCAGTAAATGGGAAAAATTCATTTGAGTATCTCTTTTCAGTGACTTTTTCCTGCCTTCCAGGAGGTGGCGCTGTTGCATTCTCAAATCTACCCTTCTGAGATCAGGGGCCTTCTTAAGACTTTGTTTTATTTGATTTTCCTTTGGCTTTTTCTGCTCATAAATTATGCAGTCAGGAGAGGAGATTATCTTGTCAAAAAGAAATCATTCAAGAACTTCATTTCCTTGAAATCCGTTCCTTTTATCTGTACAGCCAGTGTTTTCCCCTGAATTATCTCATTGGCGCCTCTCAGCTCTGAGTGGTGGCATAGAAGGTATCATCATACCCATTTTATAGATGAGGAACCTGAGACACAGAGAGCTCTGGTAAGTGATTTTTCCACAGGCACATAGCTAGCGACTGACACAAGTGGTTTCCACTACACCAGGGTGCTTTGCTTCCTTCACAGAGACCTGGGGATGCTACAGGCAGTGAAAGGAAAAGGGGATTGGTCCAGGCTGGTCTATATTCGCTCATATCACATTCCATTACGAGTCTCAATACTGTTTTGAAGTTTCCTTTTAAGATTCTGTTCTGAGGGTAACAAAACTTCCTCTTACTAAGAAAAAAAAATCTGTTGTATGTGTATATACACACATATGAGTATGTATTATAAACTTAAGATGGGCAGCTAGGTGGTGCAGTGGATAGAGCACCGGGCCTGGAGTCAGGAAGACCTGAGTTCAAATCCTGACTCAGACAGCTGTGTGACCCTGGGCAAGTCATTTAACCCTGTTTGCCTCAGTTTCCTTATCTGTCTAATGAGCTGGAGAAGGAAATGGCAAACCACTCCAGTATCTTTACCACCCCCCCCCAAAAAAAACCCCAAATGAGGTCACAAGGAATTGGACAAGACTGAAAAATGACTGAACAACAACAAAAAAATAAGACCTGCAATTTAAAGCAAAAAAGGACCTTAGAGAGCATAATTTCCAACCTCTAATTTTTAAGAGAAGGAAACCCAGGACCAGAGAAGTTAAATAGCTTACCCAGGGTCACACAATTAGTAAGGATGGGAGGTAGGATTCAAACTCAGGTCTTCCCAACTTCAAGCACAGTCCTATCCACTGCACCAGTCATGTCAAACTCAAATAGAAACAGAGGCAACTAAACCCTACACAACACATCCCTGTGGGTTGAATATTAACTAAAAAAAACACAAATTTTTTATATTTTGTTTATATTATCATTTACATATTATATGTAATTTATATATTTCTTTTTTTAAAAAATGTATATACCAATACATTAAATCAGGCAGGAATTACATTTTGATCTGTTTCAGGCCACGCTTGAAAGTGTACTGGGCCATGCGTAGCCTGTAGCGTTTGACGGCTCTGCGTGACACCATCTGACCCTCCTACTCTTGCCATCTTGGCTCAGAGCCATGGTGCTGCTGCCCACTGTTGTTCCAGGGGACATGTGGCTCCCTTAAGCATCACAGGTATAGCTTGGTTTCTTATATTACTTATTCGTGCCTCTATTATTCCACAAAGCTGTCCAAAACCCTTTAGAATCTACTGATTTTTCCAATACCACCCCCTTCTAGAGAAGAGTTTCATATAGATGAGAGAGAACTCCAAAAGTCTTAGTCGAATTTTAAGCTATTAAAGCATATGTGTCTGCACATATACATAGATGCATGTGCATGTCTTTATTTATGTGTATATATGCACATACAATATACAAAGGGCACACATGTATGCATATATGCATATGTGTATATACATACACACATGCACATATATGAATACATACATATGTGTGTAGATGCCCGTACAGGATATCCTAAGACTCAGAACAGCCTATACGTTTTTAAACTTCATAATAAGTACTTTCTTTTCACTGTCTTAGACTTACCTTGTTCAAATACTTGTTAAGGTATTTTGGCACTTGGCAAACAAATCCCTGCTCACTTCATCCATGCCCCTCATTACTCTCTGATGTTCTCCCCTTTCAGTATTTGCCTTTCATATCAAAGAATCCTCCTCATTTTATCCTGTTCTCACTTGACTGTTTAATTGCCTTTCTCCAGTTCTATTATTACTTTTCTGAGATATAGAGACCAGAGCTGTATGTAATATTCCAGGTGCGGATATATCAGAGTTTTATATAAGGTTAAGGTGTTTTTTTCTCTGGTTTCTGTTTCTCAATTCTCTGCTTGATGGTATACAGTATTTTTTTTTGCCTTTACTGACATCCCTAGGAAACAATATACGATAATGCCATGTTGCTTTCCTGGGTCATAATATAAAAGGCTTGAGAGCCCTTCATTTTAAACATATTGAGTCATTTTGTTTCTTTTTTTAAATCCTGAATTGTCTTACCATGAAGTTACCTTTTAAAAAACACATCTGCTCATTTTCTGATCACCTGCATAGGTGGCCAAGACTGTCCTATTTCTATCAACTTAATTCATCACTGCCCAGAACCCAGCAGGGACTAAAAGAGGACTGGATTTTCCTGTGGGAGAGGGTTGAACAAGAGTCTGATTGGAAATGACCAGGCTAACCTCTTCTACAAATAAGACAAGTGCTATCACTCCAAAACAGATGAGAAAATCAGCCACCTCTCAGAGAGTGGAAGAAAGTCTAGCCTAGCAGTACCTATCCTGTATGCCCTCTTGTGTTCAGTAGAATACATAACTCCTGCTATGATGGCTAGCAGCACTTGATCTCAATTCAGAATTAAGGTCAGGTACTTGGTCAGTAATGCCCACTGGTGGTTTTATGGGACAATTTTCTCTTATTAAGATACAAATCTAACTCCACTTATTTTTTACTCATTGATTATAGTTCTGCAGCATTTATGGGTATAAAAACAACGGGTCTCCTCCATTTTTCTTACAAGACAGTCATCTAAGCATTTGAATAATTCTATCAAATCCCCTTTAGTCTTCTCTTTTCTCAGATTTAAATGGTACATTTTCATGCCCATTCATCATCCTATTCATCCTTCCTTTTTTTGATTTCTAGTTAATTTTTTAAGGATGGCATCCAAAATAAACCCAATGCTCTAGATGTGGTCTGACCAGTGCCATGTGGAATGGTGATATCATCTCAATCTTACCACTGTACTTCTCTTGATTCAGCCTAATATCATGTTAGTATTTCTAGCAGTGGCACCACTACGGATCTTGTAGTCAATTAAAACCTCCAGATCTTTTGCTCATGGAATGCGGTCAAGCCAGGTTACTCTTGCCCTATACTTACCATATTAATTATTTTAACCCAGAATATAGGACTTTATAGTCCTCTGTTAAACATTATCCTGTTGGCTTTGATCTAGTGCTTTGGCATGTCAACATCCTTTTGCAATTATCTATATATCTATATAGATTACAATTATCTATATATCTAATCTACACCTAATTTATCTATGATTGCTTTTTAATCATGTCTGACTCTCAATGACCCCTTTTGGGGTTTTCTTGAAAAAGATACTATAGTGGTTTGTCATTTCCTTCTCCAGCTCATTTTACAGATGAGGAAACTGAAGCAATTCGGGTTAAGTGACTTGCCCAGAGTCACACAGCCAGTTTTTGATTTGAACTCAGGAAGAGGAGTCTTCTTGACTCTAGATCTGGCACTCTATCTACTGCTCCACCTAGCTTCCCACTTTGGATTATCCAAAATGTTGATAAGTATGCCTTCAATGATCTTAGTCACTGATTTATTTTTTTTTTTAAACGAAACAGCCAAGGACCATGTACGGAGTCCTATGGCACTAGAGTGCTTCTAGTTTGATGTTAATCGGCCTATTTGGCTGCAGTTATTCACTTACTGGAATATAGTTTCCAAAATTTAACCTTCTTCCACTTTTGAAAAATCAAGACATTTGCTCCTCTCCAGGCCTCTGGAACACCTTCAGTTTTCCATGATTTCTCAGTAATTCAAAACATTTGAAAATGTATCACTGTCTAATCATGGGCTTTTCCATAATAAACCTGGTCCTTAGAAAAGAGATGCTATTGTGAAAACTGTATTTAAAGTCTTTCCCTCTTTACAGAATCTGCCAGAACTGGAATTGTGTTGCCATAGTCTTTAAGAACTCAATGAAAACCCCACATTACAATTAGAGAAGAGGTGTGGTCTACTCAGAAGTTACGGACAGTGACTCTGAGATACCATCTTCCAGTTCCTTTGATAACCTTGGATATTTTCTCGGCCTGGATAAGTGAATTCATTGAAAATGACTACATGTTCTCCCATTTCTTTACTTAGCTTTCATTGCAATTACCTTTATGGTGTCTGTTCTACCTGCAGGGCAGTTCTAAGCCTCAAGAGGCTTAGATGTGTTTGTAAGTATGTGCGTCTGCACATGTACACATAGTCAGTGATGGCTTGGAGTTGAGAAGACTCAAGTTCAAATCTCGCTTCAGACATTTTCTAGCTATATGACCCTGGGAAAGTTAATATCTCAGCCTGATTGCTCATCTGTAAAACAGGACAATAAGAGCACCTTACCTCACAGGGTAGTTGTAAGGATTAAACGATATACTATTTGCAAAGTGCTTTGCAAACCTTAAAGCACCAGCTATCATTACTATTATACACATACACACACACACACACACACACACACACACAAATATACAAATATTTATCGTTGTTCACTCATTTCAGTCCTATCCAACTCTTCATGACCCCATCTGGGGAGTTTTCTTGGCAAACGGGCACAGTTTGCCATTTCCTTCTCCAGCTTATTTTATAGATGAGAAAGTAAGGCAAATAGGGTTGACTTGTCTAGGGTCATGCAGCTAGTAAGTATCTGAGATTATATTTGAACTCAGGTCTTTCTGACTCCAGGCCTAGGACTCTTTTCACTCTGTCACCTAGCTGCCATATATATATGTGCATATGTGTGTATGCATATCTATGCATATTATATATACATATCTGTACCTAAGCATATGTTATCTATTATATATACATGCTACATTTATAATAGTAGTAAAAGCTAGCTTTTTATAGCCCTTACTACGTGCTGGGTGCTGTGCTATGTGACTTACAATTATTATCTCATTTGACCCTCACAACAACCTTCCAAATGAACATATCAATCCCCTACTCGATAAAAATCCACTGTTCCCTATTACCTTCAGAATTAAATATAAAAGCCTCCTTTTCGTAACCTTGTTCCTTTCTTCCTTTCAGACTTCTTACACATTACTTCCCTCCTCAAACTTTGGGATCCAGTGCAACTGAGCTTCTTGCTTTTCCTCACACACAACATTCCTTCCTCCTCACTATGAGTTTTCGTGGGGCCATGTCCAGTCATCCTGATCTATATCTTACCACTGGACCCAGATGGCTCCTGAAGAGATAGTGAGGCTGGTGACTTTGTACAGCCCTGCCTCACTTAAATCCAATTCTCCTGCAAGTCATGGCATCATCTTCCTGATGTCAGGGTTCTCTACGAGAAGGACAAAGAACAATGAGCTTTCTCACTGGCTCTCCCTGATGCCTGGAATGTACTCCTTCCTCATGTCTACCTCCTAGATTCCTAGGCTTCTTTCAAGTCTCTAATAAGGTCCTACTTTCTGCAAGGAACTTTTCCCAGTCTTTTTCAATTCCAGTGCCCTCCCTCTTAGGTTACTTTCAATGTGTTCCATATACATTTTATTTATACATGATTGTTTGCATGTTATCTCCACCATTCAATTATAAGCTCCTTCAGAAAAGAGATTTTTTTTTTTGCCTGACACCTACTAGGTACTTAATAAACACTAATTGACTGATTGCATCCACAGCAACTATGCAAAACCACCAGAGATTAATACCTATCATAACTACATACACTGCCCACATGTCTAGCAAAGTATATATGCCTAGCAGAGAGTACACTCTTTATGCAAGATTAGTAGGTGACAGGCCCAGTGGGAATGGCATGATATCACCATTACATTAGCAGACTGCTACATCATAGATGTGGTTTTTCCACCCAAGTCTGTGCCCTGATCATATATGCATCTACTTGTGCGCCTTTCCACACCTCCATACCTTTCCCTAACAGAAAGGAACAATCTTCCAATTGAAAGCACATGTATTTGTGAAGGAGTAAAACCTCTAATGTTCTACTGTGACTTTTTTGACAATGCTTTTTATTTGAACTAATTGTATCACTCAACAAAGAGAGTTGGAAGCTCAGTGAAAAACGTATGGGCTTACAGTCAAGAAGACCCAAATTCAAATCCAGCCCCAGATACTTACCAGCATTGTGACCCTGGGCTAGTCACTTAACCTCCATTTGTCTCAATTTCCTCAACCATAAAATGGGCATAATAACAGTACCTACTTCCCAGGGTTGTTGTAAAGATCAAGCAAGAAAATATTTGTAAATGCTTGGCACAGCCCCTGGCTTATAGTAGGTGTTAAATAAATATGTATTCCCTCTCTCCCCAGATTAATAAAGGTAAACACTTTGAGGAGCTATGATTCATAAGTCTCACCGATCAATATGGAGCCACCAAGCCTGAATCTAATGTAATTTTTAATGAAGTTTCACGTGTGGGCAGGGGGCATGGGTGTAGGAGGGAATGCCCAAGGTGCTACATACCTTTTCTGATTTGAAGACCATTCTCCTCCTTGGACTCAGGCAAAATATGAGTCGCATAGTTTTGCCTGATATCTCCCCGATTTTAATATCATTCCATTTATCTTTAAGTAGCAAGTCTGCCCCTTTCTTTTTGTCCTTATTTCACCAACTTCTTGTTGTCTTCATCATTTTTCTTGACCTTCAACTTATTCTAGAGTTTAGGCTTTCTGACATTGCATTTAGCACTTTGTGCTAATCTTTTGTTTCTATCCTTGTTTATGTGTTTCTTACTCCTTTTCCACTTTTTCTTTTAGAATCTGAGCTTATTGGAGAGCTCATAGGCATAATTTTTAGATGCCTTTCATTTTTATTTCTCATTAGGATTGTTTATATTTATGTAGTCAGAATTTCATTTTGTAGAATTCCCCATCTCTTGCAAGATATATTCCCTTTTAGAGCATCTGGCCATGGCAGAATATCTATGTTGTCCCTGGCCTATTTAAAATCTTCTTCCTTCAAGTGCACATCCATCTAGGCCCAGTGTTTGCTTTTCTCCCCAGGAGTCAGTTATTTTCTCCTAGCCAACAATCTCTTTCAACAAATTCATCAGAATTAAATCAAGAGTAGAAATTACCCTTACTGTGTCCTCCATCATGTTAGAGATGACATTTTCAGCACAAGTCAAGAATTTATCAGGTACTCCAGTTTTAATATAATGAGACTTCCAGCAGACATCAGAATGGTTGGAATCCCCTATCACGATCATAACTTGACTCTGTAGGAGCTTTGTAATCTATACTAAGAAAGAACCATGCATATCTTCCATCTGCCTTTGATAAACAATCTGGTTTGGTGGCTGCTGCCTCATTGTTTGAACCTATTTCTTAATTCATCCATCTGAGACTTGAGATTTCTAAAACTGTACCCTTTGCAAAAAAAAATCAATTCAATTCCCTAGGAACAGCTACAAGTAAAACAATTATTTGGATATTCCCAGCTCCAATTTCTGAATCACCCTAGCCCACAATGATGTCTTCCTTTTCTTTAATCCTATAATATTTTTTTGTATTTTGGCCATTATATAGAACTGGTAGAACTTGGGTTGACGAACTTAACTGTTATTCACTTCGTTTTGTTACTTCAACTTTTTGAGTGTTTATGATGTTTCCTCAATTAAATCCTAAACTCCTTTAGGGCAGGGACTGTGTCTCACACCTGTTTTCATTCCCCAAAATATCTAATACAGTGATATCTCCTCCCTACTTCTCTTGGGAATGGTCCCCAGTAGTCATGGATCATAGATTGAGCAGGTGGCATTCTGTACATTAATAGGGCAAGATATTCGTGGTTTAAAACTGTGATCCTCAATGAATTACTCAAATTGAATTGAAGCTGCAACATTCAATTATGAATAGTACACCTCCATTCTGACCTTGTGGAATTGTTGAGTCATCTCCACAGGGTTTGGGAATACTGTATCTATACCATGTTCCTTTCCCAAGCATGTGGTCTGGACAAGGTTCAAGCCTGGGTGAACTTTATCTCTAACAAAAGGGAGTACCCTATGTTCATAATCATTGGTTTATTGTGTTCCTCGCATTGATATTCAGGGATACTTTTACTTACAGCTCTCCTCCAAGGCCTCCCTCAAAAGGAGAGGGGAGTAAAAAGTAATCACTGTATAATATTCATCAAATATGGAATAGATAATTTATTCCTATGCATTAAAAAGATGCTAAATATAAAAACTCAAAATGTTCATTAATGGAAAGACAAAGGATTCAGTAACTTCATTTATGACTAGTGTTGGGAAACTGATACCTAAACTTCATCAGAACATAAAGCAGTTGGCAGGACTTATGTTTAAGCAATTTCTATTTCATTCACCTTGGCTTGTCACCATTCAAACAAATGGTACGTCTACTAGTAAAACTGCTAATCTTGGGCCAGTCCTCTTATAGGTAGCTATTCTTTCTGATGTAGAAACTTTTCTTATCACTAGCCTATTACCACTACTTCAATGGGTCACATTTCAAGGGTAATGAAATGAAAAGATATTGTGTGTTGAATAATATAGAGTGGATATATCATATTCTATATTACCCACAAGCATCTGGGCTAATCGAAAGAATGAATGGATCGCTGAAAGAACAGCCGAGAAAATTAAGCTCTAATAATTCATATCGACATTGGAAGAATAATTTGTCTATTGCCTTACATAATTTGAATAATAGGCCCTTAGGAGGGAGTACACCTCTAGCCAGAATGGTGACTCCAAATCTTCAGATTAGAAAACAGCAAACATGTGAGATCCAAACTATTGAATTTTGGACTGTGAGGGAAGATGTCCCACCACCATGTCCAGGAACACCTGGCTCGGGAGGATATGATTTACATTGTATAGAGAATTTTAGGTTGAATAAGAAAGAGATAAGAAAAACCTCTACCGGGGTATGTATGAGAATCCCCAAGAATCATTTTGGATGGATATTACCTAAACCAGGATTAGCAGCTCAAGGAGTACATGTATTGGCTGGAGTGATAGATTCTCATTATCTTTTTTTAATTTTAATTTATTTTTAACACGTTTGGTTTTCAGCATTGATTTTCACAGGCGTTTGAATTACCAATTTTCTCCCCATTTCC
>CM053624.1:123495605-123518740 GCA_028646595.1 Phalanger gymnotis
CAGACTGGGGAACAGAGCAACCAGAATATATGCCATCTTGGAGTGGGGGGGAGGGTAGAAATGGAGAGAAAATTTGTAATTCAAACTCTTGTGAAAATCAATGCTGAAAACTAAATATATTAAATAATAAACTGGGGAATAAAAGAGAATTTTGCCTAAAAGATGAGATGAACAAGCATGCAAAATGTTTACAATTCTTTGTGAAATTGTAGTTTATCATCCATTTATATCTGAAAGCTATTGTTATAAAATATTACATGCATTTTTGCATTACACACAATTTATGCTTCTGAAACTTTTAGCTGTGAATTTACTACTAAAACTTATACTTGGTTTTTCCCTCCTCACTCACTGTGAGCAATAAGGACAAACAGAGAGGCAGAATGAAAGAGATCATAGAATCATAGACTAAGGGCTGGAAAGAATTTCAGAGGCCATCTAGTCCAACCCCTTTATTTTAAAGATGAGGAAACCAAGGCATGAGGAAGTTAAATGATTTGCCCAAGGTCACCCACAGAGTAAGTGCAAGAGGCAGGATCTGAACTCTGGTCTTTTGACTAGAGCCAGTGCATTTTCCACCATTATGGGGAGCAGCTTATGAATGACTCCCTCTCCATGAAAAAAGTTCTTATTTAAAGACTGATAAGTGAGTTTAGGGAATTGCCACAGTGATGTAATGGTCAATACTGGGACTTTGAGTTACTAGCATTTGCCTGTTGTAAAATATTTGATATTTCATCAAGAAAACTTTTCCTTCTGCTGCTTTGTGGTCTATATGCAATATGCTTTTAGAAGGGGAGCAATGAAGAGACTTCTTCCCAATTTCTTGGTGGGAACTTAGCTTCTAGATGGAGATTCCAGCCAACGGAAATGTGAAACCTCCAGAAGCTGCCTGAGTCACACAGACAGTAAATGCCAAAGGGAGTATTCAGACTCTAAGAATGAAAAACCACAGACCCTGACTATAAGTGCCATAGGAAAAAAAATATGGAGTATGCTAACTGAAAAATAAAATGAAAAAAAAACATGGAACTTCTAAGAAAACAATGCTTCCTCTCCACTGGAAGACTTTAAATAAGGAAAACTAACTCTTGGTAGGGGCAGGCTAGCACCGCAGGTGGAATGCTGGACTTGGAATCAAGAAGACTTTGGTTTAAATACTTCCATTGTGATTCTCTACCTGTATTGTTGATCATGTGCAAGTCACTTAAATTCTCAGAGTCTCGGTTTTCTCGTCTGCAAAAGGATGGAGAAGTTAGACTAGACAGCCAATACAGTATAATGGAAAAAATACTGAATTTGGAATCGGAAGAAATCCCATCTCTAGCACTTGCTACCTGTGTAAACATCAGCAAACCTTCTAACTTCTTTGGGGCTCAATCCCTCATCCATGAAATAATGAATGCAGACTTGATGACTGCCAAGATATCTTCCAGCTCTAAACATATGATCCTATGAAGTTCTTTGTCATAAATTCTCTGTAGTGATGGAATCGCAGGTCTGATCAAATAATAAATGAATGAACAAACAAAAGCAATCCTCATAAAACATGTAAATTAAAACAATCCTAAGATTCCATTTTATACCCATCAAATTGGAAAAAAAGTGACAAAAAAAGGAAGATGACAAATAAAGAGAAGCTGTGGGGAAAATGGCACATGTATGCGCTGTTATGCCTATTAATGGGTATAAAATTGAGAAGCAATTTCTAATTATACACAAAAAACTGTTTACGATGTATACCTTTTGACCCATTGCTACATGGGTCACTACTAGATCTGTACCCAGAAGACACTAAAATATAGGAAAAGGCCTTATAGGTACAAAAATATTTGTAGCAGCAATTTTTGTGGTGGCAAAAAAATCCTGGAAACTAAAGGGATGCCCATCAACTGAGAAATGGTTGAATCAGTTGTATATAAATGTGATAAATTATGTATATGAATGTGACGTATTATGCTGTAAGAAAGGAGGAAATAGATGATTTAAAAGGGACATGGCATGATTTATATGAAGAACCAAAATTTTTTATGATGTAACATCAATATTATTAAAGCAATTTTGAAAACTTTTATTAACTTATAATGAATGAAATTATCAGAACCAGAAAAACAATTTATAAAAGAATAACAGAAATGAATTTGAAAACCAGAAGAACTATGACCATCCATGATTCCAGAGGACTGAAAATGAAGCATGCTATCTATCTCCTGATGGAGAAGTGATGAATTCAAGGTACAGAATCAGAGAGATGGGTTTGGTTGTGTTTTGTTTTGTTTTGTTTTTTTAACAAGGCCAATGAAGGAATTTGTTTTGCTTGACTATGCATATTTGAAACAAGGAACTTCTCTTTTGCTTGTTCCACTGGGGTAGTGAGTGGGAGGGAGAATAGATTTCTGCTAATTAAAAAAATAAAACTTTCATTTAAAAGAGTAATATATGCAAATGTGATTTGGCTAGCTCATTTATTCAGCAGTAGTTGCCATTTATCTAGCACATTAAGCTTTCTGAATCACACTATGTATGGTATCTCAGTTGATGAAAGGCAGTCTGGTGTATTGGAAAGAGGGTTGTTGGCACTGGAATCAAAAAGACTTGAGTTCAAGTCTCACCTCTCAAATATACAAACTGGGCACTGGGCAATTTGCCCAAGTCCAGGGCAATCACTTAACTTCTCAAAGACCCCATAATCCTGTAAAACTCGAAGTTACTGACAGGTTGCTTTACTGAACAGGAGTTACTACACCAAGAACTCCCCGCATTGATGATGACATTATCTATGTATATATATATATATATATATATATATATATATACATATATATATGTGTGTGTGTGTATATGTACACACATGTAATATGTGTGTGCATGCACATACATGTGTTTACACACACACCAACAACCACAAAATTGGTATTACAGACATTATCCTCATTTTACAGATGAGCAATCTGAGACTAAAGAGGTCACATGACTTAATCTCCTCCTTCAAGGTCTTCAAGCAGATACTGAATGATGGTTCACTCATTGGGCATTTTATGCTGAGGATTCATTTTGGGTGTGAACTAGACTACACAGTCACTGAAGTCTCTTCCAAGTCTCAAATTCTGTAACTCTACCAGTTGCCCATGATCACATGGCTAGTAAGAGTCAGAAGAAAGATTCGAGCCCAAGTACTTCCAGGTTCAAATTCAACCTTCTTCTAATGCTGCCTCGGGTATCTTCTAGCTTTAGGACTCTGGGCAAGTCACTTAACCTCTCAGCCTCAGTTTCTTCATTCGTAAGATGGGGATAATAATAGTAGCTATTTCACAGGGTCAATGTGGGGATCAAACGGTTAACATATGTACAGCACTTTGCAAACCTTAAATTGCTCTGTAAATGCTAGTCATGCTTATTCTTATTTCTATTACTCCAGGATTTAATCATTTATGTCATGGCCCTTTTGAGCCTATGGACTCCTCAGAATAATATTTTTAAATGCATAAAATGAAACACATAGCATTAAAAATGATACCAATTATATTGAAATACAGTTATCAAAATATGGTTTTTAAGAGCAAGTTCATAGACCCTAAGCTAGAACTCCTTAGTTAATTGCTTCTCATTTTATTCACCAAATGAGATACAATTTTTAAAGCACTTAGCACAGTGCCTAGCACATAGTGGGTGCTTAATAAATGTTTGATCTCTTTTTTGCTCCTTTATTCATTTATCCACCAGTTATTGAGTACTTACTAGGCTCTGTACTGGGCACTGAATGGGGATACAAAGATGAGTAAGCACATTCCTATACTTCCTAATGCTATTCCTAGAGTTTGAAGTCTAGTGAGGGAGAGAAGGCATGTGAGCACGCAAGTACTATACAAGGCAATATAATTTACTGGCCATATGAGAGGCACAACGTGCTGATGTTTGTAAGGAGTAAAAAAAGAACTCTGCTGTTGCTTGCACAAGTCAGAAAGGGATATGAATTTGTGTCACCATGTTCTTCCCAAAGGAAACATTTGGTCAAGACTGTCTTCATGGGCAAGTAGTGAGGCGGATGGCTTTCGTAGTTTCATTTGAGGAAGGCCAACCTGAGACACACAGCTACGAAGTCAGAATTCACCATTGTTCTCTCTAGCTTTCCTTATGAATCTTTTCCTACCTGTATTTTGTTTCTCCTCTCCTATTTCCTCATCCTTCCTATAGTCAGGCTTCTCGTGTTCCTTTATCAGGAAGGTACGAGGTCCCTTAGAACCCTCTGCTCAGAAAATTCCTCTTTGGGGAATCTGCCACATTTGAGGAAAATCCACCTTTAGAGAATCATTCATTCCTTTGAATTACTACATTTATCACTAGAAATAGTAATAATAAAACAAAAAGCAACAACAAAGCTCCACAGAACTTAGAACAGTAGGAAGATCAGAGATTATCTAATTTGGAGCTATCATTTTAAAGATGAGGCAAATAAGGCTCAGGAAGGAGAATTGATTTGCCCATGTTACATATAGGTAGTAAACATATAGGTAGTAAAAATGAGTATTTAATAAGCACGAACTATGTACTAGGAATTATTCTACGACAGGAGACTAAAATTAAATGGTCTTTGCTTTCAAGATGCTTACGTTCTATAAGAAGAGAAAACATATATATGAGTGTGTATACATGTATTATATGTATACACACATGTGTGTATATATATGCATATATACACACACACACACGCACACACGCACGCGCGCACACACACACACACACACACAGTATGAATTATACAGAACCTGCTCAGATATTCCCCGACTGCACATTTGGGCAGCCAGAGATGACAAACTTCCTGATTACTTCTGGCCATGTTGTAATCCAGTGCTATCTTGGTAGGATTTGGCAAATCCTAAATGGTTCTGGGATCCTCTTCCTACTCTATGCCAGTGGCATGATGCTACATCATTTAGAAGGAGGGACAGCTTCCAACTTCCCTCATTTCTTCAACCTTCCAAGTAGCATCACAAAACACTGACACGTCCAGTGAGGGGGGTATGGGATGGACTGGTCCTTCTCCACCATGGCATTATGATGATCACTCTCACCTGGCAGTTAGAGTAGGGGAGTCCACTATAAGCTTGCTCATGGGCCCTTCATTGCCTTTTCCCTACTGTTCTGCCTTTCTTGAGTAGGTGTACAAGATTTACAAGATGTAGGCATACATCCTGAAGATGGGTATGTACAGTTTTAGAGGTATCTTTGTGGGCTCATGAGGTCTGAAGGCCCAACATGACTCACTGAATTGCGGCAAAGGGCAGGATTCTTTGGAGAGAATGACCATTAACAGGAGAATGACAAAGAGATATTTGGACAGTGCGGAGTCAAAGTGAAATGTAATCATAGCTATCCAGTGGTCCCACAAACTGCTCTATATTCTGATGAGGTTTAATTGACAGCTTCCCAGGAGAGATTGTAACAGCAGGTATAAATTAAATTCCTGAATCTTGTTTTAAGTATAAAATTTCATCACCATACCAATACATGTAATCATAGAAAACCTAGAAAGCTGCCATGAATTGATAATAAGTATAAAAAAGGTGTGAATAAGTTCTTAAACAATTTGAAACCATTGGCCATTGGACAAAGACAGATAATATCACAAAGGAAATATATTATAATTGGCTGAAAGATCAAATACACCGCTGGGATTATGTATAAAGATATCAGTCAACCAAGCAATGAATAAGTCTGGTGGTTGAAGATTTCTGAGTCAATGGATTCTAATTTGAGAGTGAATGAATCATTCTTGGTCAATCCCATTAACTGTGTCACCAAAAAGACTAGCCTTGTAGCAGGACAGCATGTCTGGCTAAGATCACAGAGACTAGACAAGTAGGAGATGACACATCCAGCCAAAAATGGTTGTAATCCAGGGAAAAGCAGCTTCAAGGGGCAGGACCGTCTTATTAGAGAGAAATGCTATGGGCTACCTACAAAGGCACCAATTCATAAGATTCAGAAGGAAGCTACACCTAAAGGAAAATTAATGTTCTAACAAAGAGAAAAAAAAAGGACTTCTGGAGATGGGGAGTTGTGAATTATTCCTTTGCCACATGTGTTTTCTAGAAATGAATTTCACTAACCTTTGTCCTTTGTATTTGTGCATATTCTTTCTATTGACCTTGTGTATTTTATGTGATAGAGTGCCCAGATTTTGGGAAGGAAATGCTTTTGTAATCATTAGCCTTACCATGCCATCTTAGTAAATATTTTTTGCTTAAAAAAAAGACGTATTAGTTCTATCTGATTGTTAGTGAAAAGCATAACAGTTGGGGCTCATGAGTAACAGTACTAAAAATCTAATTCAAAGAGCAGTGGGTAGCAAGCTGCCTTCAAGGGATCCAGTCTGCCAACACGAGTTAGAGTTGTGGAAGTAGCTCCAGAAAGCGTCCTACATAAGTTGATTTAGCAATGGAACCTGTGAGTCTTGTCTTTTAGTATTTCTGTTTTGTGTGGGAAATAAAGACTTGATTCATATGGTACAACGAGTTCTTTTCTAGCCCCTCCCCCACTTAAGGAAGGGCCTAGAAATGAGACAAAATCTAAATTTTAAATAACTTGCATGTCAGGTTGAGGCCTTAATGTGTTCATCAATGTAAGAAAAGGTAGCCTAGCCTTCTCTTCTTAGAAGCTAGACTCCTACAGGACTGAGCATGGTCCTGTAGGACCAACACTTGTTCCCATGACAAAACGTGCACGCTGAGTGAAAAAAAGTAAATGCAGCATCTCAGCTTCCTGGGACTAACATGAGCTCCTCAGTATAAGATACGTACAATAAGGACAGGGTGATTTTTAGTGGAGACGTCACTAGGAGCTGGGGGAGAAAAGAGAGGTGGATAGGTATCAGAAAAGTCTTCATCTATCTAGGTGTCAGACAAAGAATCAAACCCAAATTCTCTGACTTCAAATCCCAAGTTCTTTCTTCTACTCTTCACATCCCATATGCCTCTCTTGCCTGAGAGATTACATTAAACCAATGTAATGTTAATGCCTTTATCAGAGCAGTTTTCCCTATGGAAAAAGATAGGTCTGTAAGAAATGGGAGGAGGAGTTTTGTTTCCACAGAACTAAAGGTGTACTTCCCCCGAAGCCCCTCTCCCCCCCTCCCCCTCGCCCTCTCCGATTTAGCAGAAACCAGGCCTCAAGGTCAGTCAGGTGAGAGGTCAGAGGCTTGTGCACATGCTTTTTGAGAAGGCAGTCAGGGGAATTAGAGGCCAAACAGCTTGAACCAGTTCAAGCTTATCTAGGGTCTGGTCTTGGTCAAGAATCCAGGCCTACTGATTTGCATAATTTGCATATGTTACAGAGGAAAAGTAGGGGAAGTAAAAGAATGTAATTTAATCCTAAACTAAGACAAAGAAAAGCCAATTAACTTCACTTTTGCTTCTGTATCCTTATTATCCTATCTATATAAACTGTATCACCTAGGGAAACTATGTAAAAAAATAAAGATTGTAAACTAACCATAACTCTAGCAGGAGTGGAGGGAATGGTTACCCCTGCTCCTGCAGCTGTATCAGTGTGAGTGTTCCAGTGAGCACTATACCTGCTTTCTCGAGGAGCATAATAAAATCCCTTCCTCTGCCTACTCTGGTCCTGAGTTCTTTGGGTGAGAATGGGCAAATCATATGGATCTTCCTAAGGTCAAGTGAAAGGAATCAATGGGTAGCAGAAGCTAGTCCCAGGCTTACTCCTGGATCTTGCCTTTGGGTGTCCTGTGATCTCCACTGTGGTGTTAAGAGGGCTACCACTCCGGATTCCCTTGGGGAACCCTGTGATCCTTCCACCGTCCTAAGGAGCCATCACTTGCGTTTTCCATAAGGTCTGACCCCTATGAGGCCCTGTGATCCGCACAGATTAAGGAGGGGCTGCCACTTGGTCTTCTGGGAGTCCTGTGGTCTATACAGTCTTCCCTAGGGATTATCACAGGGTTCTTCCTCAGGACTTTGGCCCTGCCTAGGAAGTCCAGTGATCCCCAAAACCACGTTTCTCACAGGTCCAAACTGTAAGAAACTAAGAAATTCAGGTTTAGAAATTCAGGTTTAAGTGAGATCACTGGGCATCAAGCGTGCAACCATGGGAGGGGGAGGAAAGAAGGAGAGAGAATCTTGGAATAGGAAAAAGGCACTGGGTGGGTCAGAGAGGCAAAAGGCCAGCAAAGACAAACTTAGTCATTGTTATGGTTTTGCTAAAGACCAGGCCCACATTTTGCAAATCGATATGCTTACATTTCTTAGCTATAGAAAGTGGCAGGTTCCCTACATTAGTATTAATTATGAGATTAGAAGAGATTCTGGTGATGCGGTAGAATCAATTAGCACTCACATTTCAACTATAACCTCCTCCACACATTCAGTTGGTCAGACGCCTGGCACCTCAGGTGTGAAATGTAGCCTGATATAAGAACACACTGGGAGATCCATTCTTACACTTGGGTGAAACTTCAGTTAAGAAAACGTCTTCTAAATTTAGGCATCTCTTCCAAATAACTCTCTTGCATTGAGTTACCTACAAGGTTGAGGGGTGGAGAGAGGAAGAAGAGAATGGTCAATGTTTGTTCCCTACAGTAAAAAAAAAGTGACCCCACCAAGCCAAATTGTCATGGCAACCTGATCATTCTTTTATAATAGCATCCTCTTTTGCTCTACCCTTTCATTTCCAAAACTCTGGAAGAAGTCATTAACTCACAAAATACACTCCACTTCCTCCCCATCCATTCACTCCTAAATTCTTGGCATTCTGGATTCCTTTCCCACCGCTCTATTCAAACTGCTCTCCCTAAGGTCACTAATGACCCACTTATTGCTAAATCGAATGTCATTTTTTTTTCAATGTTCATCTTCCTCTCAGAAGCATTTGACACTATTGATCACTATCCCTCCTGACACTTATTCTTCCCTTGGCATCTGTGAATCTGAACTCTCGCAATAACTCTCCTGCCTGTCCAAGTGCCCCATCCCTATTTCCTTTTCTGCCTCCTCACGTTTCTCCGCCCTCATGATGAATATGAATAGGCTGGTTTGAGTGCGCTTACATTCTCTTTCTTAGCTCTCTCGTATCCCCCTGTGAATACTCCTCTGGGAATGACTCCTAGGTCTAGTTCTGTGGCTCTAGTCCCCGCCCAAATCTCTAGTCCTATTTCCAACCACCTCCTGGATATCTCCACCTGGATAAATTCTTGCAACTTGAGATGTGGACCATGAAACCTCTTGCTTTTACCTGCCCAGACCTTTGGGAACCCTTCTCCATGGGCAGATGGCTATTATTATCTATAGTGAAAGTAGAGGCCATAACATAGAGGTCCTTCAGAGTGAGGAGGCTGAGGGCATTACATATATAGCTATAGCTCTTCAGTTTGGGAAAAGGAGTCACATGATTCAGGAATATATGTATAGTATAGCCAAAAATGCTATTAAGGTATTTCTCACACAAAAAAAGAATATTATAATTAACAAAATGAAAATTTTATACAAGACTAGGAAAACGAATAAAAATGAAAATTGATATGGCATGCAAGTGAAATAACTCAATTCTGACCTAGTCAGACCTGATGAAGAAAATTGAGCAATGAAAGGATGGCCATAGACATCAGCTATGATAATTTCCTTCAGAAATCTAACTACTATAAGTCATTGCCAATATGAGAAAAGCAAAAGAACTTAAAAATAGCATCAGGCTGTTTTTAAGAATGATTTAATAATATTTAAAATAACTAATTTTAAAATTAATTTTAGAGATTTAATTGTCTGTTTTAATAATTTAATAATATTTAGTTTATTTAAAATAATTTTAAAATTAATTTTTTTAATTTTAATTTCAAATAATTTAATTATAATAAACATTTAACAATAATCACCACCATCATTTATATAGTGCTTTAAGGTTTGCAAAGCCTTTACAAATTTTTTTCATTTGCACCTTGCAACAACCCTGGGAGGAAGATATTATCCCCATTTTATAGATGAGAAGATTGAGGCAGAGAGACATTAATTGATTTGCTCATGGTCATACAGCTAGCAAGTGTCTGAAGCTGGGCTTGAACTCAGGTCTTCCTGACTCCAGGTCCAACACTCATAAACTGACTCCTATGTGCTAGGCACTTGAGACTCAAGTATCCTATTTTCCCTTGAGAGCAGTGCTGATTGACAGAGACTTGCCTTACAGATGACCTCCTTAGAGGAAGGCAGTGGAAGGCTGGGACAGTGAGGAAACCATGTCATGAGGCCTGGTTTGAGGCACACTTATTGGGATGTCTAACAATCATGTTGATGATTTATTCCTAGAAAGGCTGATGTTTGCATTGTCAAATAGATAATTTAGTACTATAGATTAATAAAAAGTGATTGCATACATTGATGGATGTAAGTCTGCTTTAGTGTTTCTGTCCCAGTAGTCAGCATATGTAACAGCAAGTTGGCTTAGCATGTACATGATGTTTTATTTAACTTACATGCTAAGCAAAGAAGGAAGGCAGTCAAAGGCAGCATTCTTTAGAATACATATTCATTTGTAAAATCTTACTGAGAAGAACAACGGAAGATTAGGAGCAAGATTGTATTACAAAACAGACAAATAGTGCACAGTAAAAAAAAATATTCTAAATAAGGCTTGGCAAGGGACCCACTAAGGATCCATATAAACAAATGTGTGTATAATTTCATATATACGTATATATATAGTGGGTATGCTTAGGATTTATACATATATGTACACACATCCATGCCTATAAACATATCTGTATGTATATGGGTGTGTACAGGTATACACACACATACATACATATACACCATGGAGTAGCAGGTAGAGATCTGACTGAGGTTCTAAGAGTCTCCTGTTAGTTAAGTCCTGCATGTGATACATATTGGCTGTGTGATCCTGGCAAGTCTTAACCTCTTATTTCTCTAGGCAATTCTCTAGGACTTTAATTTGCAGGTCAGTTGCTGATTTATCTGGGTAGTTTTCTCATGAGGGAGCTCCCTACACACATGAAATCATGGGTCCATTTTTTAAAAAAAATCTAACCTGTCTATAAGAAAATACCCCAATAGATTTTTGAAATCATTTATCTGGATGTTCCTTAGCACAGTGCCTGGCAAATAGTAGGTGCTTAATAAATGCTAGTTGACTGACTTCCATAGATGAAGCTCACGTCCCATCCATGCCTGCCTAACCTGTGCAACTTTTGTCCATGCCTTCTTGTAAATTCCCCACTGGGGATTCTCCCAGCATGCAGAAGGCCTTTATTGCTTTCTCTCAATGTCACAAGTATGCAATATAATCCACTTGTCAGCTGTCACCCTTGCCACATAACTATCTTCTTTTCCTATCGCATATTTGTCTGATATCTTTCACTCCTGATTTTCAAAGTTCTTCACTGATTATGTGTTTCAGTCTTCTCATGCCCACTCTATACCTCTTCATAACCTTCTGAGTAACATTCATTTTCAGTTCTTTGGAAACTAGTGCTAATAGTCAAGATAGAATATTGGTATTAAAAAGAGGGACAAAGATCAGGGTCATTAAAGGAGTTTTACAGTATTTTAAAGGGAATCCAACCTATCCTGCTCCTGTTTAATTCTAGGCTCCACTCATTGTCTATGTCCAACCTTAGGTTTCTGTTGAAATAATAGACGATATATTTTGATTTGCCATTGTAGTGAGAGCTCTGTGGTAGCTCAGCTTCATTCACTAAAGCATTTATGTAAATTTCTATGCTTGTAGGCAGGCTGCATAAATCACACTGTGAGCTGTATGTGGCCTGTGGGCTGCATTTTGGACAGCCCTGGTCTATGGGAAGACAAGTTTTATAGGTTGCCCATCCAGCTGCATCTCATAAATGGATAATAGACACGTCGATATTTATCATTTATCTATTTGGTTTTTCCTGTGTGGATGGTCAGGTCACATTCTTCAGCGGTTACAGATGTCTTCAAGGGGGCTCATAAGACACATATAAATTTCTTTCTTTTTGACTAAGTTGATTGATAAGTTTTCTATACATCCATATGGTGATCCTCAAACAGCTCCTTTCCCTATCTTCCTGATCAGTATTATTTTCATTTCTGTCTTCAAAATTTCCCATCCCTTATGGGCTGACTTCTCTCTTACCTATTCTTACTCCAAACATTTGAAATTTACTCAAGGGTGAAAGTCAGAGCATGCCTACATGAGGTTATCTCTAAGGTTCCTTCCACCTCTAAGTCTGTGATCTTGAATGACTACTTACACTCTTATTAACTGCTTTGAATCATTTATGCTCCAATAACAAGCTTTAGCTTGTTTATGCCCCAAAGTAAATAAGTTTCATTCTTCCATCTTTGGGCTTTGATTGTAAATTCACAATTGCAGACAGGAGAGATTTTTTTCCATCCTATGCACAAATATTAGTTTACGTGTTTGCTTATTTGTTTTGTTTTTCCCTGAGGCTCCTTAAGATAAAATTGTAAATGTCAGGAAAATCTCATCTCCATCAGACATGATGTGTCATAGATGCAGACATCCAAGTGTCATAGAACCACAGAATTTCAGAGTTGGAGGAAGCCTTACTGACCATTTAGATCAGGGCTGTCCAAAATGCGGCCTGCAGTGTGATTTATGCAGCCCACCTACAGGCACAGAAATTCACATAAATGCTTTAGTAAGCAAAGCCCAGCTACCACAGAGCTCTCACTAAAATGGCAAATCAAAACACATTGTCTATTGTTTCAATAAAAACCTACAGTTGGACAGCCCTGATTTAGATGAAGCTATATGTGAACAAGAGTACCGTGAATCACATATTTAAATTGATATCCTTTCTATGGAAGACCTTGTAGACCTATGGTGATGGACAACCCATTAACTTTATAAGTAGCCCATTCCACCCTTGGAGGGCTCTAATTCTCATGAAATTTGTTCTGCCTAATATCAAGCCTAACTCTTCTTCGAAACATTCTCCTCTTCCTCTTACTTCTGCCCTCTGACAAGCATAACTTTTTTTTCCATGTGATGATCCCTCATCTACAGGCAGATCCACTATTGCACCCCCTTTAAGGCCCATACTAGGTGCCCTCTTCTAGATGCATGTTAGCTTATCAACCATTCTAAAGTAGATTGCTTACAACAGAGCACAGTACCCCAGATATGTCTGAAAGGATATATAGCACGGTGAGGCCATTACCTCCTTCCTCACAGATGTTGAGTCTCCCTCAAAGGACTCTAGGTTCATACTAACTTTCTTGGCTATCCTGTCCTACCTTCCTACTGAGCTTGCAGGTCACTAAAATACTTAGATCTTTTCCGAATAAATTGGTTTTCTAGTCTAGCCTAGCTTATCTCCTATATTTGTGAAGTTGATTTTTTTGTAACACCGTTATCTAAAGCTTTACACCTTTATCTCTATTAAGCTTAATCTGATTTTGTGTGATCCAGTAGTCTCGGCTATCGAGATCTTGTTGAATGCTAATTCTGACATTCGTTTTATCAGGTATTATCTCAACTTTGTGTCACCTAAAAATTTAATAAGTGTGGCTAAAGGTTTAGCTTTTAGCCAAATCATTGGTGACAGAGTTAAATAGGACAAGACTAAGCACAGATCCCTGAAGCACTCCATTGGAGACCTACATTATAATTTAACATTAACAGATTTTTAAACTTTCAAAAGCATTATTATATAATAACAATTATACAATGATTTTAGTCTTCTGCCTCCCTCAGTCTTAGCATCTTCCTAGTCTTTATTCTGAAAGATCTTGTTTCAAAATCGCACCAAAAAGGCATGCAAAACAAAAGCCCAAAAACCTTGGGTTATTATAATCTCTCTGTAATCCTTGGTGCGTTGGCTTCTGTCACAAGGAAGACAAAGCTGCCTTCTGAAATCCAAATGTTCTCTCAACAAAAATTTCTACCTGGAAATCTGGGCCATTAGCTGTACTTTTTCTCTCTATTGCTTGCTAACAATGATCCAATTAAAGCATTGACCTTTGAAGAGATAATAGATCCTAGCAAAGTGTCTTGAATATAGCAAGTGCTCAATAAATTTTCATTGAATTATTGAGGAAGCATAATGGAAAGACCACTGGATTCTACTCCCAAATCTGCCACCAATTAGCTGTGTGATCTCACCAAAGGATGAGTTGGAGCCAGCTTTTGCCAGCTCAGGAATCAATTGTTAAATTTTCAGTATGATTATTTACACCTTGGAAGTTGGCAAATGCTACAAATCAGGCTTTGATTATTTTGTTTATAATCTAAAATTAAGAAAGTAATGGATAAATCATTAATAATATTAAAGTTAAAAGTGCGTCCTGCATACATTTTTCCCCCAGAGAGCTGGTTGTAAAACGTTTACAAGCACATCACTGCGTCTTGGTAAAGTCAATATCCCTTTCCAGGCCACATTTTCCTCATCTTCAAAATAAGGATGCTGAACTAAATGATCTCATAAGATCTCTTCCAGTTTTGCCGATCAGCATTTTTACTGGTCAGTGAGGAAGGAGAGTCACAGAAAAAATGGGTGCGTTGTTTTATTGACATGACTTGAACGTCAAAAGATCTGGGTTCTAGCCCAGACTAACACTCGTTAATTGTGCAACCTTAGACAAGTCACTTTACTTCTGTATTTCAATTTCTTCATCTGTAATATATGGTGAGAGAGTCAATGTTATAGAATCATAGTTCGAGGGAGCCAAGATGGGGACATGAAAACAGAGACTTGCTTGAGCTCTCCCCCAAATCCCTCCAAATGCCTGTAAACAATGACTCTAAACAAATTCTAGAGTTCTAGATTCCACAAAATGACAGAGTGAACAAATCTCCAGCCCAAGACGGCCTAGATTATCACTGGGAAGGGTCTATGACACTGTGCTAGAAGCAGATACCATGGGCCGCACCAGGACAGACCAGGATGGAGCAGAATAGGTGGAGCAGGCCTCAGGGCACTGAATCACTGGCAGCTGTGGTGGTTTCCAGACTTCTCAACCCACAAATGCCAAAGACAACAGAGCTGGTCAGTGGGAAAACTGTAGAATCGTTGCTCATTGGCTGAAAGGGACACGAGAGGCCTTTTCATACAATCCTTTCATTTTATTGGTAAGGAAATCAAGGCCCAGAAAAATGAAGTGATTTACTCTAGGAAGTGGCAGGATTGAGATTCCAATCTTGATTTTGTGTTTCCAAACCTTCTACAAAATTAAATGAATATCACTATTCCCAAAGGGCTATAAAACCATGCATACGCTTTGACCTAGCAAAACCACTACTAAGTCTGTAATCCAAAAGAGATGAAAAAAAAAACAACAAAAAGGAAAGGGACCTATATGTACAAAAATATTTATAGCAGATCTTTTCTAGGGGTAAGGAATTAGAAGTTGAAGAGAAGCCCACCAATTGGGGAACGGCTAAACAAGTTCTGGTATATGATTATGGTGGAATACTACTATACTATAAGAAATTATGCTCTCAAAAAATACCTGGAAAGACTTGCATGGGGTGATGCGAAGTGAAATGTACTATGTACAAAGTAACAGCAATGTCGTAAGATGATCAGCTGTGAATGACTTAGCTATTCTCAGCAATACAGCTATCCAAGACAGCTCTGAAGGATTTATGATAAAAAAATGCTATCCATCCCCAGAGAAAGAACTGATGGTGTCTGAGTATAGATCGAGGCATATTTTTTAACTTTAAAAAAATTAAATGAACACCTCTCCCTGACTACCTGTTTGATCTTGGACTGTTTGGGGGGTTGGGGGGAAGAAGTACTATTTAGAGAGATTTTTAATCACAAGGTGACCCCCATGCTCTTTCCCCACCCAAACTTTAATATCTTTCCCAGACAGCTTGTCATGGTGAAGCCACCTAGAAATTCAGTTCTAGTTGTTCAGGGATTGGGGAATATTTCAAAGCATTTTTCAATTATTTCTCAAAATAGGAGATATAATCTCTAGTTCTTTAAGGATATGAGATTTCATCAGAGTAGCAACTATTCCACTGATAAAGATTCTTCCTTAAAGAACTGGAGGGTAAGAAGCTAACATGGAAGCTCTAAGGTGAGGGGATCTAGGAAATAATAGCTAGTAGTTAACATTTTAGAGTTTACAAAGCACCTAACATATATTATTTTATTTGTTCCATTTTGTTTTTACCCTGAGAGGGAGGTCCAATTATCCCCTATTCATAGCTGATGAATCAAAAGCTGAGAGGTTATATTGCCCAGCTATTTAGCCCTGGGAAATTCCAAAAAAGTCACATCCATGTTTGCCGTTGTTTGTCCTTTGTTCTCGAAGAGAACCAATGACATCAGGAGGGTGATATCTTGACTTCAAGTGAATTGGATTTAAGTGAGGGAGAGCTGTGCAAAGTCATCATCAGCCTCACTCCAGAGCCATGTGTGTCCAGTAGCAAGACAAAGGTCATGGCCAACTGGTGATGGCCCTGGACACAGTTGGAGACATTGGCCTTTTTAAGCTAAAATCTTTCCCAGGTCTCAGTTTGTCTGAGAGAGCACCCATTCAGTAATTAAAGGGTAGGTAAAAATGAAGGCAAAAGATAGCTTAGTTTGCCTTCACAAAAGAATCCATCTGGGAGGGGAAGACCCTGTGTCTATATGTACATACCTGCTCTCACAGAATATGGGCAGCACCAAAATTACAGTTTCATCCTAACATCATTGAAAACACATTTAGATGAAACTGAAATCACTTAAAGACAATGGATGTGGCACAATTCTACTTGGCAGATGAGAATCAGCTTCCTCAAGAAATTTCCAGCTGTCATTTAATTTTTAAAGTAAAATACCTAATGAGCTTATAGCACATAACAGTTAAAGCAAATGAGTATTGAATATGCTTCAAGCAGAGCCTAGTGATTTGTAGCTATTTCTTTCTCTAAGCTAGCTATCGCATTTTCAAAATGCCCTCCTGATTTGATGATGTCACAGCATGGGAAATTGAGAGGCTCTTTACTTTCAATTGCAGTTTCAGACTTACTAAGATACCCTTTTTCTAAAATAGGATTTGTAGTGACATTTATCAGTAGCAGAGGCAGCCTGGAATGTGTGTTCCTACATATAAATGTACTTTGGAGGTTTGAAGTCCAGTGGTCCATAGAAAAACTGTTAAGCCTGGTAGTTAGGTATGTAACCCAGACCTCAAAACAAGTAATAATTTGACTTTTTTTATCCAAACCTGTCCAAATCTACGTACGGAATGTTGCTTCTTATAATGGACCTCAAAAGCAGGAGTTCTTAACATAGGATCTACAAAGGGGTCCATGGATCAATTTCAAGAAGTTTGTGAACCTAGATGGCAGGGAGCGGGAGCAGAAAAATCATGTCTTTATTTTTATTAACCTCTAACTGAAATTTAGCATTTTCTTCCATTATGGATGTAGGCAACAAAATATTCTGAGAAAAGATCCATAACTGTCAGACTCCAAGACAAAAAATATTAAGAATTCCAGACTTTAAATATAGTACATTAAAGCAATGGTCTCCAAACTTTTTTTTTTATCATACACCCTATCAGGAAGAAAGAGAGCATGTACCTCAATACGCATCTGTTCTCTTGTTTGTAAATAATATAGATTTAGAACTATACAAGTAATGATATACCTTAAAAATTTACACAGAAATAAAGTGATATTTGATCCTGGAGGCAACAAGGAGCTGTTGGATCTCATTGACTAGGGGAGTGACGTGATCAGACCTGCCTTTTAGGACAATCACTTGGGGTATGTGGAGGGTGGGTTAGAGAAAAGAGAGAAACTTGAAGCAGGAAGACCAATAGTAGGAGAATATTGTAACCTATGCAAGTTTCTCTCTTTCCTTGCCCTGCTTCCTTCTCATATGATAGCCTCCCCTAGAGCATGTCTAAGATGTCCTAGTGCCTCTAGGACACTCCAACATATCCTTGTCTTCCCTGAGGTCTCCCACTCCTCTACTCAACTGAATTTGCTTCAAACAGTTGATATGAGGACATCTCTTGGCTATAGTGGCACAATGGTTAGAGCACTGGACCTGGAGTCAGGAAGATCTAGGTTCATATCTGGCCTCAGACACTTAGTGCTGTGTGATCCTGGGCAAGTCTCTTAACCCTGTTTGCTTCAATTTCCTCATCTGTAAAATGAACTAGAGAAGGAAATGGCAAACTACTCTAGTATCTTTGCCAAGAAAATCCTCATTGGGGTTAGAAAGAGTCAGACATGACTGAACAACAACTTGGCTGCATGCCCCCAGCACAATAATTACTAAAGTTCAGCCACTCTGCTACTACCTACTAAGCTGCTTGTCTTTAGAAAGCTCACATCCTTACTCTGAGTTTCAATTTCCTCACATCTACTAAACAAGTGGGTTGGCCTATGTAATCCCTAAGGTCCTTCCTGGATTCACCATTCAACAGATTAAATTATCTCCTCAGACTTCACATTAAAATATCTTATTTATTGAAACAGAAACTTATCTGCTTTTTACGCCCCCCCCCCCAGAGGATACATGTTGAATGTACAGGATAATGAAGTTAGGGAGATGCATACTGCCAAGGTGTCATTGCCACCACAAACTGATGTAACATCACGGAAGCAAAATAAATCCTCTAATTAAAAGGGCTGCTTGCAAATAAGATTAAATCTGTCTTGCTGTTGTTAGAGAAAATGGAAATAATTTGCTTTCATAAAGAATACCTGCTGCTCTGAGACCAAAACACAAGCAGCCAGCAGACTTCTAATCAACAAAACCATTCTCATCTTCCTCAGCTTCATCACCTTCCCAGGACCGCGTTGCAACACTGTACAAATTGGAATTGTACCTCCCTGCTGGTGCCATTCAATACACTGCTGACAGCTGATAGCTTTTTTTCAGTTTCACATGGAAATTAGGAGAGTATCACACACCTTACAAGGATAACCTTCAGTCAGGAGAGATGGCCAGAGCTGTAGGTGGTGAAGGAAGGGGACTGAAAGCAGACTGACTTGTGAGTCTGTGTCGAGAGATGAATTCAAAGATTCTACTTATCCAGAACTAATGAAAGCCTCAACTGGAGGGAAATCAAAGGTCTGTTCTCTCTAGTTAGGGCAAAATGGACAACTGAGGCAATTATCTGAGTGATTCTCATTGCATTACTCAGACCCTTTGACCCAGTGATCCCACTACCAAGCATATACACCAAGGAACCCAGAGACAGAAACAAAAATGTAATATATATCAAAATATTTGCAACAGCACTTTTTGTGGAAGAAAGAAAGAGTGAAAGAGAGAGAGGGGAGGAAAGGGAGAGAGGGGAGGAAAGAGAAAGAGGGGAGGAAAGAGAGAGAGGGGAAGAAAGAGAGAGGGGAAGAAAGAGAGAGGGCAGGAAAGAGAGAGAGGGCAGGAAAGAGAGAGAGGAGAGGAAAGAGAGAGAGGGGAGGAAGGAAGCAAGCAAAGAAGGAAGGAAAGAAGGAAGGAAGGAAAAAGGAATGAACTAGGAACAAGGAGGTAATCTATCAATTGGAGAATGTCTGAAAAAAACATTATTGTGTAATAATAAATAATGAATATGAGATATTCAAAAGAATATGAGAATTTCCTCTCCTCTAAAATGGGATAATAATAGCACCTACCTCACAGCGCTGTTGGATGAAATTAGATAATATATTTAAAACATTTCGGTAAAAATGTTTGTAAAACCTTAAAGTATTATATAAATGCTAGGTATAGTTTGTTCACAGAGAAAACTTTATAAGGTTGTTAAAAGGGCTTAACCAAAATTGTACAATGAATCAACAGCAGAACAGAGACAGAACGGGGGAGGTCTGATTGCCAAGCTTATTCACATCATTCTCACCTGTAAATGCTGTTGGCATCAATTCATTAGAAAACTTACAGAAATTTTTTTCCCTTAAAGTCATTTCAGTCAACAGCTGAAAGTTGAACACGTATATGGCACCAAAGGTTTAGAGGTTTATTCCTCCTTGTTCCTTATGATGTAGTTAATAACCTCTTAGCTTCTTGGTAAAAGATGAGCAAAGATGAAGTGCCCTGCCAAAAGCACCTCAGCCCTAAATGGGGAGTAGAAGGAGCAGCTAGGGGGTGCAGTCGATAGAATGCTGGACCTGGAGTCAGGAAGATCTGAGTTCAAACTCAACCTCATAAACTTACTAGCTATGTGACACTGGGCTCTGCTGTTGATTCATTGTACAATTTTGAACAAGGCTTTTAACTACCCTGTAAAGGTTTCCCCATAAGCAACCTATGCCTAGCATTTATTTTTTTTTAAATTCTTTTTATTTATTTACTTTTAGTTTTCAACATTCATTTTTATAAGATTTTGAGTTTCAAATTCTCCCACTCCCCAAGATGGCATGCAATCTGATATAGGCTATACATTTATGAGCATATTAAACTTATTTCCACATTAGTCATGTTGTGAAAGAAGAATCAGAACAAGTGGGAAAAACCATGAGAAAGAAAAAACAACAAAAAAGAGAAAACAGTATGCTTCGATCTGAATTCAGACTCTGTAATTCCTTCTCTGGATATAGACAGCATTTCCCATCATGATTCTTTTGGAATTGTCTTAGCTTAGATCACTGCATTGCTCAGAAGAGCTAAGTCTAACAAAGGTGGTCATCACATAATGTTGCTGCTACCTTACACAGTGTTCTGGTTCTGCTCACTTCACTCAGCATCAGTTAGGCAAGTCTTTGAGGGTTTTTTTGAAGTTCTGCTCAACATTTCTTATGGAACAATAGTATTCCATTACATTCACATACCACAACTTGTTCAGCCATTCCCAACTGATGGACATCCCCTCAATTTCCAATTCTTTGCCATCCCAAAGAGATGCTATAATAATTTTTATACATGTGCGTCCTTTTCCCTTTTTAATGATCTCTTTGGGATTCAGACTTAGTAGTGGTGTTGCTGGATCAAAGGGTATGCACAGTTTTATAGCCCTTTGGACATAGTTCCATATTATTCTCCAGAATGGTCGATCAGTTCACAACTCTACCAACAATGTGTTATTGTTCCAATTTTCCCACATCTTCTCCAACATTTAATATTTTCCTGTTTTGTCATGTTAACCAATCTGATGGGCATTATGTGATACCTCAGAGTTATTTTAATTTGCATTTCTCTAACCAATAGTTATTTAGAGCATTTTTCATAGGACTATAGATAATAGCTAGCATTTATATAACACTTTAAAGTTTTTGCTTACTGAAGTGTTTTAAACATATTATCTGACTTCATCCTTATAACAGCCCTGGGAGCTAAGTGCTACTATTACCCCATTTTAGAGAAGAGGAAATTCTCAATTCTTAACCTCTGTTTGCCTCAATTTCCACATTTGTGAAGTGGGGATAATAATAGCATCTACCTTCCTAAGTTGTTGTGAGGAATAAATGTTTGGAAAGCACTTAGCACAGTGCCTGGATATAGTAAGCACTATATAAATGTAAGCTATTTTTATTATTAACCAAAGAAAATAATCTCTATTAAGCTGGTCCTATAATCAAGGATTTTATCTTTAGAAAAAAAACCCTTTATAAAAAAAAAACAACCCTCAATTCAAGCACAGGAGAGAAAACTATAATAAGTGTGCAGTAATCACCTCACCATTTACAAACAGGTGGTTTAATTTAGAAAAGTAACCAGTGGGATTTGTCTTCTGTTCACCTAGATCCTATCTAAAAATTAGATTTTATTTTCTTTAAAGACCTCTGCTATTCCTATAAGACAAATCAAGATGAGTCATTTTTATCAAAGTCTTTGTATTTTGTTTTTTTTACTTACTGTGTGACCTTGAACAAGTCACTTCTCTCTTCGGCCTTCAGCTTCTTCATCTATCAAAAATGGGGGATGCTGCAGATGATGTCTGAGGACCCCACACACGAACACACTGCTCTATGATTCTACATCCAAGAACCTCTCTCTACAGCTGCTCTGTGTAGGCAAAATTCAGTGTCTCTAAGAGACACAGCTGTGTACATAAAAGGGGGAAAACAAATAGCCAGCCTTACTTTTACACTGTACTGTGGATTGAAAGGACCACTAAATTGAGAGTCAAAGAAGCTGGGTTCAAATCCCAGCTCCGACTCCGGGTAATGCTGGGCAAGTTATAGCATCAGAAACCTTGGGGGTCATCCAGTCCTAGTCTCATTTTGCATTTAAGAAATTGAGATTCAAAAACTGAGACTGAGGCAGCTAGGCAGCACAGTGAATAGAGCGCTGGGCCTAGTGTCAGGAAGACTCATCTTCCTTAGTTCAAATCTGGCCTCAGACACTTCCTAGTTGTATGACCCTGAACAAGTCGCTTACACCTGTTTGCCTCAGTTTCCTCATCTGCAAAATGAGCTAGAGAAGGAAATGGCAAATCCTCCTGTATCTTTGCCAATAAAGCCCCAAACGGGGTCATGAAGAGCTGGATACAACTAACAGAAAAACAAGTGAATGAAAACCAAAGGGATTAGCCCAATATCACACAGGCACATGAGGTAGAATTTGAACCCAGGTGTTCTGACTCTGGAGCCAGGAATCTTTTCATTGTACCATAGTGAGTCTCTGAATCTTAAGTTTCCCCATTTATAAAATGTGGGTGGAAAGTAAAATATCTCTAAGGTCCTCTTAGCTCCTGTCCCCAAAACTAGGCCAGTCATGTTTGTTCTGTGCCAATCTCTTTTTTTTTTTATTTCTGACTTTGTTTTTTTTTTAATTTTTTTTTATTTAATATCTTTAGTTTTCAGCATTGATTTTCACAGGAGTTTGAATTACGAATTTTCTCTCCATTTCTACCCCCCCCCATTCCAAGATGGTATATATTTTGGTTGCCCTGTTCCCCAGTCAGCCCTCCCTTCTATCACCCCACTCCCCTCCCATTCCCTTTTCCCTTCCTTTCTTGTAAGGCAAGATAAATTTCTACGCCCCATTGCCTGTGTATCTTATTTTCTAGTTGCATGAAAAAAAAACTTTTTTGTTTTTGAACATCTATTTTTTAAAACTGTGAGTTCCAAATTCTCTCCCCTCTTCCCTTCCCACCCACCCACCCTCCCTCCCTAAGAAGTCAAGCAATTCAACATAGGCCACGTGGGTATCATTATGTATAACCCTTCCACAATACTCATGTTGTGAAAAACTAATTATATTTTGCTTCTTC
>CM053624.1:123519240-123544979 GCA_028646595.1 Phalanger gymnotis
CCCTTTTGAGCTCTTCCATGGCCTGAGACCAGTTCATGTTTTTCTTGGAGGTTTTTGCTGTAGGCCCTATGACTTTGTTGACTTCTTCTGGCTGTATGTTTTGGTCTTCTTTGTCACCAAAGAAGGATTCCAGAGTCTGAGACTGAATCTGGGTGTGTTTTTGCTGCCTAGCCATGTTCCCAGCCAACTTACTTGACCCTTGAGTTTTTCAGCGGGGTATGACTGCTTGTAGAGTACAGAGTTCTATGCTCCACGCTTGAGCGGATGCGCTGCCACACCAGCACTCCTCCTTACCTAAGAACCCCCTACCCAGACTGGGCTTAGATCTTCAGCAGGCTCTTCTCTCCTGCTCTGATCAACCACTTAATTCCTCCCACCAGGTGGGCCTGGGGCCAGAAGCAACTGCAGCTGTAGTTCCGTAGCTGCCCCACCTCTGCTGCCCCAGGGGCAGTGGCCAAACCACAAACTCCCTGTCCCCAGCAGCTTTTCCCACTAACCTTCTCTGTTGTCTTTTGTGTTTGTGGGTTGAATGGTCTGGTAAATGCCACAGCTCACTAATTCAAGGCACTAGGGTACTCTCCGCCCAGCTCCTGGTCTGGTCTGTCTGGTCGGTCTGCGCCGCTCACGCTGGGCTCTGCTCGGCTCAGCTCTGCTCCCCTCAGCTCCCAGCTCCGTGCGGGATAGACCTTACCCAGAGACCATCCAGTCTGTCCTGGGCTAGAGTCTTGCTTTCCTATGCTATTTTGTGGGTTCTGCAGTTTCTAGAATTGGTTCAGAGCCATTTTTATAGGTTTTTGGAGGGACTTGGCAGGGAGCTCACACTAGTCCCTGCTTTCCAGCCGCCATCTTGGCTCTGCCCCCTCCTATGCCAATCTCTTTAACAAAAAACAAACAAAACAAAACCTTTAGTTACTTTTAATCAGCCTACATTAAAGATATAGATCAGCAACAAATCTGCATCTCTAGCCCTGCCTTATCACATAGACACTCCCCTCACCTAAGCCCTAACCTTTTGCTTGAGCTCTGCCTCCTTATTTCAAACTCCCTGCTAGACATTTCTACTTGGAGACATTACCTTAAATGTACCATGTCACATCAAATTCAACTTGTCCAGTGCCAGAATCATCAGCATTTACTCTTCCTCCCCTCAATCAGTTCTTCTTCCCAACTTTCCTTTTTCTATTAATGGTACTACCATTCTCCCAGTCACCTAGAATTGAATCCTCTGTCATCTTTGACACCTCTATCTCCTTCTACCTTACTGTCTCTGGAGGAGAAAGTGAGGCTGGTGACTTTGCACAGCCCTCCCTTACTTAAATCCAATTCACTCACATGCCATGGCATCACCTTTCTGATGTCATGGTCCTCTTTGAGAATGCAGAACAAACAACAGCAACAACAACTAACCCCAAACTCAGTCAGTCACTGAGTCCTGTCAAGTCTGCCTCAAAACTTCTTTCTTTAAAAAATTTTATGTATATTTGTGTGTGTATATTGTATATATATGTATATGTACATACACATTTATACACATGCATATATACATATATGTATATACACACATATATACACATGCATGTATACATACTTATATGTGTGTGTACATATTAATTTCCATAGACAAGTACAAGTTTTCGAATGTATAAATAAAAATCTTGGAAAAACAAAATGAAATAAAACAAAAATTGTGTTTATAAATTCTATTATTTACAAATTGTTAACCTTCAAATGAAGGGGAAATACATTGACTTTAACTTGGTAGTAATTGAATCACCAATAAAACAATCAATCAACAAGCATTTCTTCAGCATCTACTATCTGCCGGGCCCTTGGATGGTTAATGGAGACAAATATAATGACAAATAATGAGGACAAAATCTCTACTCTCAAACAGCTTACTCTTTATATGACTCCTTTTTGATGTCTTTCCTGTTCATTTACCATGGATTCTCCCAATATCTCCTGCCTACCTTTTTCATTCCTAGGGCCCTACCCATTGGTCAATTCTCTCTGCCTGTAGTATTTTTACTTTGATCCATCTTACCCAGAACTGTCAACTGTCTTCCTAACACACAACTTTGATATTGTCACTCCTTTGAGCAAAAACCTTCAGGGGTTCCCCACTAGGCAGTCAACAAAATCCAAATTTCTCAACCTAGTCTTCAAAACCCTCCACAGGCTAGTCCCTGCCTACTTTTACAGTATTGTTTTCATAATTTCCCTACATAAGCTTGCCTCTCCAGTCAAACTGGTCCACCCATCAGAATTCCTTTACTTTCCTCTCTCCTTGCTCCCTCCATTTCATTCTACATTCAATGCTCTTCCTCT
This sequence comes from Phalanger gymnotis, assembly GCA_028646595.1. Lineage (NCBI taxonomy): Eukaryota > Metazoa > Chordata > Mammalia > Diprotodontia > Phalangeridae > Phalanger > Phalanger gymnotis. The sequence continues at coordinate 123,521,569 of CM053624.1, forward strand.
CAGAACACCCTTCCCAAAGCCTCCCTATCTTTCAAGGCTCAATTTAAATGCCATCTGTTCCTGGAAGCCTTTTTACTTTTCTAGTCCGTTATTATCTGTGCCACCCTAGGTCACATGTTAATGACTTAGAGCTAGAAGGGGCCTTAGTCCTTATGCAGCCCAATGACCTTATCTAACACCTCACAATTATAGTGCCTTCCCTCTTTTAATTATTTCCTGTTTAATCCACACATAGTTGTCTTTGTATATTTATTTGAACATTGTTTCCCCTATTAGATTGTAACCTCCTTGAGGTCAGAGACTCTCTTTTTGCCTCTTTTTGTATCCCCAGCACTTAGCACAGTGTCTGGTCCACATAGATTCTTAATAAAAGTTTATTGGTTGATAGACTTCTTTTTACAAATAAGGAATTTGAGAGCCACAGAGATACAATGACACGTGCTAGGTCACACAAGTATTGAGAAGCAAAGGTGTGATTTTAACTCTGTATCTCTGACTTCAAATGCAGGAAAAACTATGAAGATAGTAACTTTCCCTTATAGATACTCTTTTTTCTTGTCCTCTCCAGACGAAATATTTGAACCCATCCTTTTGTTCCCGTAGGTTGTTATTTGGTCTCGGGCTATCAGCAGCAGCGTAGAAAAGGAAAAAAAAACAGTTTTAATCAGCCTTAGTAGTGAGTCTCAGCATGACACAGGCGGAGGAATGTTGGCCAACACCAGAAGATCTGGGTTGAAGCGTCAGATCTGACCCTGATGTGTTTGATCATGAGCCAGTTGCTTAAACACTCTAAGGCCCAAGTTTCTCATCTGTAAAAATTAGAATAGTAATTCTTGCCATACTATTAAGACCCTACCCTCCCAGATGGTGACGCCCTGTCTGAGGTCACCATTTTAGAAAGGACTCCAGCCATGCTTTATCTCACTCACATCTGGACTCACTCTCCAGATACTTTCTCCTCCATCTCCTCACCTGCTGCCTTACTCTCCTTACCTGCTGCCTTACTCTCCTTGAGTGTGTGTTTGTGTGTGTGTGTGTATACTTGTACATATTTTTACACACTGTCTTTTCCCATTAGATTGTATGCTCCTTAACGGTAGAGACTGTCTTGTCTGCTTGTATTTGTATCCTCAAATCTGGATATAGAACACAGCATATAAGTGCATAATAAACGCTCAGTCTACCCATTTCACAGGATTCTTCTGAGGAAAGTGCTTGGCAAACCTTGAAGCACTATAGAAATGTGAATAATTACTATCTCTTCCTGGTGTTCATGTGACCACCTTAACATTCAAATGAGCCCCAGTCACAGAGATGTGGTCAAGAGCTACAGAATTCCATTATTCTACCAAATTTTTCCTATAAAAAACAGGGTTGGCTTGCTTTGAGTTCCAACCATCCAAATATATTGCCTGCCTGTTTTGACCCAGTCCAAGTTCAGTCACAGTGTGCATCCTTGTAAATCAACAAGGATTCACAGAAAGCTTCCCACTGCCTGCTCCTCTGCCTCTACTCAGCAATACAAGAGATCAGAGGAAGGAAGCCCAAAGGAGCTGGCTGGAAAGAAGAGGGACTCCTCCAGCTTTTACTCCCTGAAGACATCACAGAAGTCAGAGATGTGTTGATTCACAGCTTTTCATGTGACACTGAAACATTTTATTTAGCTTAAAGTTGATCCCACAGGGCATCTCAAAGATGGCTTTTGGAAGAGACAACACCAGGAAATTGAGGGCACACCTGCAATTCCATTAAGCAGTTTAACATCCTGAATATGTCAGTTTTGCAAAATAATACATTGGATGTGCAATCAAATCAAGTGCTTAGTGAAACACTAATCTAGGTGGTAAAGTGGGTAGATTGTTGGACTTGGAGCCAGAAAGACACAAGTTCAAATTCTGCCTCTGAAACTTCCTAGCCGCATAACCCCGAGCATGTCATTTTAGCCTCTCTCAGCCTCAGTTTCCTTAAGCATAAAATAGGGATCATAATAACAGCACCTACCTCACAGGTTTGTGGTAAATACCAAATGGGACATTATATGTACAGCATTTTGCAATACTTAAAACCAATATAAAGACTAGCTCTTATTTGAAGATGAAGGGGCTATGCAGAACCAGGAGAAAAATTTATGCCATGACCACAATAATATAAAGTAAGACAACACCACAAGATACCAGAACCCTAGATCAATGAAGCACCCAATTGTGGCCAGAAGAAAGAAGCAAGCTCCTTTCCTTTTCGGAGAGAGTTGGTGGATGAAGGGGGCAGAATGTCAAACATTTCTAGCAAGCTGATTTGTTTTGCTTAATTGTATTTCTTTGCTTAAAAATGAAATTTCTACTGGGAGGAGCAATCAATTAGGAAGTGATAGTGTTTAAAAGAGGGTGGTATCAAATCTAATTTTTAATGGTAGAAAGACACACACTATAAATATAGTCTTGGAGATATAGGTGGAGGGAGATAGAGATGATAGAAGGAGGAGGGGGAGCACCTGGGGGAGCGCTCGGAGATGATATGCAGTTAGGATTGGCTATGTAATTAGTGTGAACTGTAAGGAGCATTTAAGAAGTAGTTTCCTTTGAGTTCTTTTTCATTGTATAGCTGACTAAGCCTCCATTTTTTTAGGTTATATCTTAAGTCTCATCTTTCTACATTCTTGGTCTCCGGGCAAACAGTATGGTCTAGAGAGCACTGGACAGCAAGCTGACAGAACTCCTGTTTCTGGTCTCTCCATTGGCTTGCTGAGTGACATTAAGCAAATCACTCAAGCTCAAGTATCGTCTGTGAAAGAGAGATAAGGGAGCTAGCTCAATTTCCAGGTAAGTCATCCAGATGAAGGAGAGCTGGAGCTCCCTAGAGAAAGGTATTAAAAGTAATATTGCAATTCTTCACCTGTATTATACCTACTAGCTTTGGGTATACCCCAAGGCTCTATCTCGAGCCTTCTCTTCTCTCTGTATTCTTATTTGGCAATCTCATCAGCTCCAAGGGATACAATTATCATGTTTGCGCATGTGAGCCCCATGTTGATATATCCAGCCTTGGTCTGTCTCCTGAGCTCCAATTGCTTTGTTGTTTTTTGTGTTTACCAAGGAGCTATTGAACATTTTTAACTAGATATCCTGTAAGCTGGCAGCTAGGTGGTACAGTAGATAGAGTGCCAGGCCTAGAATAAGGAGGACTCATCTTCCTGAGTTCAAATCTGGCCTCAGACATTTCTTAACTGTGTGACCCTGGGCAAGTCACTTACTTCTGCCTCACTTCCTCATCCCTAAAACGAGCTGGAGAAGAAAATGGCAAACCACTCCAGTACCTTTACCAACAAAACCCCAAATGGGATCAGGAAGGGTTGGACACAACTGAACAATATCTTGTGAGCACCTTAAACAACATATCAAAAAGAAAACTCATCATTTTTCCCTTCAAGCTCACCTCTCTTTGAAAGTTCCCTATTCTCGTCAAGGGCTCCACTATCATCCCATCTCTCAAGATCACAATCTGAATGTCAAACTCAACCCCTCTCACTCCTCCCATATACTGAAGAAGTTGCCAAATTCTACCATTTTTATCTCCACATCATCTTTCCTACATGTCCTCTACGCTCCACCCCCATAGGCACCACCCTAGTGTAGGTCTTGAACTACCAGAATAGCCTCATAATTGGACTCCTGGCTTCAAGTCTCTCCCCACTCCTATCCATTTTCCACATAACCACCAAAGTCATTTTCTTAAAACACAAGTCTGACCATGTCACTACCCTACCAACAAAATACAATTACCTCCAGGATCAAACATAAACTTCTCTCTGGCATTTAAAGCTCCCCATGACCTGAATGCTCCTTACTATCTATTTTTTTTAATGCCATATACTCCATGGTTCAGCCAGACTGACCTACTTAGTGTTCCTTACTCAGGTCCCCCCACCTCCCATCTCCACACTTTTTACATTGGCTGTCTGTTATGCCTGAAATGTTCTACCTCCTCTCCCTGTTGGAATCCCCAGCTTCTTTCCAGATTCAGAGCAAACTCTTTCATCTGTAAAGTCCTTTCCCCAGATGCTAATGCCTTCCCATCTCAGGTTACTTTGTATGTCTTGTGTCTATATCTTCTCTGCACCAATTTATATGCATGTTGCCTTTAGAATGTAAACTCTTTGAAGACCAGGACTTTTTTCACTTGTTCTTCCTATCTCCTCTCCATACTACAATGACTGGTCAATAGTAAGTCCTAAAAATACACTTGTTGGTTGATTGCTTGATTGACAGCAAGGAAAACCTGGGGTGCAATCTCAGCTAAAGGAAAGGAGGAAAGTCCCCTTCTTGGGGTTTGAGAAGCATTGGGGCTGAAAGCAGCGGAATGATGAAACCTAGAATCCAGGTCAGTCAGAAACATAGAAATCAGTTGGGAGGGGGTAGAGAAAATGCTTCATTAGCTTTGGAAGATCAGGCAAACATTCCAAATTCAGGCTACTTCCAGTTTATCAGGGTTCAAACTTAATCACTGTAGACATGATATAGCCTAGAAAAGAACCTGAAGTGTGTACAAGTAAAGCCACAGATGAATTTATTTTATACTTTACTATACCTTAAAAGGCATTGGTTATTTCTTAATTTAGTCTTTCCAAATATTTCTGGAAATTTTCATAGTGAATCCCAAGAGACCTAGACTGTCACTCAAATTTTCTGTCTACAAATTCCAGTTCAGTTTTTTTTTTCTGTATAGACTGTTTGGATGCTCTGACTCATTGCACACACCACCACCACCACCCATTTTCGGGTCGAGTGGTAGGAAATGAGGTCCTTTGAAAGACACAGATAAAGACAACGACCAGAAACATGTTAATCTGAAAAGGCCTGTGGCTTCTATAAGAGGCATGAAATCCTAAATAACAGCTGACCTCATTTCTGAAATCAGCCACTCTTCCAACCTGGAGATGATCTGGGTTAGGGAATCAGCCATTTAATCTGAATGCACTTGCCACAGTAGAAGATTCATAATGTTGTCATAAAGAAATTACAGCTATTTTTCTGGTTCTTTAATGTTTTTCTACAATGACTGAAAACATGATTTTCCTAAATCATCAGATAATAACCCATGTGAGCAGGCATCCAGTGTAATCAGTCAATCTTGGTTCCCTGGATATCCAAAACCATTGCTTGCTTCCATGGTAACCTAATTTTATAGCCTGATGAGATATAACAATCTAGTGCCCCTGTAAATATCCTGTGCTTGAGAGACGAGTGTGAAAAAACCACAATGGGCACATTCTAAAAGGCATTTGAAGTGTTCCCCTCCCACCAGCTAACACAGTAGGTCTTCTAGACAGGCCACCCTAGGTTCTAGATACTCATTGGGTCTACATCCACTTTAAACTAAAGCTCATGAGCCCTCACAAATATGTTTACATTTACTAGCTAGCCAAAGGACGCAGTTCAAAGTAAACACATTAAATGAAATATCATAGTAATAAAACTAGCAATGAAGTACTTTCCCCCATAAACGTGGAGCATGTTCCCCCACAAAGAGACATATTCTTATTGAGAATAGTAGGCACACATAGGTAAAATTCATAGAGAGGTATACATGTAGAGAGTATATGTAGCCAGGACACACACACAGGAGTGCATCCATAGGAAATGCATGTAACCAAAGCAACTCCTACCTAATACATGAAGCCTTTGGGAATCCCTCTTAATTCTAGTGCTTTCCCTCTTTGGATTATTTCCAATTTATCCTATATATTTCTTGTTTGTACATAATTGTTTGCATGTTTTCTCTGTACTAGACTTTGAGGTCCTTGAGAACAGGGACCACCTGTTACCTTTCTTTGTATCCCCAACATTTAGTACAATGTCTGGCACATAGTAGGTGCTTAACACATATTTATTGGCTGCTTGATTGATATATAGGAGCTATGAGGTTGCTTTATATTGATCTCACATGGCCACTGCTTGACTTTGCTCTGCTGGCTCCATGGTCAGTGGTAATCGGTGTCAATCACATAGCTCCAGTGGGTGTAAGAGTATAGAACTTCTCTTTACTTCCTACTTCTGCTTTTTGCTCTCCTCCTCAGATGAGGTGCTATTATATCCTTATAGGAGAAGTGGATTCTGCATTTAATCTTTTAACTTAAAGAACAACAATTTTTTTTTACCATAACTCCCTTCTTTTGGTTTTTTTTTTTTTGCCAATTTAAAATAGGTTTTATTCTCCAGGACAACTATTGCATTTTTGCAGTACTGATAATACTGATAGTACAACGGTGTTCACTTTTTTCCCTCTGTATATATTGAAGTATTCGGAGTATCTAGATTTATATAGTGGCTCAAATTTCATTTTTATTTTTTATAATTAAAATTTTTTATTTTTAGTTTACAACACTCAATTCCACATAACTTTGAGTTACAGATTTTCTCCGCCATCCCCCACTATCCCACCCCAACACAGCATGGAATCCAATATATCTTCTCCATGTAACTTCACATTGAACTTATTTACACCATAGTCAAGTTGTAAAGAGGAATTATGACCAATGGAATGAATCATGAGAAAGAAGAAGCAAAACAAACAAACAAAAAAAGACAAAAACAAAAGAGAAAAAAATGGGGAGAAAAAGGCAAGCATAAAGTGTGCCTCAATCTGCATTTAGAGTCCATAGCTCTTTCTCTGGATGTAGATAGCATTCTCCATTGTGGGTCCTTTGGAGTTGTCTTTGCACCTTGTGTTGCTGAGAAGAGCAAAATCTATCAGGGTTGGTCATCACAGAATCCATATATCTGTGGTTGTATACAATGTTCTCCTGGTTCTGCTCCACTCACTTAGCATTATATTGTGTAGGTTTTTCCAGGTTATTATGAAGTCTGTATCATCCCCATTTCTTATAGCACAATAGTATTCCATTACCTTCATATACCACAACTTTTTCAGTCATTCCCCAATTGATGGGCATCCCCTTGATTTCCAATTCCTTGCTACTACAAAAAGAGCCTCTATAAATATCCTTGTACACATGAGTCCTTTTCCCACTTGTGTGAACTCTTTGGGATACAACCCTAGAAGTGGTATTGCTGGGCCAAAGGGTATGAACGTTTTTATAGCCTTTTGGGCATAGTTCCAAACTGCTCTCTAGAATGGCTGGATCAGCTCACAATTCCACCAGCAATGCAACAGTGTTCCAACTTTCCAACATCCTCTCCATCACTTATCATTTTCCTGTTTTGTCATTTTAGCCAATCTGACAGAAGAGATGTGGTATCTAAGAGTTGTTTAGATTTGCATTTCTCTAATCAGCAGCGATTTTGAGCATTTTTTCATATGCCTATAGATATCTTTAATTTCTTCCTCTGAAAAGTGTCTGTTCATATCCTTTAACCATTTCTCAATTGGGGAATGACTTGTATTCCTATAAATTTGACTCAGTTCCCTGTATATTTTAGAGATGACACTATTTAGAAAGATTTTCTCCCAATTTTCTGCTTCCCTCCTAATCTGGATCGCATTGCCTTTTTTTTTAATACAAAGCATTTCGATTTAACATAATCAAAATTATCTGTTTTGCATTTTGTAATGTTCTCTGTCTCTTGTTGTGTCATGAATTCTTTGCTTTTCCATAAATATGATAGGTAAACTACTCCTTGCTCCCCCAAATTGCTTATAGTATAAGCCTTTATTCCTAAATCATGAACCCATTTTGACTCTATTTTGGCATGTGGTCTATGCCTAGTTTCTGCCCTACCATTTTCCAATTTTTGCAGCAGTTTTTGTGAAATAGTGAATTCTTAGCCCAGAAGCTGAATTCTTTGAGTTTATCAAAGAGTAGACTGCTATAGTAGTTGACCACTATGTCTTGTGTAGCTATCCTATTCCACTGATCCACCACTCTGTTTCTTAGCCAGTACCAGGTAGTTTCGATGACTGCTGCTTTGTAGTACAGTTTAACATCTGGTATGGCTAGGCTACCTTCCCTATCATTTCTTTTCATTAATTCCCTAGCTGTTCTAGACCTCTTGTTCTTCCAGATGAATTTTGTTATTATTTTATTCAGTTCTTTAAAATAAACTTTTGGTAGTCTAATTGGTATGGCACTGAATAGATAAATTAATTTAGGTAAAATCATCATTTTTTATTATATTAGCTTGGCCTAACCATGAGCAACTGATATTTTTCCATTTATTTAGATCTGACTTTATTTGTGTGAAAAGTGTTTCATAATTATGTTCATATAGGTCCTGGGTTTGTCTTGGCAGATAGACTCCCAAATATTTTATAGTGTCTACTGTAACTTTGAATGGAATTTCTCTTTCTGTCTCTTGCTGTCGGGCTTTGTTAGTAATGTATAGGAATGCTGAGGATTTATGTGAGTTTATTTTATATCCTGCAACTTTGCTAAAGTTGTTTATTATTTCAAGTAGTTTTTTACTTGATTCTCTAGGATTCTCTAAGTAAATCATCATATCAACTGTAAAAAGTGATAATTTAGTTTCTTATTTGCCTATTCTAATTCCTTCAATTTCTTTTTCCTCTCTTATTGCTACAGATAACATTTCTAGTATCTAATTGAATAGTAGGGGTGAAAATGGACATCCTTGTTTCACCTCTGAACTTATTGGGAATGTGTCTAGCTTATCCCCTCAAATTTCATTTGTAAACTGCTACTGCATTCTTTAAATTTTAAATTTTTTAACTAGAGCTATTTAATATTTTTAATATTTTAAAAAATATCCAATTTAACTAGAGCTATTTTTAAAATATATTTTAAAAAATATCCAATATGTCCAGTCACTTAACTGGGGAGTGGGGAAGAGGGAAATTTCAGAGGCTTTTTATTCCCATGAGGTCCATCTATTTCTCCAGGTCTTGGCCAATGAACGGGTATTTCCTCTCCAGAAAGATTCCTTACCCCAAACGCTACAAATTTAAGAAAGGAAAACAGAAGTGCCTCAGCTAACTAGTACTTGTAAGTTTAAATCTTTTTTTTTCACTTCAATTTACTGGTCACCAGGGACAACCTGTCTATTAGAGGTCTCACTCTGACTTAGGGTTAGAAATTCTATGTCAAAGCCTGCAAAATTATAGGGATATTGGGCCTTAAACCAATTTCAGTGGGCTCTACCACAGAACCACCACAAAGGTGAGTGAGTCTGACCCACCGTGGTCTTTTAGGAGACTTTGTGTCTGCCATAAAGGTGAATCTGAACAAGCACAAAAGCTAACCCCAAAGGGTAAGGTCATTGTCTTTCCTAACTCCTGTTAATATCAATACGTGACTATTAACCTTTCCAGGACTTGAACTCACTCTAAATAAAGTCCCTCTTTATGCAGAAGTCTCTTAAATATCTGGGTTCCCAGCTGATGAAATGCTAGAACCTCAACCTTGAAATCATGCCTTGTGAACACCAGTTGAAGAACTAGGGAGGTTTCATTTAAAGACAAGAATTAGGGTAGACTGTCTTTGACATAGCTGTCTTTGAATATTTGAAAGACTGTTACACAGAAGAGGCATAAGATTTATTCTGCTTGGCCCAGGATAATAGAACCAAGAGTAATAGGAGGCAGTGGCAGAGAAGCAAATCTGTCCTGAACATAAGGAAAGTCTAGGTTGGATAATGAGGAAAGATTCTCTAACAAATAGTGATATCTAGAAGTGGAAGGGGCAGCTTGGAGGTCATAGAGTGACGTCTTGAACTGGAAGGGACCGTAAAGGCCAACTCTCTAGTCCGAACCAGTTTTATGGATGAAGAAACTAAAGCCAAAGGAGGTTCAATGACTTGACCAAGAAGTAAGTAAGCCTCAAGGGCAGTATTTGAACCCAGGTATTCTGGATTTAGTACCGGTATTTTTTTCTCTGTCTCCAGAGTTGCAGCTAGCCTGGAACAAAGAGGCCTGTAGCCTCAGGTGCCTACATGTAGAGATAAGAGGGATTCCTCCCTAGGAGAATGAGCTTCTTTGACGACTCCCCTCATAGGACTGGCCTGCCAGCCCAGGCTGCTTTGCCATACAAATGTCCCCAGTTTGACCTCTAGCGCTGTCTCCTTAGGAGAGTAAATAGTCTGACCTTCCCCTTAATGATTACTCTGGCTCTCCTCTCCTGGGGACTGTCCTCCTCATCCTACCCATCCCTCCCATCCAGCTCTCTTCAGGGTAAGGACTAGAAGGTCCCCTCTCCCAGGAGTAATTGTGCCAGTGGTTAAGCTGTCTATATCCTATGCTTTCACTTCCCCCAAATGTTGTCATGGTAGGTGAAAAAATATGTAGTCCTAGTTCGGGGTGGGGAGTGGAGTGGGAGGGGGAAGTCCTCCTCACTAGAGTTTTTGAAACAAAGAAGGAAGACCGTTTGTCAGCTATTTTGTAGAGGGGCTACTTGCTCAGGTATGAGGTAGACTAGCTGGCTTCTAAGAGCCCTTCCAACACAAAGATCCTTTGATTCTAAGAGATCAAAAATACTGGAAACAGAAGAAAGGACAGGAGAGCCAGGCAGTTTCCATCAAAAAGGAAACAATATGCCTCGTATTAGTCTCATCCCAGAGATGAGACATATAATCCCCATGTTCCGATCACTCCTCAAACAAAGATTGCTTCTTCTAAGGCTACTTGGACTTTTCTCTAAAGCACCTTTAGTGTTTTGAGCTGCATACCCTCCTATTTCTATCCCTCTCTTGGTGTACACCATTGAAATTCAACAGGTCACAGCTAGTTTTTCTATAAATACCCACTTGAATGATGTGCTCGGATGAGAAGCACTTCACAGCCTGGGCGATCTGTGAAATATATTCACAAATGAAACCTTCAAATGGCATTTGGAGGTGATGGCTCAGCAGACACTGCCTTATAAATTGAAATTTATAAATCTCCAACTATACTAGCTGAGGAAAGGGGGGAAAATACATTTCATTAAATGTAGACTCTATTCCAAAGTACAGTCAATTCTCAATTATGCAGATACTGAACATTCAGATTTTGGGTTATCTGAGTGTCTTAGTTCCTCTTCCTCCCTCCTTCCCCAGCTTTGTACTGTTCTCTGTACTTCAGCAGCTATGTTGCCAGCTAAATGGGCAATGGGAAAAAAAGTGAAAATCGAATCAGTCCATTCTGTTTCATCACAGATATTTTGATACTTTAGGAGAAGTAGAGGCTATAACTATGTCCAAAATTAGGCTTCTGAATTATGTTGGAGTGTTGGTTCCACGTTGCTATGTACATTCAAGACGAGGCCATCAAAGATTTTGAATTTAATTTTTATTAGTGATGATGATGATGATGATGATATGAACTTTGTATAACGCTTTACAGATATATTGTAAAGGTGATGTCTTCTATCCCAATCTTAACTGATCTTAATAACATGCTGTAAGGAAGGGAGTGCAAATATTACTATCCCTATTTTACAAATAAAGAGACAAGCTCAGTGAGGTTCTTAAGTACTTTGCCCAAGGTCACAAAGTGGTGAAAACAGGATTTAACCCATTTGTCTTTCCATATACACCATGCTATCTGTGTGTATAAAATTAAATTTTGTAACTCAACAAATTCTACAAGTCAATGAATATTGAGTTGAAAAACTGTTCAATCCACAACTACCACAAACAGAGCACAGTACTATGTACCAAGGATTCAAAAACCAAAAAAAAATGAAATGCTCCTGCCCTCAGGCAGCTAAGATCCTCCTGGGAAGAGATAGCATATATACAGGTAAGTAAATACAAAGAATGTACGAAGTAGTAGGAAGTAATTTTAAGAGGAAGAATGCACTAACCATTAATTTAGGAGGTGTAACTTCAGCTGAGCTTTGATGTAAAACAGGGAATCCAAGAGGCAGAAGCATGAAGGGAATGTATTTAAAATATTCCTCTGAAGAGACACAGAAGAGGAAATGGAATGGCACATCCAGGGAACAGCTAATAGAACAGAGTGTGTGAAGGGAAGCAATAGCAAATAAAACTGGAAAGATAGGTGAGAGACAGATGGTGGAGGGTTTAAAATGTCAAGGTGAAGATTTTATCTTATATCGTTAAGACAAGTGGGGGCCGCTGAAAATTTGTGAGTAGCGGAGTGGTATGATCATATCTAAATTTGAGGCTGATCACTTTGGTAGATGTATGGAGGCTGGATTGGAGATGGGAGAAAGTAGACATAGAGAAGTCCTCCTCACTACTGACTTTCTTAAAGACTCCCCTCAGTGATAATGCCATGAACTTTTAAAAAAGCATTTTGATAATTACATTTCAACGAAAGAGGTTTCCTTTGTAATCTTCTACATTTTATTTTATGCATTTTAAAACACTGTTATGAGAAGGGGGCCATACGTCTCAGCAGCCTACCAAAGGGGTCCATGATATAAAAGGGTTAAGAACCCAGTTCTTGTGAATACAAATGGATTCACTATGCTCATTTATAGGTATTCTACTTAGTCCTGCAAAAAATGGAAGCAATTCCCATTCTCGCCAAAAACAATCCTTGCCAATTCTGTTAGGTAGAAGATCAAGGAGACCACGGAGGTATGCTGGAGCCAGTTCTTACCTGTTTGAGAGCTGATTGTTAAATTTTCAGTACGGTCATTTACACTTTAGAAATCAGCAAATGCTACAAATCAGGGCTTGATTTATTGCTTTATTGATTATCTAGATTTTAGGAAGTAATGTAGAAAATGTTAATAATACAGATTAGACTTAAAAGTAGGTACAGCAGACATTTTTTTTCCAGAGAGCTGGTTGTTAAACATTTACCAGCACACTCCTGCTCCAGAACTTCCTGAAGTGGGACTGAGATAATTGAATATTTGGCAAGTAGCTTAGGCTGCCTTCAAAGGTGCAATATTAAGATCAAAGGCACAGGGGTTCTTAAACTTTTTTTCTGTCATGGACCCCTTTGGCAGGCTAGTGAAGCCTTATTTTTAAATATTATTTTTCTTATTTTTAAATACACAAAATATATAGGATTCCAAAAGAAACAAATTACAGTAAAATAAGCTATCAATTTTTTAAAATTGACAGACGCTATGTTAAGATGCCCCAATTTAAAGCTAAAAGGTTCAGGGCATCCTAGATTCAGAGCTAAGAGGGACCTTGGAAAATAAGGTATAGAAAGGAATGTTAGAAATTGTCTAGTCCAATGCCTATATTTTACAGATGAGGAAACTGAAGCCCAGACAAGTTAAGTGACCCATCCAAGATCATGAAAATAATTTAGTGGAAGTAGAAGCTGGCTGTCTTAAGCTGAATATTAGAAAAGTATACTAGAAACTAGCTGCCAAAAATGGTCTTTTTATTCCACGTTGTTGCTAGTTTTGCTGAACAAGACCAGAAAATCCCCATGATGCCCAGATGTACCTGGTTTACAGGATCAGAATTTCATTGGAAACATTCAATGTACCATCACTCAGGAGCAATGCTAAACATTCGGCAAAGGGGGAGCTTCACAGCCACATGCTATTGATCCCCTCACTCTTCCTTCTGATAATAATAGAAAAAACACTTCAACTTTATACAGAGATTTTAACGTTTGCAAAGGACTTTCCATAATTATTTCATTTGAACCTCACAAAAACCCAGTAAGGTATCATAGGTTTTATCTCTATTTTATAGATGAGGAAACTGAGGTTCAGAGTGCTAAATGATTGTCCATGGTAACTCAGCTAGTAAATGTCAGAGGTCATATTTCAACCCAGGTCTTCCTGATTCCAAGTAGAGCATTCCATCTACTTTAGACTAGCTTGGAGAATGCTAGAAAATCTGCCAGCTGGTTTAGTTCAATCCTACGTAGAACTTCAAATTATTTCAACTTAGAGAAATGGATGGGGCCATTAGGAACTCAGGCTACTCTCTCTCAGCGATGCAAATATGGCATCTTAATAACCTACTGACTTCTATACCTACCATCCAGGTTCTTAGAGGATCAGTTCACATTGTCCCAAATCAAGAGACTAGAATGTTAGTTTATTAATTTACAAAGAAGAGATACTCGACCCAACAACCCAATCTTAGTTTTGTTTAGTCTTAGTTTGGTCTTACTTTTGATTGGGGTATTGGGATAAGAATAAAAGGGGTCAGAATTTGGGATCTGAGCTCTAGAGATCTGCTCCTCATAACATCTCCACAATGAAGAGCTCTTCTATTCATGTTCAATTCAACCCAACATAACAAATATTATATATTACATATATAAAATATAATATTACATATATAATTATATAATATATAAAATATGACAAAAACTCAATCAATATCTAGAAGTCACATCTGTCTATTAGGCAAACATATTGATGCCTCTGTCTAGGGCATACCTTTTTTCCAAAACATGAAAATTTACCTAGTGATCTAGCTACCAGGTGAGCAAGAAATCAGAGCAAAGAGCATTGGGTGGTCATGAGAGATGTTTCATTCATAGAGGCTGTAGTAGAATTTGATGATTTATCCATGCTCCGTGGTATAGCATTTCTTTCTGGTGACTGGTATGCTTGCATCTACCATATTCAATGCTCTCCCCTGGACAGTATTACTGACACACTTAACAATATATCCTTTCACTCTCCTTTTCAGTATTCTTACTGACCACCAGAATCTTTGCTCAGCTTTGTCAGCAAGTCATCATTTCCCATTTTAATGGATTGCCACAGTTTTTTAATACCTAAAAGAGTATCTTACATTTAATGGATGAATAAGTTCAATCAAAATTTTTGTGACTTTTTCTCTACTGTGACTTCTCAGGCCAATGGTCAGACCACACAGGTTAATTAATACCTAGAACAACATATTTAGTGCCATTCCAATTGGCCTCAGAAATGGCATTCAACAACTTGGCCCGTTTGCCCAAAGTTTCCTGCAACACTTCTTCAGGAGCTCAAGGGGAAACTTGTCCTCTTCTGTCAAAGGCATAGTAGTACGATGGGAAGATCATTGGGCTAGGAGTGCTGAGACCTGGGTTCCAGTTCCAGCTGGGTCATAGACAAGCTCCTGTGACCTTAAGTAAGCTAACCTCTTTGGACATCCACTTATATAAAAGAAAGGCATTGAACCACATCCAATTCAATGCACTCCAAAAAAGTATTTAAGCATCATTTATGTATAAATTACCATGTTAGGTGCTAAGGAAGTAAAGACAAAAGGAAAAAATAAATTCTACCTTCAAAAAAGTTTATATGATTATGTAATGTTATGTTATGTTATGTTATGTTATGTTATGTTATGTTATGTTATGTTGTGTTGTGTTGTGTTGTGTTGTATTGTGTTACATTGTATTATCCTATAATAGAGGAGTTTATATTGTATTCCTTCTATTGAGGGAATATAGCATGTAAACAGGTAAATATTTTTGTGATAATTTAAGGAAAGAAGGACCATAATCTCCTGTGTGAAACAGGAAAGGCTTCCCAGAATAAGTAGACAGGTCACTTAAATTCTTTCAAACTCAGTTTTCTCATCTGAAAAATAGAGATCATAGTAATAGCACCTACAGATATGAGATAATATATGTAGAATGACTTATAAAGAACCATTTAAATGTTAGGTGTTACTATCAGAAAATTGAAGGAAGTTAGGGATACTAAGAGGTATAAGAGTAAGTAATGCATTCCAGGTATAAGATATAGCACCTACAGATATGAGATAATATGTGTAGAATGACTTAGAAAGAACCATTTAAATGTTAGGTGTTACTATCAGAAAATTGAAGGAAGTTAGGGATTCTAAGAGGTGTAAGAGTAAGTAATTCATTCCAGGTATAAGATATAGCCTGTGGAAAAGGCAAAGAGACAGAAGATAAAACACCAAATTAGGGAAAGTATAAGTAGGCAAATTGGGTTGGGCAAAGATTATATGAAAAATATTGTAAAACAAGCCTAGAAATGAAGGCTGGAAAGCGTTTAAGTGAGGCTTTTAAAGTGCCGACTTCAGGAATTTTTATTTTCTCCTAAAAACAATAGGGAGCCACTGAAGATTCTCGAACAGGAGAGAGGCAGATCATCTATCAAGTCCTTCTGGGTCACATGTTTAGATTCTATTCAAATCTGGCAGAATGTCTTACCTTCTTTTCTTCAAAAGCTTCTTTTCCCTTAGTATCCAAAGGTTTAAACCAGTGCACAACACAAGATGCATACCAGAATTGCAAGAATATAGCTGGACACTATTGTGGTTCTTTTCATTTATGTTTAACCTACCTCCCAGGTGAACAGGACCTAAGTGAAAAAAGAAAGAGAGAAAACGCACCAATTTTCTTAGCATTAATACCAGGGAACTAGGTATGCTTCAAGGCATAGATCCAGGACTACATCTTATGGCAGTCAGTCAAGAAACATTTATTAAGCATCTACTACATACCAGGCACTGTGCTAAGTGCTGGAGATACAAAGAAAGGCAAAAGATAGTCCCTGCTCTCAAGGAGCTGATATCTAATGGGAGAGACAACATACAAACGCCTATGTATAAACTAGCTATATACAGGATAAATTGGGGTGGAGGGAATCAGTAGAAGGAAGGCACTAAGATTAAAAGAGATAGGCAAAAGTGTCTTGTGGGAGGTGGGGTTTTAGATGGGATTTGAAGGAAGCCATAGGACACCTTTTCTGATGACCAGAGTCATTACTGCCCTCTACTTCTTGAATTTACTTTGTATTAATTTGCAATGAGTTTGCATTTATTTCTCAGTGTGCATGGTTTACCACCAACAACCACCACTACCACCGCCGTATTAGAATATGAGCTAATTTTGAGAAACGTGCTCACTCTAGGAAGAACAATACTTACTGTAAAACCAGTAAAGATTTCATTTTATTTATTTTACATTCATCCTTTATGAATGAATGGGTAGCTTCCTAATGGAGTGCACTTGCTCAGACAAATGCAAACCCTTTTATGCACTGTTCCCAATTCAAATTTCCCACCTGCCTTCTGTTGGCTAGGCATTTCAGGGTCTACAGCCTATCTGAAAAACACCTAAACCCCATCCCCACATGGGTCTCCAACCCTGCTTACATTTCTCATTTTTTTATACTTTACTTAGTAAAAAGAACAAGTCATAAATTCTTTTAAAGGAATATCCTCAACTGATAAGAACCCAGGGTGTTTGAGTTTCCTTCACCATTAACACAAGAAGAGTCCTAACGTTCAAAATAGTGTTGTGGAATGAAGTTCTTGAGGATTTGATCCAAAATACAAGGAAAGAGTTGTTTGCCTTTAGATATGCTGATAAGTAGGCACCCACATCCTGTGCAGTGAAGTGTTAATCAACATTCCCAAGACTTTCTCTCTAATCCTTAGTTTGGTTTTCTTGCCTTCACCAGCAAATATAAGACTTCTGGTATATTACATATTTTCTGTGGAAATAGAAGTTCAGTTTATCTCTTACATATTTAAGAGAAAGTTTTGTTTTTCTTTTTGTATCCCTAGCACCTAGCAGAGTGCCATTGTATATAAGACAGTTAAAAAATATTTGTTGTGTTTTATACATGTTTGAATTGGAAGAGGGAATGAGTATTTATTAAGCTCCTACTATGTGCCAGGCACTGTGCTAAGTGATTTACAGATATTATCTCATGTGATCCTCACAAGAGGTCTGGGAGGTTGGTGCTATTATGATCTCCATTTTACAGCTGAGGAAACTGAAGCAGGCAGAGAAGAAGTCACTCACCCGGAGTCAGATGGCTAGAAAGTGTCTGAAGCTTCATTTGAACTCCTGACTCCAGGACCAGTGACGTACCCACTGCCACCTCGTTGCCTCACCAAATGCCAGAGGACTCTTAGGCCACGCTCACAAAACCGCAGCAAAGGATTTCAGGCAAACCATGTTCCGGGGCTACCAATGCCTCCTGCTATATCTGAAGAAGATCTCCTTCCCTTCCCAGCCTTTATAAGGACAGTTACCAAGCTTAAGTTATGAAACCACCATTTCTGGATCCTGGGGCCTCTGAAGACCCTTAGCTTCACGTGTTAAACCTTCTGATGCCCTGATTCAAGCAGGACAATAAACGAACATAAAAGCTTTAGATATCTGTACTATACAAGCTCCCCCAGGTATTATTCCAAGTGTTGCCTCAGGCATTTATGACACAATTAGAATTTATTTCAACTAGGTGGCACAGTGGCAGCTAGGTGGTATTGTGGATAAAGTGTTGGCCCTGGAGCCAGGAGAACCTGAGTTCAAGTCTGACCTCAGATATTTCCTAGCTGTGTGACTGTGGGCAAGTCACTTGGCCTTGTTTGTCTCAATTCCTCATTTATCAAATAAGCTGGAAAAGGAAATTGCAAACCACTCCAGTATCTTTGCCCAGAAAACACCAAATGGCATCACAGAGAGTCAGCCATGATTGAAATGACTCAACAACAACAAAAAACATTTATTAAGTGTCTGTTACCATGTGGCATTGCGGTAGGCCCTAAAGAGATATGAAAAGCAAAATATTGCTCACCTTTTAGGAGTTTGCGTGTTATTTGAAAATATAAAATAATATTTGGGGGGAACAGCACTAGTAACTTGGGAGAATCAGGATAGGCCTCATGTAGAGGTTCTGGGCAGACATGAGGATGGAATGGGGTACACCTTGTGCCAAAAGCAGAAAGACTAGAGATGGAATGTCACACACTGGAAAGTAGACTAATGCTCCTGGGACAAAGTGAGCCCCTGTTTATTGACGTAGAGCAGGACTTGGCAAACCATGGCAAGTGGCCCCTTTCTGTAGCCCCAGCTAAGAATGGTTTTTACATTTTTCAATAAAGTGTTTTTGCATTCAAAAATGTAAAAGCCATTCGTTACTCACTGGAGTTACAGGTTGAGTGCTGAATTTAGCCCTCAAGCTGTAATTATCTGACCCCTAATGTGGGGTCTGGCCAGCTAGGTGGTCCGGGGGATAGAGGGCCAGTCCTGGAATAAGGAAGACTGATCATTCTGAGTTCAAATCTATCCTCAGGTACTTTCTAGCTGTGTGACCCCTGGTTAAGTCATGCAAGCCTATTTGCCTCAGTTTCTTCATCTGTCAAATGACCTGGATAAGGAAATGGCAAACCATTCCAGTATCTCTGCCAAGGAAACCTCCCAAATGGGATCATGGATACAAATGAACAACAACAGGGTTTATGAGATTGAGTATTGCACATTCAGCCTGTAAGGTTGGACAAGCACCATCTCTTTATTTTGTCCTAAGTTATCTAACGTCTTTGGACCAGACCATGGCTGCAGTGGATAGATAGGGCACCGAACCCAAGGTCAGGAAGACCGCGACTTCCATCCAGCTTCAGATACTCACTACCTATGTGATCCTGGGCAAGTCATTGAATTGTTATCTGCTGCAGTTTTCTCAACAGTAAAGTGGGGATAATAACAGCACCTACCTGGCAGGGCTGATGAAGAGGATCAATGTGAGATAACATCTGTAAAGCACTTAGCACATTGCCTGGAATATAGTAAGTGTTATATAAATGCTAGGAATTGTTGTGTTATTACTATTATTAGAGTAATATAAGTGTGTCCATTATGTTAAAAATAGCTAACAAGTAGGATTTTAAAGCTTGCAAAGTGCTCTATGTATATTTTCTCATTTTAGCCTGAGGACAAGAACTGCCACTTACTCCTGGCTTCATTTAACTGTATGGACACCAGGGAGTCAGTATCTCCCCAGACTCAATTCCTTCATTTGTAAAACAAGGGCAATAATACTTAAGTTCTGTGATTCTATGAGAGATCCAGTGTCCTTGGAAAGACTGAGAGGAAGATTGCTTTCATCTGGGACCATCATGCTGGGGACACTTCAGTTGGGCCTTGAAGGAGAAGATGAATGTCTAAAAATGGAGATGGCTTCTGGGCAGTTGGGCTTTCTGGTTCTTCAAGACTCAATGTGAGTGAAAGCTCGGGTCATTCTTAAACTTCTTTTGTCCATCTGCTTAGAATAGTGTAGGAAAGCATTTCTAGGGGACCAGTTGCCAATAGGGAGTAACAGAAAACCCAGTGGGTTTTAACGGCATTTATTGTGAGGTTTTGAAGTGATTATGAGCAGTGACAATTAATTATGCTAAAGGCAAAACTCTTAATTAGACAAGGTGTTAAATATTATAATCCCAGGTGGATTTAAAGGAAAAGAACAAGCTTTATTAGGCACTTACTATGTGCTAGGTACTGTATTAAGCACTTTACAAATGTTATCTCATTTGATTCTCATAGTAATGGTGAGTTAGGTATTACTATTAGCCCCCTTGGGGATTAGGGGGTGTTCAGAAAGACAAGCATCTCCAGTGTGAGGGCTTGCTGACCTCCAGGCAGATGGGTTAAACCAGGCTGAGGGTAACTAACAAGCCTCAAACATGTCGTTGAGTTAGGGGATGCCTGCTCCAAGCATGTGAAGATTTTCTCTGGTACAATGGGCAGAGGAGAACAATTTGTTCCAACGACCATGAAGGCAATTGAAGCAGGCATTATGGAGTGCTTAGAGCTTGGTCAGACATTGAAGATGCCAAGGTCATCCACTGCATCCTGGGCCACCGCCAACGGCCTTGACTTTTGTCTTGCCACTGGACTTCTTTGACTCTGGAAATGAAAGTGAAGCTGATAACTTTGTGAAACTCTGCCTCACTTAAATCAATTCATTCACAAGTCAAGACATCACTCTGTGATGTCATTGGTTCTCTTAGAAAATGAAGGAAAAACAACAAAAACCATTATCATTATTTTATAGTTAAAAAAACAGAGACAGATAAGTTGCATAATTCACTTAAGGTGATCCACCTAGTAAGTGTCTGAGGCCAAATTTGGACTCAACTGTTCCTGATTCCGGACAGCTAGGTGTCTCAGTGTTGAGGGTTTAGGAGACGAAGTTCAGGAACCCCAAGACTGTAGTTTTCAGATAGGGCAGTTGAGAGGGAGTACCCCTCAAGGACCCAAGTACTGGAGAGGGTCAGGGCTATCTGGAGTGAATTCGAGGACTCAAGCATTCTTCAAGTCAAGGAGGCAAATATTTATTATGCTTTTCAGCGAGCAAGAGTTCTTAGGAAACCTGCAACCTTACAGGGGTGCAGATAAAGTTTATATAGGATATTCTTCAGTACATTTGCCAAATATGCTAATTAGGTGTTTTTGGGTGGAATTAGGGAGTGGTTAAGGGGTGGTCAGTTCTTAAAGGAACATGCACTTTTTGTATCTACTACACAGGTATCTTACCCAGAGTCCACTGGGAAATAGCCCAATGGGGGCTACATGGAGATGTGGTTTTAGGCCTGAAATATCACTAAGTCAACTAATGGTTAGGGCTGACTGGGAAATACCCAGGCTGCTTCCATAAATGTCTTGTTAGACAAGATAAATGTAAGGGAGTATACATATGTCTAGGTCTAGCATGCATATGATAGGCCAGTGAGTAGTAAATATCTTTATGACCCAGTACATAGCCAGTTTATCACGTGTGAGGGATGGCTCACAGTTAAGTTCCCTCACTAGTATCTCCCTGCTCCACTCTTATCTCTCTGTTACATTCCTATCTCTCTCCTTGATTCTGCTTGACAGCCTGCAGTACAGTTCCCACAGGCTTAAATTTCTATTCCTCCAGCACCATGTCAGCATGGGTTGGGGAGCTTGATACCTGGTCACTCCTACTTCCTAGTACACATATGCATCTAGTCCAAACATGGGCATGTTTGCTTCTATTGAGTATTAGCTGCCACATTTAGAATATATATCCTGAGTACCCAGTCAAAGGAGAAAGGGGTAAGAGAGTAGGAGGGGATATGCAGGGTTGGAGGTGGGAGTTAGAATTAGGATAAAAGAAGCCTGAGAGCTTCCACAAGACACACTCCCTTGCTGGCATCATCTTGAGCCATGCTAGGTGTGTCCTTTCTCACGAGAAAGCAATAAAACTCCTTTTTGCCTTTTCTCAAGAACAATCTCTGCCTGTTTTTAATGTGAGTAGTGGTCTCAGATGCACACACATATACACAAGGAGTCCAAACTAAGAAATTCTATAGGTGCAGATGACTACTGTGTCAGGAGGAAAGATATGTATTTTGCTAGGGTATGCTGCCCTTGAACTGGAGAGGAACTGCCTGGGGCAGTATTTTCAGGCTAGGGAAAGATGTGATTTTGGAGCTGAATGTGATTTTGGAACTGAGGTCCAAGCACAGGCACCCAAGCAGAGGCTAAGGAGAAATGTTAGAATTAGAGTCCAAGATGTTTGGGGGGGGGGGTGCAGCCAAGATGGTGGCTGGAAAGCAGGGACTTGCTTAAGCACTCCCTCCAAACACCTGTAAAAAATAGCTCTGAATGAATTTTAGAGCTGTAGAACCCACGAAATAGCAGAGGGAAGCAGGTCTTCAGCCAAGGACAGCCTGGATGGTCACAGGAAGGATCTATTGCACAGTGCTGAAAGCAGAGCACAGCCCAACATGGGCCACAGCAGGACCAACCAGAACAGGAGTCAGGCAGAACAGGCTGTAGAGCCATGAATCACTGAGCTGTGGTAACCAGACTTCTCAACCCAAAAATGCCAAAGACAACAGAGCAGGTTAGTGGAAAAACTGCTGGATCAGGTTGAGTGGTCCAGCCCTAGCCCCTGGAGCAGTGGAGGTAGCATGGCAGTTGCAACAGCAGGAAGCTCCTGTGGCTGCTTCCAGAGCTCCAGCTGTGGTTGCTTCTGGCCCCAGGCCCACCCAGTGAGAGGAATCAAGAGACAGATCAGAGCAGGAGGGCAGGGAGCACTTTGCTGGTGCAGATGCAGGGATCTCTTTCCCCTTCTTGGATCTGGGTCATGGTCCTGGTTGGTGGTTCTTGGGGGCAGAAGAGCACTGGTGTGGCAGAGCTTGCAGTGATGGTGGAGTAGAAGTACCTCTGAAAACAGCAGCACAGCCCCTAAAGCTTAGGACAAAGTACTCTCTACTCTATAAGCAGTCATATCCCGAAAAAAAAGTTGGCTGGGAACATGAACAGGCAGCAAAAAAGGTCACAGACTATTGAATCTTTTTTTGGTGACAAAGAAGATCAAAACATACAGCCAGAAGTCAACAAAGTCAAAGCAGCCAACATCAAAAGCATCCAAGAAAAATATGAATTGGTCTCAGGCCATGGAAGAGCTCAAAAAAGATTTGGAAAAGCAAGTAAGAGAAGTAGAGGAAAAATTGAGAAGAGAAATGAGAGTAATGCAAGAAAATCATGAAAAACAAGTCAATGACTTGCTAAAGGAGACCTAAAAACATGCTGAAGAAAATAACACCTTAAAAATGGACTAACCCAAATGTCAAAAGAGCTCCAAAAAGCCAATGAGGAGAAGAATGCCTTGAAAGGCAGAATTACCCAAATGGAAAAGGAGGTCCAAAAGACCACTAAGGAAAATACCACCTTAAAAATTAGTTTGGAGCAAGTGGAAGCTAGTGACTTTATGAGAAATCAAGAAATTATAAAACAGAACCAAAGGAATGAAAAAATGGAAGACAATGTGAAATATCTCA
>CM053624.1:123545479-123574980 GCA_028646595.1 Phalanger gymnotis
ATCCAGGAGAGATCATTTAAAAATTATTGGACTACCTGAAAGCCATGATCAAAAAAAGAGCCTAGACATTATCTTTCAAGAAATCATCAAGGAAAACTGCCCTGATATTCTAGAACCAGAGGGTAAAACAGAAATTGAAAGAATCCACTGAATGCCTCTTGAAAAAGATCCCAAAAAGAAAACTCCTAGGAATATTGTCGCCAAATTCCAGAGTTCCCAGGTCAAGGAGAAAATACTGCAAGCAGCCAGAAAGAAACAATTTGAGTATTGTGGAAACACAATCAGGATGACACAAGATCCAGCAGCTTCTACATTAAGGGATCAAACGGCTTGGAATATGATATTCCAGAGGTCAAAGGAGCTAAGATTAAAACCAAGAATCACTTACCCAGCAAAACTGAGTATCATGCTCCAAGGCAAAATATAGATTCTCGATAAAATAGAGGACTTTCAAGGTTTCTTGAAGAAAAGACCAAAGCTGAATAGAAAATTTGACTTTCAAATACAAGAATCAAGAAAAGCATGAAAAGGTAAACAAGAAAGACAAATCATAAGGGACTTTCTAAAGTTGAACTGTTTTGTTTACATTCCTACATGGAAAGATGATGTGTGTAATTCATGAGACCTTCTCAGTATTAAGTTAGTTGAAGGGAATATACATAGATAGATATAGATAAACGGCACAGGGTGAGTTGAATATGAAGGGATGATATCCAAAAATAAAATACAATTAAGGAGTGAGAGAGGAATATATTGAGAGAGGGAGAAAGGGAGAGATAGAATGGGGTAAACTATCTCACATAAAAGTGGCAAGAAAAAGCAGTTCTGTTAGAAGGTAAGGTGGGGCAAGTGAGAGGGAATGAGTGAATCTTGCTCTCATCAGATTTGACTTGAGGAGGGAATAACATACACACTCAATTGGGCATCTTACCCCACAGGAAAGCAGGGGGAAAGGGATAAGAAAAGGGGGATGATAGAAGGGAGGGCAGATAGGAGAGGAAGTAATCAAAAGCAAACAGTATTAAAAAAGGACAGGGTCAAGGGAGAAAATTGAATAAGGGGGACAGGATAGAATGGAGGGAAGTATAGTTAGTCTTTCACAACAGGATTATTGTGGAAGTGTTTTGCATAATGACACATGTGTGGCCTATGTTGAATTGCTTGCCTTCTTAGGGAGGGTGGGTGGGGAGGGAAGAGGGAAGAGAATTTGGAGCTCGAAATTTTAAAAGCAGATGCTTAAAGAAAAAAGTGGTTTTTGCATGCAACTGGGAAATAAGATATACAGGCAATGGGGTATAGAAATCTATCTTGCCCTACAAGAAAGTAAGGGGAAAGGGGATGGGGGGAGTGGGGTGACAGAAGGGAGGGCTGACTGGGCGACAGGACAATCAGAATATATGCCATCTTGGAGTGGGGGGAGGGTAGAAATGGGGAGAAAATTTGTAACCCAAAATCTTGTGGAAATCTATGTTGAAAACTAAAAATATTAAATAATAAAATATGACACATAAAAAAATTAGGGTCACAGGCACCCAAGCACCCCATCATCAGTGGATAGAATGTTGGGCCTCAAGTCAGGAAGACTCATCTTCCTGGGTTCAAATCCAGCCTCAGAAACTTATTAGCTCTATGACCCCGGGCAAGTCACTTAACCTTGTTTGTCTCAGTTTTCTCATCTGCAAAATGACCTGGAGAAGGAAATAGCAAACCACTCCAGTATTTTGGCCAAGAAAACCCCAAAGGAAAAACTACTGAATAACAACAAACTTCCAGAGCTCTAAATAAGGCAGCACTTAGCTGCTGAATAATAAAACACCATTTTAACAGGTTACCTTTTTAATTATAAGGAAATTACATTATTATTGCCCTTAGGACAAATTACAACTCCCCCTCAGAAACACTTCAATAAACAAAAAAACTGCTTTTGTCTTATTTGAATATCTCTTGATGTTTTTATTATTTGTCCTTCATTCTCCAAGAGAACTATGACATCAGGAAGGCAATGTCAGGACTTGCAAGTGAGTTGGATCTAAGAGAAGGAGGGCTGTGCAAAGTCACCAGCCTCAATCTCTCCTCCACAGCCATCTGGGTTTAGTGGCAAGACACAAATCAGGATGGCTGGAGATGCCCCGTGAATATCTCTGAGAAGCACAAGGATACAACTCCCATCCAGCACCAAAAACCTACCTCTCTAAAACCAGAAAACAAAAGGAAAGTCTAGAAGTCACTTTGAAAGGCTTTAAATATGCTAATCACAGCCTTCAGAGCCCATCAAGCTTGTATTGTCAGACCTATTCAAACATAATCTTCCCTCCAAGAGAAAGACTGAAATCAAACTGCGACAAGCTAGCTGAGAAACCAACAGTTTCTTTTCTCTGCATGAAATGTAATTTTTAAAAAGTTTTGTTTAGAATCTAAGGATACGAATAAGTCCAAATTTAAGCTCTGAGCTTTAGAGATCTGCTCCCTATTATATCCCCATACTGAAGTGTCTTACAATTCAGGTTCAATTTAACCCAATTCAACAAATGAGATAAATAACTATAAGACACGGTGATAGGCACTGGGGATACAAAAGAAATAAGAAAGAAAAATCTCTTGAGGAGTTTATAATCTTAGATACTTATATTCTTCTGAGGAGACTACATCATGGACAAAAATTCAAACAATATACCAGGTGGATCCCTGTTTCTATGATCCAACTATAAAGTAATTTCAAGAGAGAAGAAATGCTAACAAGGGAAATCAGGAAAGGCCTTCCAGGGGAGCTATGATTTGAAAGAAGAAAAAGACAATAACAGCTTTAGATAAGAAGGGAGTGCTTTGCAGACATGGAGGACAAACTTGTACAAATGTGCAGAGGTGGGAAACTGAAGGGATGGTAGTTTCATTGAAACCAAGAAAGGTGTTGTGTTAACATAGTTTAATAAGAGAATTTCTGGCCCAACTTTATGACTGCCATTTACCACAGCTAGATGGAACAGTGGATAGAGGGCCAGGCATGGAACCAGGAAGACCTGAGTTCAAATATAGCCTCAGAGCTGTGTGACCCTGGCTAAGTCACTTAATCTCTGCCTGCCTCAGTTTTAGCACTCACCTCCCAGGCTTGTTGTGAGGATCAAATGAGATAATAATTGTAAAGCACTTAGCATAATATGTAACACATAGTGTTATATAAATATTAGTTGTTTTTGTTAAGATGAGCACATGTCTAGCTAGAATCTGTAAAATCAAACTGAGACATCAAGTATAGCTTAGGTGTTAACTGATTAGTTCCTACTGTCTACAGATTTATAGTTTGAGATATCAGCTGACAGAAAGTTGTTAACATAAGGACAGAAACTGTTAATACCAAATGTAGTTACCTGACACTCCCTAAATGACCCTAGCAATGTCAGAATGTCAGTAGCATTCCCAGTAAGAGAGTGCCAATTAGGTTGAGATGAGTCAGGCCTTAAGTCTTTGCCTTGTGGGGGTCGAAATGTTGAGGTTTGGGAGAACCAAGGTCCAGGAACCCCAAGACTGGAGTTCCCAGATGGGGTCATTGAGAGGCAGTGCCCCTCAGAGACCCGAGTACTCAGGAGGGTCAGGGCCATCTGGAATGAATTCACGATCTCAAGCATTCTTTAAGTCAGGGTGGCAAAGATTTACTATGCTTTACAGCAGGCAAGAGTTCTTAGGGAACCTGCAACCTTACAGGGGCACAGGAAAGTTTATATATGAGATTTGGGGGTGAAACATGTCAATTAGGTATTTTGGGGTGAGATTAGGGAGTGGTTACAGAGTGATCAGTTCTTAAAGGAACATGCACTTTTTGCATGCAGGGGCTACCTGGAGGTGTGGTTTTGACTATGAAACGTCACTAAGTCAACTAACGATCAGGGCTAACTGGAAATATCCAGGTGGCTCTCATCAAATGTCTTGTTAGACAAGATGAATATAAGGGAGTATACATTTGACCATGTCTAGGATATGTATCAGGAAGGTCAGTAAGTGGTAAATATTATTATGGCCTAGTTAGTGCACAGCCAATTAGCACTACACAGGGAGTCAGACCAATAAATTCTATATGTACAGCTGGCTGCAGTATCAGGAGCAGAGATAAGTGTTTTGCTAAGGCGTGTTACCCTTGAACTGGAGAGGAACTGCTAGGGCCAATGTTTTGAAGCTAGGGGGAGATATGATTTTAGAACTGGATATGGTTTTGGAATTGGGATCCAGGCACAGGCACCCAAGCAGAGGCTAAGGAAAAATGCCATGTTAGGGTCCAAGCACAAGCACCCAAGCACTCCATCAAAGCTGGGTCTAGATCTTTGATGTCCTTGCCGCCTTCCATTGAAATTCATGGCATGGAGGGCAAAACAGCCAGAATGAAGTGTATTGCTTGTATTGCCAGGGGCAGCTGGGATTTCATGACCAGGCCTTATTACCTCATAACCAGGCCTTGCTACCTCAGGTGAGCTCCTCCCCTTATCTCTTCCCTCTTTCCTCCTAAGAGTATAAAAGACTGTTCCATGGACCTCTAGTTTGGGAAATCCACTGGACATCCCCCAGGGTAGCAGGTTTGCTACCCTGTTATCTCAATGAAAGATGCTTTATTCCTCAACTCATGGCTTTGATTTATTTTAGGACTTGATATAGCTAATGCTGACTAGTTTCCTGTCTTACCTGATAGAGATCTTTCTCTTCTGCCATGTTCTTTGTTGTATAAATCATGGTCTTCCCTTATTTTTTTAAAATTCCATTATGCCCATCTTGCTTATGCAACTAAAATCTATATACGGTTGTTGAAACTGCTGCTCAGGGCTCACTGATTTTTGTATCCTCTGAACACAATGAACCAGTTTTTGTTGTATCTCTGCGACATTGATTGTTGTTACTGACAGCAAAAGCTATCAATGAATCTTGGAAAACTTTTGTCACATCATACTGAAGTGAGAAATTCCAAGATATGGTACAAGGATAGTATACCACAAGACAGAATATGGTACAAATTGGGAATTATCAGGGAGAAGATAAAGCAAACCAGCTTTATGGTGGGCAAATACTCACAATAAGGACATCTAGGTGGCACAATGGATAGAGTGTTGGGCTTGGAATCAAGAATATCTATCTTCTTGACTTCAAATCCAGCCTTAGACACTTAATAGCTGTATGATGCTGGGCAAGTCATTTAACCCTGTTTGCCTCAGTTTCTTCATATGTAAAATGAGCTGAAGAAGGAAATAGTTAAAGCTTAAAGACTTTAGCCATACAATGAAAAGAGAGGACTCGTTGAAAAAGACCCTTACATTGGAAAAGATTGGAGGCAAAAGGAGAAGATGGTGGCAGGGCATGAGATGGATAGATAGTGTTATGGAAGCAATGACATGAAGTTGGACAGACTTCAGGAGACAGTAGAAGAGAGAAGATCTGGCATGCTATGGTCCATAGGGTCACACAGAGTTGGACATGACTGAACAACTGAACGAGAACTTACAATGAGAAGGGGCCATCATGGAAAATGGAAAAAGGTTAGGTTCACTGGGTTCTCAGTGCATTATGGAAAAGCTAATCCCATCAGCTTGTCATGGTTACTACATCCATACTTCTTCAACTTAAAAGAATGGATCCAATAATACTTTCCTTAATAACAGCTCTCACTTTAAGGTTTTATAATATGTCTTCTCTACAAAAACACTCCGATGTTAGCAGTACATGTATCGTTAATCCTTATTTTATAGATGAAGTTCAGAGAGGTTAAGCAACAGATCCAGGATCACCCAGCTCATGTCAGAGCTTCAACTCAAACCTAGATCTTCTCTCTTCAAGACTCAATGTTCTTTCCACCAGATCATGTAGCACTAACTACCTCAGTAGGTGAGTATTGAGTGAGATAACTAATGTGAAACAATTTTGCAAAATGTAAATACCATTGTTTGCCACTCTAATACAATTAATACTCAAATTAATTTGTTCTTCATTGGAAAAAGAGCTTCTGTTTTCACATCCAAGCCTGAACAAGATTCCCAGACAGGAAATGTTGTTTCTATTCCTCTTATTTTCCAATTATAATTAGGACCCTCTCAAAGCAACAGAAACATATGCCTTCCATTTATAAGCTGGAAGACATGGGGAAAAAATAGATTTTTAAAGATGGGGCAGACTATTATAGCAACACGGTGACATGAACAAGAAATAGAGGGAGGAAATCTGAACTATGAAGTTTCATTTCAATGGGAAAAGACCCCAGGAAGACAACCTGAAGTGATAATACATTATATGTTGGAGAAAATTCAAAGCAGCAAGCAGTACCAATAAGGGCTGGACTCCATGACTCCATGGGAATCAGCCAGTTAGGTACACCTAGAGTTAGCAGCTGCATTTCATACCGTTACGGAAACAAAGCAAGCCAGCAGCATACCCCATCAGACAGGCAATGAAGGCTCTGACCCATCCAATCAGACTGCAGGGCACCCCAGCTGCAGGCCTCTTGCTCAGTTTGTTCAGTGTACTCTTTCTGAATCCAAAAGTAGCAAATAGACCAAAGAAGGCAAAGAATTAGGTGTCAAGGCCAAGAGTCAACCTCAGGAGGCTTACTGGTGATAGACAGCTTAGTCTAGGTATATGATCCAAGGCAAATCATTTTCACCTCTCACCCGGGGTTTCCTTGCCAGTAAAATGAGTAGGGTTGAATTAGCTGAACTGTAAAGGGCCTTTCAACTCTCAAATTCTGTGATTCTAATCTGATTTCCAGAAGGCTGGCTGTTCTGGTTTTCTGATTTCTATATTAGAAATGGAAATGTGTGATTTAGTTCTAATCTCAAAGGAATAGAGGCTTGGGAAATAGGGCTGTATTGATCTAAATTGGAGGGATGGAGGTGGGCAGTAGATTCCAAGAACTAAAGTTTGAGATAAAAAGGGGGAAGAGGCAAGTGGAGGGCCTTAAAAAAAAAGAGTCTGTCCATTGGAAATGTAAAATAAGTAACATGACCCAACCCTGGAAGACACTGGCAAGCTACATAGCAAACAAACTCAGGGTTTTTATTTCATAATTAAAACTCACATGGTACCCAAGCAGAAGCAGCTATGCGAGCACCAATATGGTCTGTACTCTCAGACCTATTTTAATCCAGGCATTGCGAATTCTCTTATATGGAGATTCCAATTAGTCTGGGGCATTGACAGCACCAGTCGGTCGGCTTTGAAAATCAAAACAGTGAAACTTTACAAGCTGATTTGAATTTCTCTAGGCAACCTGATGACTCGGCCACAAGAGAGGAACAGTAAACACAGGATGATTCACTGACTAGTATTTAGTGATAAACAGACACTCTGTGAACATGGTAGAAACTGCTAAATAAAGAGACTGCTGGGCCTATTTCCAGACAACAATGGTTAAGTAAAGCTTCAGTGCACAAGGAAGAACATCGATGAGCTAGAGAGTGTCCAAATAACTCAGGCCAACAACCTGCCCATATCAAACTACTGTAAATCCAGGTCATGAATGATCTTGATATAGGCATCTATTCTCTACTTTGCCTTGGCTGAAGACACTTAGCCCAGGGTAGAAATGTGAATCCACTCAGACTGTAAGAATGAAAAAGGAGAAAAAAAGAAAGAAAAATACTAATAGATGAAATAATATTAGTAAGCATTTATAGAGTACTTTAAGTTTTTTGTATATGTAGGTGTAAATTTTTTATTCATTTTAAATGGAAACACAAATGAGAAAAAAAAAGAACATTTCCATGTTCATCGCAGAACATGAGAGGATTCAATATAAAACAATAACTTTCCATTTCAGGATAACCTATGCAAATAAACACTACATATTGTTTTCAAAGCTACCCAGCTTTTCTTTGCTTACTTCTAAGTTTTCTTTTGTTCTCTGCTGTGCACTTTTTACTTTATTTTTTTTCTCCCTCCCTCCCTCCCTCCCTCCTAGTACATTAAGGTTTACAAAACAACTTATATTTATTATCTTAATTGATGCTTTCAACAATCCAAAAAGGTAAGTGCTAGTATTATCACCATTACAGAGATGAGGACAGTGAGACTGAGGGGTTAATTGGCTGATTTGCCCAGTGTGTGTATGCAACAGGATACCAGCTCAGGTCTTCCTAACTCCACTGCACCACCTAGCTGCCCCCTAAAGTGCCATCTAAATGCCAGCTACTGTGTTATTGTAGTTATTGTTGCTATTATTAAAGAACCTAATTTGGTCAACTCAATATGCTAAAACTTTCTATTTCTTTTCTCCTATCATTCATTGCTTTCCCCCTCTCATTTTTTTAGCTCTTTGACACTCTTCCATTCAACGCTTCTATATAGTTAGCAAAGATGTATTTTTTTTCTTCTCTGCTTCTGTAGCTATCCAGGGTCCCTAATAGGCCAAGGAAGAAACAGAGCATAATGTTGGTTGGATATTTGAGAAAGGCACTCATCTATTTATTGAGCCGGAAAATGATAGCAAAAATACAATAATCACACGGTTGATTCTTCTAAGCTGGAAGTCAACTAAATGCTTGAATATTGCCTCTCTCCATGGTTTAGCTAGCTTACAAAAATCGCTTGCCAGTTGAATCATGGAGAGGAGAAAGAAAGGCCTTTGTGGATAAATGATATTCTAGTATTCTTCAGTTTTTATCTCAGCTTGACTCTTTCTTTGGGGATATGGGTAGAGTATGGGTGTAAATGACTTTTCTATGCTATTTGTACTTTGGATTATTTATCACTATGGCTGCTTTTCCATCCCTCCTCCTCAAGTGAGCCCTTTTTTATAACAAAGAAAAGTAAACAAAACAGAAACAGGAACTACCATTGACATTATCTTCAGCCATTCTATAGTCAACTACCTCCCTACTGAGATGGCTCATTTCATTGCCAATTCTCCAAAGCCAGCATTAGAACTTTGGCACAACTTGAACATTGATGTATTTTAATGTTATGTCTTCCCATATACCTCTGATGTCCACACATTTGTCATTTCTTACAGCACATTAACATCCCATATTTATATACCATAATTTGTTGAGACATTCCTTAATCAATGAGAAAACATTTTGTTTGTTTGTTTGTTTGTTTGTTTGTTTGTTTGTTTCTTTCTTTCTTTCTTTCTTTCTTTCTTTCTTTCTTTCTTCCTTTCTCTCTCTCTCTCTCTCTCTCTCTCTCTCTCTCTCTCTCTCTCTCTCTTTCTTTCTTCCTTTCTGCTTGACTTTTCTAAGAGATAGAGTCCAATCGTGGCCTGTGGTTCTTGGAATCATAGAATGATAGGCAAGAGTTGGAAGAGACCGTAGACATTGTGAGTGGAAGCATGGAGTGAAAGATAGAGTGAGTGCTAAACTTGGAGTCAGAAAAAACTGGGTTCAAGAACTTCCTTAAACAGAAGCAGTGAAAGCCTGGACAAATTACTTAATCTCTGAGCCTCAGTTTCTTTATTTGTTGTTGTTGAGTTGTTTCAGTCATGTCTGACTCTTTGTGGCCCCATTTTATTGTCAAAGATACTAGAGTGGCTTACCACTTCCTTCTCCAGCTCATTTTACAGATAAAGAAACCGAGGCAAAACAAGGTTAAGCAGCTTGCCCAGAGTCACACAGCTAGTAAGTGTCTGTGATCAGATTTGAACTCAGGTCTTCCTGATTCCAAACCCACTACCACCTAGCTGCCCCTCTTCATCTTTAAAAAGGGGCTAATAATAGCACCTTCCTCACAGGCATGTTACAAGGATCAGATAGTACCTTTAAAGCACTTTAGAAAACTTTTTAAAAGAGCTATGAAATGTCAGTTGTAATTGTAATTATTTTTATTATTTCGTCCAAAGCATTAGGAGGACAAAAATGCCTTTTATAATCGAAAAATTCAGTTTTTCTGGTAATTGTCTGGAAGTCACCTATTAGCATGAAATATATATTAGCTAATCTTTTGATCTTCTATTTTAATTCTTTCAGATTATAAAGTAAATTCTGAATAGCACCAAGTTAATCTGAGGATTCTGATCATAGGCTTTCTTCAGCACACTATTTTGGATTATAAAGTTGTTATTAAGTACTCTTGAGTGCTTGGGAATCTGGTTCTTTTTTTTTCTTCTCCATTCTTCCTTATTCCATAATTAAATAGCTAGTTACAAATCATAGAAAGCAAAAGAAGGAAAAAAAATTCAAGCGTGTATGGCATGAGATGGGGTAGAAAAGTTAAGTATCTACCCACCCAGCTCCAAGGGATTTCAAAGTGACAGTGGGAAAATAACCCCGAGACAACCTCTGAGAACCTTACTAAGAGACTGGGGCACAATAGGTCCCTGCCAAACTTCCACTTAATGGCTGCGTTTTGGGCCCTCCTGGCTCGGAGGAAAAGTCAATAGTAACTGTTTCTCTAAGGAAAAGCAACCCTGAGGGTCTTCCCCTCCCACCTTCATTTTTTTTTTCTAATTAAAGGGGCCATCACTTGACTCACTTCTTAAAAAGGTCTATTCACTGAATGGGCATTACCTCATTCTAAATGAATACAAGAAAAGGCCTGAGCCTAAAAGGGCCAGGGTCTCCCATTGCATCCTGGCTCACTCCAGTCATCCTGTTGAATATCAGGCCACTGGACCCAGATGGCTCTGGAGGAGAAAGTGAGGCTGGTGGCCTTGCACAGCCCTCTGTCCCTCAAATCCAAGTCAACTGCAAGTCATATCATCATTTCCCTGATGCTCTTGAAAAATGAAGGACAAACACAAGTGGACCTTGAAATTAATTGTCTTTTAAGTGATCAAAATGAACAAAAAAGTTCTCAAAAGAAGAATTATGAGCTATTAAAAAAGCACATAAATGGTTGGGCCAAATCATTAACAATAAGATGAAGTAAAACAACTCTGGGTTTTCAATTTAAAAGCAGACAAAGCTTTCAAAAGCTGAGAATAGTCAATGTTGGAGGAGATGTGGAAAGATAGCCATGTTAATGTACTGCTTATAGAGTATTCTAAAAGCAATAACAACAATAAATAGAATGAAAATCAAACTAAACACGTGCAATTATAATAAGCATAGACCTGAAGATGAGAAAATATACCTCTCTCCCCTCTTCACAGAGAGGAAGAACACTAAATGTTAAATAAGCATAATGCTCTCAGAATAGACTGATGTGTTGGTTAGTTTTGCTTTTTCTTGGTCTCTATTTGCTATATACCTACAGCTTTTCTCTTTTTTGTTGTCCTTTCCCATTATAGTTTCATAGTTACTGTGTATGTTATTTTCTTGGATCTACTAATTTCGTTTTGTGCAAGTTTATATGTCTTTCTATGATTTTCTATATTCTTCAGATTCATTGCTTCTTACAGCTCAGTGTTATTACATTACATCCAGCCATCACATTTTGTTTATCCATTACCCAATCATTGGGTATCTATTTTGTTTTCAATTCTTTTCTGCCATGTAAAGTGCTACTGCAAATAAATCTATAAGACCTTTATGTATTTATTGTTTCTCTCATTAGAATGTAAGCTCCTTGGGAGTAAGGTTTGTTTCATTCATATCCTCTGAGCCTAGCACAGTACTTGGCACATAGTAAGTGCTTAATAAATGCTTCTCTATTGATTGGTCATTTTATTTAAGTGTACTTTTGCAGGTATAGTCAATAAATTAATTTTCTATCTTCATTTGAAGATAAGTCAGGATTGGCCATTAAAATGTGACCCACAGAGATAACTGAAATAGTTGGAAAAATTCTAGAGTACATTATTGAAAGAACATTTTCTGAGCAAATAAAAAATGGAAGCAATGATCATCAAGAGGCAGTAAGGACCCATTATGAATAAATCATGGAAGACTCATTTCCATTTTTTGGAAAACGTTACTAGATGAATATGTAATGTAGGGCTGGAGCATGTCCAGACCCCTGAGATGGAGTCTTTTTACATGATGGACTCTAGGGAACTACTTCTGAGAGAATAACAGTGATGTATAAGGGAAACACCTTGGCTAGACAAATGATAGAGTGTATTTAGACATTCTATAACTCATTCCAGTTGACTAACTTGTATTGAAGAGGAGATTCTATGATTGGCTAGGGAGACATTCAAATGGTATTGTCCATTTTAGTCTCTTGGCCTCATATCCCTTGAGGGAGCATGGTGACTAGTAAAGGGAGTAGAGCTCACAACCTTGTGAGTTTGAAAGATCCAGAGGGCCCCTTGGCATGTTTTCATTTTAGAGTCCAGAGTTTAGGTTTCATAGGCAATAATGCCACATTTCAGTGCTGCCTTGATGTCCCATGAAGTAAGAAGGAATTTGGGAAAGTAATTTTCTGAAACTTAGCCCAGTGGTAGCTGAGGTAAAGGCTTATCCAGTAGTAATGCTGCATCTGATGAACTTGATGGGACCAATGCTATGTAGAAACTCCTTCCCATAGAGACTGAGGTAGTATAAGAGGGATTATGCCCATGAGGTGTTTGGGAAAATATCGGCATATTTGTTGTTACTCTACCTTCGAAGTAAATATCCTTCTAAAAAAAGACCTAATCTAATATTAAGAGGTTAAATGGAATGGAGGATGCTCTTCACAGACCTTTAACAATGGCTGCTCAAGTCAATGGCACAAAAAAGGTGACTATCAATTCTTTAGATTATGTGAAAATCCTGAACAGAAGATGTAACAGGTCCGGTTCTAATGAAGTGGAGCCACGATCAAATTATTACAAATAGATCCTAAGAATAGTATTGACATGTTTTATCTGGATTCCAACAAGGTATCTGACAAAGTCTCTCACTGTATTCTTTTGAAAAAGATGGAGAGATTTGGATTGGAAGATATTACAGTTCAGAACTGGCTAAACAATTGAAACCAAAATACCAACCTGGATAGAAGTCTCTAGTAAAGTACTATAGGCTCTGTCTTTATCACTGTTCCATTGAATATTTTCTCAATGACTTGGATGGAGGAATACTTGTCAAATTTTTAAATTCCAAAGATCTAGAAAGGATAGTTAACACAAGGTACAGGAACCCAGTGATCCCATAACATCTTTACAGGAAAGAATTGGACTAACCAACAAATAGGCATTGACCATGGATAAATGTAGACTTATGCGTTTAGATTCAAAAGATAAGTTATGTAAGTATAGAATGTGTGCATTGTGGCTAGAAAGTGGTTTCTACTTCTATTTGGCATAAAATGACTCAATAATATGATGTGGCAGCCTATGAAGATAATGCGATCTTCTACTTCACTAATAAAATTATAATGTCTGAGGTGAAGGAAGTGGTAATTCTTCTACGCTGTGCTCCAGTCAAACCATATCTGTAGTACTGTGTCCACTTTGGGGTACCACATTTTATGAGGGAAGAAGAAAGAGAATTACTTTCAAAGGAGGCAACCAAATATTTAGGGATATATGTATATGAACAAATGAATTTATACATATGTGTATATGTATGAAAAGGAGAAGAGAAGGGGAAGAGAATAAGCTTTTACATAACACCTACTATGTGCTAGGCACTATACTAAACTCTTCTTTTATAAATATCTCATTTGAGATCTCATATCTTGTTTGTATATGTATGTGTATATTATACACACATACATACACACACATACATGAGTGTATTTGTTTATAAGGCACTAGATTTCAGAACACTAAGAGAACTCAAAACCATACAAAGATGATTTGAAGGGATGTTAAGGTCCCATTCAGCTCTAAACCTATAATCTGTGATTCTATAAACCAGAGATGTTTAACTTGGAGAAGACTTAGGAAAGATATGGCAACTGTCTTTAAATATGTGATGGGTTTTCAAGTAGGAGAGTAATTGGGCTTGTTCTCCTTGGCCTAAGAAGGCAAATTGTGTAAGTTACAAAGTCAAGTCAGCCTGAGAAAAAGTAGAATGGTTTTCCCTGGAAGGAGTGGGCAGGATTAGTGAGTTCTCCATTACCTGAGATCTTAACACAGTTTGGGCAGGGGGAAGGAGAGGAAGGGGTGGTACTTGATGACTTCAGGTATTTTGTCTAGCTTCACATCTATGAGTCTAAGATGCTTATACATAGTCTGGCCCTGTGAAAATGATGAAATTGGTAATGTTTGTCTTTGGCAAATCTGCTTTCCTTCATTTGCACCCTTCCTCTTCTTTCCTTCTTACTCTATTCCTATATTGCCCTCATGGTGCTCTATCTTTCCTACTACCAAAGGAAAGAAATTTGATAAGGACTTAGGAACCCACTAACTTGTTCCTGGGCCAGGATGATATAGCATTTGCATTTTAACAGACACATAGATTGGGTAACAATACAAAGAAATAAATTGTTGTGTATCTAATCAGGCATTGGTAGAGATAAACATGTTAGTAAGGAGTCTTCCAGGATTCCCTGAAATCATCATACTGTATAACTGATCACTTACTCTACTTGTGCCTAACATATCCCAATTCCAAGACCCTATCTCCAACTTGCAAATTTGCCCACTAACCCACCTTCATCTACTGGAATATCGGCAAAAAGCTACGTAGTGAGCTTTCCAGCAGCCTGATTATGAAAAGAAAGTCAGCCAACTAGAAAAGGAGATCCAAAATCTTAAGGAAAAAAGCAACTCCTTGAAAATTAGAATTGGGCAAGAGGAAGCCAGCAAAGTTATGAAATCAAGAAATAATG
The DNA here is from genome assembly GCA_028646595.1 of Phalanger gymnotis. NCBI lineage: Eukaryota > Metazoa > Chordata > Mammalia > Diprotodontia > Phalangeridae > Phalanger > Phalanger gymnotis. The sequence continues at coordinate 123,560,084 of CM053624.1, forward strand.
AAACAAAATGTAAAGAATGAAAAAAATAGATGAGAATGCGAAACATCTCATTAGAAAAACAACTGATCGGGAGAACAGATCAAGAAGATAGATCATAAGAACAATTGGACTACCTGAAAGCTATGATCAAAAAAGAATCTTGATACAATAATACAAGGAATAATTAAAGAAAATTGGCCTGAAGCATTAGAACAAGAGGGAAAAGTAGAAACAGACACAATCCACTGATCACCACCTGAAAGAGATCCGGTAAGCAAAACTTATAAGAATATCATAATTAAATCCCAAAATCCCCAGCTCAAGGAGAAAATATTATGAGCAGCAAGAAAAAAAGCAATTTAAACATGGCAAAGCCACAATTAGAATCACATAAGGCCTAGCGGTGGTTACACTAAAGGACTGCAGGTCTTCAAACACTACATATCAAAGAGCAAAAGAACTGAGGTTGTAGCTGAAAATATCATACCCAACAAAGTTAAGCATAATCCTGAATGAAAAAAAAATGACATTCAGTGAATTGCCAGACTTTCAGGATTTTATTGCAAAAAGACTTAAACTCAATAGAAAATTCGACATACAAGAGCCAAGAAAAACGTAAGATAAACATCAAAGACTAATTATAAGGGATTCAGTAAGGACAGATTTTACTTTTTATACAAGGAAGTATAAACTACATGTCTCAGATTTTAATTAGTAATTGAGTAGTTTGAAAGAAAGATTGCAGTAGACCTGAATATGATGTGGTTCTAAAAAGTAATACCGTCTAGGAAAAGGTAAAAAGAGTACTTATCTTATACAAATGAGGTATGAAAGGAAAAACTGTCACAAAGGAATTAGATGGAGGAGGAGGGCTGGTAGTTCTAGAACCCTACTCACATCAGGAGTGGGTTAAAGAGGGAACAATACATAAATATCTAGAAGGGTATAAAAGTCTTCTAAATTCAGAAAGAAATAGAAGGCTAAGGGGATAGAGACAGGGGAGAAGATAAGGGAGAAATTTTGGGGGGAACCCTACTCACATCAGACTTGAGTTAAAGACAGAACAATATATACACTTAGAAGAGAAGAAAAGTCTTCTAAATTTATAAAGAAATAAAAAGGTGATGGAATCAGATAGGGGTTATAGATGGGTGTCTAGATAAATGGGAATGAGATAAAAAGGAAACTGTGTGTGTGTGTGAGACAGAGAGAGAGAGAGAGAGAAAGAGAGAGAGAGACAGAGAGAGAGAGAGAGAGAGAGAGAGAGAGAGAGAGAGAGAGACAGAGAGAGAGACAGAGAGAGAGACAGAGAGAGAGAGAAGCTATAACAATCTAAATTCAGAAAGAAACAAGAGGGCATGGCAAAAAGGTGGGCAGACAGGATAAGGGAGGGATCTTTGCAGGAGTGGGGGGTAGATTAAGCAATAGAAGGGCAAGGCATGGGTAGAAGTAAAGTAGAGGAGTCAGGAGGGATAGGAAATAAGAGATACACACAAACATAAAATAAAGATCAGGAGTAGAATTTATTAGGGGAAAAAAGCAGGGTTAGTAATCATGATCTCAGACAAAGTTAAAGCTAAAAGATTTAATCAAAAGAGAAAAACAGGGAAACTAAACTAAAAGTCAGCCATATTAATCAATATTGTTTTAAAGTATTTAAAATGACTAGACAGTATAAGGTTAGAATATTTCTGTGGTGTAGAAAATGTTGAGTTGGTGGACTTAAAAAAATATGGAAAGACTTGGACTCGCGAAGATGTTATCTACCCTCAGAGAAACAGAAGACAAACAAGTATAAACAATCTTACATAGACACATATGATTGTATATGTCTATATATGAGTATGAGTATAGATATCTAAGTATGTGTATATAAATGTATGTCAGTGTATATATGTATGTGTGTGTTTGTATCTGCACTTAATTTTAGCCTTCTTGGGGAAAGGAAGGGGGGCAGAAGGGGGGAAGAACAAAGTAAAAAGTTCACAGCAGAAAACAAAAGAAAACTCACAAGGAAGCAAAGAAAAAAATGGACAGCTCTGAACACAATGTGTAGTATTTATTATACAGAATTTCTTGACATGGAAATTTATTGCTGTATGTTTTGAATACTCTCTTATGCTCTGCTGTGCACATGGCAATGCTTTTTTTTCTTTTCTTATTGTGTATTTAAGTTGTAGTACTTAAGCTTAAAATAAATTAATTTTAAAAGGAAGAAGAGAGGGAAAGGAAAGGGAGAGGGAGACAGACAGAGAGAGAAAGAAACAGAGAGAGAGAGAGAGAGAGAGAGAGAGAGAGAGAGAGAGAGAGAGAGAGAGAGAGAAAGTTAGTTTTAAATGTGAAATTCAACAAATAGAGTAAAAGTTAATGGAGTTTTAGGACATTCCTGATTATCTGTCCCAAAGAAAAATTAGAAATGAGAAGATTTGAAAGAAATGTGCTATAGCCACCTACAATGCCTTTCAGCTAGACATGGAACTAATAGGAGACTATCACTGGATATGCTCTTTCTTATATTGTCATAGTGCTGGGAAAAAATCTGACAATTTAGTCCAAAGTTATATAAGGGATTCCTATGAAATAAGAGAAGTTCACTCCATTGAGACTGAAGTAATTCACAAAGAAGTCTGGGAACACTGAGGGGTAAAAGACCACAGGAAAACCAAGTTCCTTTAGATAACCCTTGAAAGCTGGAACAGAAGTGATGATTTAAAAATGCAAAAATACCTAAAAGCCTCAAAAGTAAACCCTTTTTAAGAAAAAGAACACTCAAAGATACAAAAAACACAAGTGTTTCTACAAAATGAAAAATGTTGACAAATATGAGATATAGAAGCAGAAATGCTAAAAGAAAAATGTAAACATCACCACTGGGAACACCAGGACCACAACTAGATCCTTCTCAAGATACAGGGCCCAGAAGGAAGAAATGAATTTACCTTAAATCAATTTATCAAAACTACTTATTAGGCACCTACTACGTTTCGGGTACTGTCAATACAAAGGCAAAAAATGATGTAGTCTTTTCCCTCGAGGAGCTTACATAGGGGAGACAATGAGAATACTACATATAAGCAAATGCCATACATATACACAATACATATGTGTACATATATAATATATGCATACATGTAGGTTATTTTCTAATGTATATCTATATAAATATTTTATATAAATGTATATAAAGTAAATAAAAGGTAAATTTGGAGAAAAGAGAGACTCTAGTAGCCAAAGGGCAGAATAAGAAAGGCCTATTAGTAGGAGGCAGTACAAAACTAAGCTTTCAAGAACAAAAGTGTGTATTGTTAATGTATTTTTGCTTAATGGGAAGATCTTTCCCATCCATTAATAGGCCCATGTAACCTGTCTGAGTCACATAGAAGTCTGAGTGACATGAGCATGGGTCAGGAGGGTTGTGATGCCTTCTGACCCTGAAGAAGTGTATATATACTCTGAGGTTGGCATTCTGCTTTGGGGCTCACTCATTGAAAGAGTGTTTGTGTGATTTGGTCAGATGAGGCTCTGGATGGGGCTCCATTAAGGAGCCCCCTGGCTTTGAAAACCCAGAAACCCTTTGAAAACTCTGGTAACTATGTATGTGTTGCTTTTGGTCAGACAATTGGAAGCCCTGTCTGTTGGTCTTTGCTGTTTGTATTTGCTGTATTTATGTGATTTCTGCTTGTATTTTCTCTGAAGTTCAGGGTGCTGACTTTTCCCCTGAGCTAAGTGAATTATATATGTGTGTGTGTATATATATATGTATATATATATGTGTGTGTGTGTGTATGTGTATGTGTTTATATATATATATGTATGTATATATATGTTTGATTAAAGTAAGATTGTTGACCCACTTAAAGTTGCTTTCCTTCAGAAAAGCAAATCAAAGAACCTATGCTAGCAGCCCTCCTCTGTGCTAGTGTTATTGGTCTTACACCCCCACAGCAGCTGCAAGTAACACTGTTGTTACAAAATGATGCTAAGAAGTAGAGGTAAGGAGTGAGTGCATTCTAAAAATGGGGCACGGCCTGTGCAAAGATATGCAGACAGGAGATAACATACCATGTTTGAAGAACAGGCCAGTTTGCCTGGAATATAGAGAGTGTGAAGAAAAGCAATGTGTCTAGAAAGTCTAGAAAGATGGGTCAGATCCAGATTGTGAAGGTGTTTAAGTGCCAAGCAGAGGCATTTGTACTTTATCTTGGAAGTAAGAATGAGCCACTGAAGCTTTTTTGAGCAGGGGAAATGACATGGTCAGACTTGTCCTTTAGCAATATGGCAGCTGTGTGGAAAGAAGGGAGAGACTTGAAGCAGGTAGGTCAATTAGGAGTTACTGCAAAGGAAAAAAGTAGTGAGGACATTAACTAGGGTGATGATTGTATAGGTAGAGATAAAGAAGGTATAAGAGAGATAGAAAATATCTCAAGCGATATATATATCTATATCTATCTACAAATCTATCTCTCTATAGCTACATCTATCTATATCTTTTTATATCTATCTATATGTCTATCCATATATCTATCTATATTCCTATATCTATATATCCACATCTATCTATATATTGTTATATCTATCTCTACATCTATCTCTTTTTATTGCTATCTATCTATATTTCTATAGCTATCTATCACTATCTCTTTTATATCTATTTCTATATCTCTATCACTATAATTACGTTTATCTGTATCTATCTATCCAGACCCCTGAGAAATAAAGGACTTGAGGGAACTACCTCTGAGAGAATCACAGTGGTGTATAAGGGAAGTACCTTGAATAGAAGGACTAGAGAGAATATATAGATGTAGAGAGAAGTAGAATCAACAACCTTGGTGACTGATTGGGTTTGGCAAGATGAGGGAGAATGAAGAGTGGAGGATGACTCCAAGGTTGCAAATCTGAGGAGGGATGAGTTTTGTAGGAAAGATAATAAGTTGTGTTGTGGATACATTAAGTTTGAGGCTCCTATAGGATAACCAGTTGGGAGTGTCCAATAGCATTTGGTTATATACTAGAGTTCAGGAAAGACTAGAGCTCACTGTAGAAACCTTAAGAATAATTTAGAACTCTTGTTTATGCAGCTAAGTGGCATAGAGGATAAAGTGCCATATATGAAGTTGGAAAGACCTGAGTTCAAGTTCAGCCTCAGATACTTACTAGCTGTGTGATCCTGGGCAAGTCATTCAGCCTCTGTCTGCTTAGTTTTTTCATCTATAAAATAGAGATAATAATAGCAGTGACTTCCCAGGGTTTTTGTAAGGATAAAATGAGATAACATTTGTGAAATGCTTCGCAAAACTCAAAGTGCTACATAAATACTTATTATTATTTTTGGTATTGTTATTTTTAACTTAAATTCAGCTTTTTAGGATATTATCACTGAAACTCCAGGTTTTCTGGAGTCAGCTAAAGCATTGTTAACTTTAGTCCTTCCTCTCCTTAACTATATTTGTATCTGCAGTAGTGTTTCCCCTGTATTGTGTTCCCTGTAGGCAAAATATTATCGGGTCTTCTTTTAATCCATTAAATAACTCTTTTTCTTTTCACTGAAAAAAGAAGAAAGGAAAATCAAATGACCCAAATCAAAAGTGGAAAAGGGAAGATCACAACGAAGAAGAAATAAAACTATCAGTGACTGTCACACAAAGCTATATACTAACAAAACTGTGATAAAACTACATTATTACTGCAAAAATATGAAACACTAAAGTTAATTTAAAAAAAAAAACAACCTATCACTATCAGACATGGTGGCACACATGCTCACATTAAGATTATTACTAGTATGGAAAGCCTTAGGGATTTAAAGTCCACCAGGATACCTAAGAAGGGGCAAGTTGGCCCAGGTTGGAAATAGAGTCAGTCAAAGTTTCTATGCTGGTCAGCACCAGGATCAGCCCATGAGTAGCCACTGCATTTCTAGCCTGGGTGAGATAGGGAGACCTGGTTTCAAAAATAGACAAAAAAACAAAATTAATATGACTTAAGTAAACTTAGGAGAAATTTTAGAGGAGAAAATATGAAAATGGGTGGAAGAGGCACTCTAGAAGGATTTAGAGGTAATTAGAAGTAAAATAGAATTAATGCTGCCTGAGGAAGAACCAGGGCAACGAACCTGATATCTTCCATCTTTTCAGTAGCCCCTAGAGCTCTTTGGATTCATGGATTTGCAGGCCCCTGAATAGACTCTGATAATCAACACCAAAAGTTCAATTTTAGAACTCTTCAAATACAGATATATCCCATTTAACATTACCTTACAAGGACATTTTACACTGTCATAAAGACCTTGTAACCAGTCTCTGCTCATGATACCTATAACACTAGTCCTATTGTCAGAGCATGCTCCACTTTAAGCCTTTCTCCTGCTCCTCTTCTAGACCAGCCTGGTCTCTATTTGGGTCAATCTACCCTCTCTTCATATGGCTTAACACCTGAGCGATGTCGGCATTCACTGTGCTCCTGCTCCACTAGGCAGGGTCCTTTCAGTCCTGTTTCTAGGCAACTGGCCCTAGTAATGTTTTTGGCCTAATGTATATTTATGGAACCAATGAACAATGGTAGATGGGGTATGCATTGATTTCTGTTCATTTTCCTTGATTACCCCCCAAGTCTATATCTTAAAAAATAAGTCGTATGCTACAATGAAATTCAGCCTAGCTAGGTAAAGTACTATCACAAGTTAATTGTTCCGGCTATATCATGCTCTGAATCTTTCTGAATATAGCTCAAAGTTGTAGAAAAGCAAAGCATGAGAGCCTTATGAGGGCCATCATTTCCAAAACCAATTTTTTCCAGGGTATAGTTATATTATCACATAAGAGGAATATAAACTGAATAATTTTATTTCCAAATTTGAAAGATCATTTAAACTGAACAGTTCAAAATTAAATGCAGAAAGAAAGAAAAAAGATAAACAGAAGGAGAGAATAAGCATTTATATAATGCCTACTATATGGCAGACACTGTTAAGCACTTTTATATTTTTACAAATATTGTCTCATTTGATCTGCACAACAACCCTGATGATTAGGTACTATTATTATCCCCATTTTATAGTTCAGGAAATTGAGGTAAATAAAAGTAAAGTGACTTGCCTAGGGTCACATAGCTAGTATGTGTCTGAGACCAAATTTTAATTTAGATCTTCCTGACTCCAAGCCCAGAATTGTACCTATTACACCACCATAGATAAATAGATAGATAGATAGATAGATAGATAGATAGATAGATAGATAGATAGATAGATAGATAGAACATTTATTAAACACTACATGTCAAACACTGTGTTAAGCTAGGGATGAAAATAAATCCAAGGCTTACAGCAATGCTTATCTCAGTCACCACTAAGGAAAAGAAGACAGCAGTTTGGCAGGTGGGTGCCTTCTGTTATTGTTATAGTTTGGTCATTATTCAGTCATGTCTAACTCATCATGACCCCATTTGGGGTTTTCTTGGCAGAAATACTGGCGTAGTTTGCCATTTCCTTCTCCATCACATTTACAGAACTAAGGCAAACAGGGTTAAATGATTTGCCTAGGGTCACACAGAAAGTAAGTGTCTGAGACTGGATTTGAACTCGTGAAGATGAGTTTTCCAGTTTCCAGACCCAGTACTCTAACGCTTTTTGGATGAACTCAATTTGGGCTCAGTATCTAACCCAAAGGCCTTTTCTTTGGCACACAAGAAGAAACCAGTTCTGAAGCATCTGCACATGCTCTTCATGAAGCAGAGATCTAAGACCCTCTGTTAAGAACCATTATCAGTTTCTAAAACTAGGTTCACCAAACTTCCATGTTCATACCCACTTCTAGTACTGGGCCCTCATTAACCCTCTAGTTCTCTGTTATTGTGGAAACTGCATAACATAACTCTTGAGTTTGTAAAAATTCAGTATCTTCCAAATATCTAGCAAGACATGATCACATGCCTAGAATTGTGTGATCAGATCTTCCATCAAAAACAAATTCCCATATTCCAAATCTAGACCTCAATAAATCCTCAAGAATTCAGCTAGAAAGCTCAGCTAGAACAGAACCATCATCACTAATTGGACTATTGCCCCCAAATTACCCAGATATAACAATGATCCATGAAAACTTAAGAGCAATATTTAAATAGGTATCACCATCCCAAATATACGTAACCAACAACCTGCATGGGACAATGAATTATCCATATGTAGAAGCCTTAGCAGAGGAGATCAAAATCATGAGAGAAAAGGATGAGTTATAGATAATCTCTGATGTCCTATCTTCTATTGGAAGTACACAGAAGATATGTTTCATAACTCTTATAGCCTAATGTGTTTATTTGACTACATCTCTGTTTCAACAATCCAGCTAGCAGCTTCTGTGGGGGTGTAAGATCCACCCACAGCCAGCACCCAGAAAGCTGACGACAACACAGGTTCTTTTGATCTGCTTAACTAAGGAAAGCGAGGTGAAGGGGTTGACAAGCTTACTTTAATTCAGCATACAAATATCATCCACTTAGCTCAGGTGAAAAAGACCAGCATCCTGAACTTCAGAACAAAATACAAACAAATTATAAACATCAATAGAGAGACCTTGTCTGATTCAAATCCCAAAACATAGTTACCAGAGTTCAACAAAGTCTCAGCATCCAGGTTTACAAGCTGGAGAGCTCCTTAGCTACAGCTGCTCGGAGTCTCCTCATCAACACCATCTCGAGAGCCCTGCACAAATGGCTCTGTCCTTCCTTCTTATAGGGCTTCTGACGTCATCAAATGTCATCTGAATGACCAAAATTTAGGCTGCTATGATAGGTTCTTGAGTTAGCCCCTCCCCTTAGGACCATGGGAGGTTCACATCCACAAAGGTTAGGCTAACACCTAATGGGGCATGGCTCTGGAGTTAGCACCTCCCCTTAGCCAGCCCCACCTTGGGCCCCACCCCAGTCACCAATCCACACCTACATAGGTTCCACACCTAATAGGGGTTTGGGCCTGGGGCTTGGCATTACTCAAAGCAAACAAAAGCCAAACTCTTCAAGGGCACTAAGTGCTAAGGAGCCCATTTTGCTTACCAACACACTCCCAAATTATTTTGGGAGAATGTTGAACATTAAAGGCAAAGGAATAATAGAAAAAAAGCAGCATATCTCAGGAGTCTTTCTACCTAAACTCCATTAAAAATGAAAACAGTAAGATAATCACAATAACTGACATATCTGTATCACTCTAAGGTTTATAAAGCATTTTATATATATTATCTCATTTGACCTCAAAGTGATTACTCTTGTAAAAGTATGTCTTTTTAGCACCAATATATTTAAGTAAGGCTGTAGGTCACGACTGTATATAACCGTAGTTCATGAATACCACGATCTTAGAAGAATCACAATTTTAAGTGAACCAAAGGACATTGGAAGGGTGGATAGTGGGCATAAGTAGGCTATAGTAAATCACCAATGAAGAGAGAATATGAGAAACATCATAAAAACATTATTCAAATAGTAAATGATTAGAAAGGGAAGTAGAATGATCATGTAGTAAGAATGAGGTATAGGAATTGGATAGTCCAAGAGTTAATCAGCATCTCTAAAACCGTAAAAGTATCAGAGAAAGGCTTCTAATGCCTTGAGTTAATTTTTTATGGATGATTTACCTGGATGAGAATTGCCTATCGTGAATAGGTACGGGAAAATGGGTTGCATTCTGCAATAGTAAAGGAAGTAACCATTTTGAAGAAGAGTGAAAACCAAGTCAGATATTTGGAGCTGTTGTGATCAGTCATTTCAGTCATGTCCAACTCTTCTTGACCCCATTTGGGGTTTTCTTGATAAAGATACTGGAGTGGTTTGCCATTTCCTTCTCCAGCTCATTTTACAGATGAGGAAACTGAGGCTAATAAGGTAAAATGATTTGCCCAGGGTCACACAGCTAGCACGTGTCTGAGACTAGATTTGAACCCAGTTTTTCCTGACTCCAGGCCTGGCACTTTATCCACTGAGCCACCTAACTGCCCTATATTTATTGAGCAGGAGCTACCCCAGAATGTGGAATGGCACTCTTTAGTTACACCGAATATAGAAAATTGCACATTGCATAATCTCACACAAGTATATTTTGCATTTTCTACCTTAATTAGGCAAATGCCTGCAGTCCCCAGACCTTCCAGGATTTTTTTTTACAGCTGTTACTTTTCTCTTTCTGGTAAGTAAAGAAAAAGAAAATCATTAAGTACATTTTATTTTTATTTTTTTACTATTCACCTTTTACAAGACCTGACATCCCTGTATGGGATTAATTCGGTAATTTGTGGCTAATTTTATTCCTATGTTTCAGAAGGTACATTCTATGGGGGTTTTTTAAGTCATTTAAAAAGACAGTGAAGATAAAAACCTACAGGGACTTCAACAAGACATCAAAGCTTCCTCAAAGGAAATACCTGGGGTCTATATTATACTGTCTGGCCACATCAGGGAGGAATCTAATTTTATGTGCAGGAAAGGTCTGAGAACCCCTTCTTGGTGAATTAAAAACACAGCTTTGGGGAATAATACAGACAGAAACCATAAGTTAAAAAGTAATGTGCAAAGGCTTCACTGGTAAAGCACTTCAGCTACAATTCCCATCTCTAATATGACCTGCACTAGTGAGAAGGTCTTTTGGTTGGATTGGGCAGGAATTTCATTCACCAGGGTCTATCAACACTTAATCTTTCCTACTTCTTGGCTTTCCCAGATTAATTTTTATTCTTTTGTATCTCAGTAACCTCAGCTTTACTGGGATCATATGAAATTGAATTGTCATACTTGGAGAGAAGAAATGACTATATATCTCTGGTTTAAAATCTCATTATTTTCTATTGAAATGCATTTTTAAAATATACCAAGTGGAAGTGAGTTTGGGCTCTTTTAGTGGTAAGAAAAGCTGTCAAAAGTCTCTGAAAGAGTCAAGGTTATAAAACTGCTAGGAACTGGAAAATTTAATAAATAAATCCATTTTGTTCAGGTGCATTGCAAAATAGTAGAAGGGAAGGGGTTGGGTTCAATGAGGCAGAACTGGTTATCAGGGAAATTTCTGATTAGTGAGGGCTGCAAGTGTGCGCACATTATAGCCGGAAGCTTTCCTTCCTGCAGTTAGCTCCCCAATGCCAGCGGTGAGTCAAAATAAACAAACAAGCAAGCAAACAAAACAGTTTCTCTTTCATGCAAAGAAAAAGCAAAAGAAAGTAGCCAACTGAGTGGAGAGCAGTACTCTTAAACAATGAGAATGCTAAGATGACAGTTTGATGCCTTCTCTCTGCTAAGTTGTACGCAGGTAGCCAAAGACTTATTTTTAATTTTTTAAATTTTTAGCATTCATTTTTTTAAATATAATATTTTCTTTTCCCCCAATTACATATTAAAACAATTAATTTTTTTTAAAAAATGTTTAGTTTTAAATTCTATCTCTCCCTCTTTCCTCACCTTTCCCCCCTCCCTGAGACAATAAGCAATCTGATACAGGTTACTCATGTGCAATCACATAAAACATTTCCATATTAGTCATTTTGTATAAGAAGACTCAAATTTTTAAAAAATGGAAGTGAAAAATAGCATGCCTCAGTCTGTATTCAGACAGTATCAGTTCTTGCTCTGGAGCTGGATAGTGTGTTTCATCATGAGTCCTTTGGGATTGTCTTAGATTGTGGTATTGTTTAGCATTTATTTTTTAAAATTTTGAGTTTCAAATTCTTTCGTTCTCCCCACCCCTCCCTCACCCATTGAGAAGGCAAGGAATGTGATATAAATTATACATGTGAAATGCAAAACATATTTCCTTATTAGCCATGCAAAAACTTGTTTTGAAAAGCTAAAGTGACCTCTAAGGGGAGTAGCAAGTTTAGTTCATTTAAGAAGAGACAAAGGTCAGCAACTCCATTGCATCCCAACAATCTGGTAAGCAAAGCTCCCAAAGTGATTTGCAAAACAAATAAAAGATAGGGAAGGAGGGCTGTAGTTGTTGGGGGATTCAAAAAAGACTTCGTGTAGACGACAATGCTTGAATCATGAAGGAAGTGAGGGATTTTATGAGGAAGAGGTAAAAAAGGATGTGCATTCCAGACATGAGAAAGAGCCAGAGTAAAGATATGGAGACAGAACAAGAATGTTATGTATGAGGAGCACAAACATAAGGCCAATTTGGTTATACCCTACAGTACAGGAAAGGGAATAATGAATAACGAGCCTGGAAAAAATAGATTAGGCCAAATCTTGAAGACCTTTCAAAGCCAAAAAGAGTTAAAAAAAAAGCTTTTAACTCTGGCTTGCTCAACCTGTGAGATAGAACTAGAGTTAGATTAAGCAGTGATTAATAATTGAAGGTATATGAAGAGCTACCCAACGACATCTCATTATTTGTATTTCTTTAAATCTGTTTCTAAATTGTGTATCAAGCTTTATTAACCATTCGCAGGTTTAATTATTTCAATATGGAGATTCTCTTCCTAGAAAAGCCTTATTGTTTGAGTCAGTGTCAGCATTTAGCCACTAGAATAGAGTAGCTCTGGCAGGCAGGGGCCCCAGGTTCTTCATCAGGCATGGCAGTTGGAGGAGAGGGGGTTCACACAGTGCCTGGCACATAGTTAGGGCTTAATATATGCTTGATCTAATCTCTAATCTAGTGATGAAATCACATGTAGATGCTTAGAGCTACCACATTAGAAAGACAAACAGCCACCAGGTACAATAAGGTAAAAAAAAAAAAAGAGTAGCACCCAGGAATGGTATTTTTTATGGCAGTGAAGAAAATAAGATTTAAGAAAACCTGTGCCCAGAGCTGGCAGATGTCTGCACAAAAATAAAGGAAAAGACATTACAAAATGCAGGTTTGAGGTGTCTTCTACACTTAAGTAATCATGACGGGAATGGGGAACCTTCAGGGCAAAAAGTATAGTAATAGTTAGGTTATCTATTGGGGGCAGGTCCTTCTAATCCCTTCTGCCACTAACTGAGAATAGACTTCCCAGGACAGCACCAGATTATTGACTGATGCTGACCAGTGGAAGACTGGCCCATTTTGGGGGGCGGGGGGAAGCAGGAGCAAATATATTGCTTTTTAGAGGTGGGCTGAGTGCTCAGCAAATCAGGATAGAGTCATAGATCCAAGGAGAGCTCTTATAATAGAAGTATTCTTAAAGCCCCAATCAAACTCAGTTTTCTATAAATTCTAGAGGGGGTTGGCTACATGCATCTGTGTTTGGGGGAAACCGACCCTGGGCAGGGACTTGTTTAGTCTTATCTGTAGGCTACAAAAACAATCCTCTCCTCAATTCAGGAGGGTATCTGTCCTGTGATAAAATTTGTCTACTACCTCTCCTAAACATTAGGTTCCTGAGGTGTGCCTTTTCCTCTCATTTTCAGAAAGGGCTGTATTGCCTTAGGACGGCACATGCCCCATTTTCTCTCTTTTTCTCTCTCAATCATCCATTCTTCATTTATAGGAAGCCTGGATATTTGGACTAAGGAGACTTGATTTAAAACTGCTAAAACTTCAAAGGTAATTTCTAGGAGGGAATAAACAATCTCTGAAGGGCCATCTTTGCAATTCAAATCAACAAAGTGAACCCAAATATTTACATTGGGTCAAATCCTCTGGCTCAACTAGCCCTATGTTCTGCCTCTGACAAAAGCACCAAAGGACATATTTGCAGAAAGAACATGGTTTTCCTTCTTGAAGTCAACTTAAAAGGTTAAGGATGTGTCATCTAAATGATCTATCTTCTCTTAATAGCTCCTTATAGAGCTAAATCTCAAGAATTTGCACAAAACTTTCATTGTTGCTTTTACTTCAGAGGATTAGATTTAGATGACTAGCCATTCAAAGACTAATTATTAATGGAATATTATTAGGTGTATAAGGGAGGGAGTTCCATTCCCCACTCAAATTGATATCGTCACAAGAAGTCTAGAATATAATCACAAAGTATTAAGGAGTTTTCCTACAACCCCACAGCAACATGTGAATACGTGCCTTAAGTTGGCTAATTGACACCATCCAGGAAATATTTTGTGACTTGGTAAGGGTCATGCCCCCTTTATGAAAGCATCTATTTATAAAAGAAGCAAGCCATTTAATCAATTGAAGAGTTTAAATTTGATTGTGAGTTCCAGAATTAAAGGTAGGTATGGAAGGAGACCCTTGTGATTGTACCAGAAGGCATTAAGTAGAGAAGAAAATTTTCTTTCCTCCTCTCTCCCAATGTCATAAATTTTGCTTCTGGAACTACTGGACCAGTAGGAAACATAGCTTGGATTTGAGAGTTAAGACACACACCAGAGACACATGAATATGAAGAAAGTCACCCCACAAAGGAAGAAGCTTCAAGGAAAATGATTCCCTATAGCAAGAAACAGAGATGGCTAAGGACTAAAGAAAGGATCTGGTATCTCAAATGAGCAGTCCACCTAGCAGAGATGTCTCACTTAATGGCAGTTTCATAAAGTATTTCCTAAAAGAGACTTCTAGGCCCTACAGCACCAGGAGTTGCGAATTAACTTTGTCACCTATGTGTCCTGCACATGGGACTCCCTTCCATCATACTTTAAATTTGAACCCATTCTTTCCATAGGTGCTATATGTATTTGTGGGAGAGTAAGCATTAGGTTCATGAGGGGCACTGTTAATTTTTTTAAACTAACTTTTCTTACTATACCAGTCTAGTAAATCTCTTCGCTGAGAGATAATTAGGCCTAATGGTTGATTATTTTTTTTTTTACTTTTGAAGATCTATTTTTTTAAAACTTTGAGTTCCAAATTCTCTCCCCTCTTCCCTTCCCACCCACCCTCCCTAAGAGGTCCAGCAATTCATCATGGGCTACATGTGTATCATTATGTATAACCCTTCCACAATACTCATGTTGTGAAAGACCAACTATATTTTGCTTCTTCCTAACCTATCCCCCTTTAT
>CM053624.1:123575480-123618109 GCA_028646595.1 Phalanger gymnotis
TGACTTGTTTTTCACAGTTTTCTTGCATCCTTCTCATTTCTCTTCCCAATTTTTCTTCTACTTCTCTAACTTGCTTTTCCAAATCCTTTTTGAGCTCTTCCATGGCCTGAGACCAGTTCATGTTTTTCTTGGAGGTTTTTGTTGTAGGCTCTATGACTTTGTTGACTTCTTCTGACTGTATGTTTTGGTCTTCTTTGTCACCAAAGAAGGATTCCAGAGTCTGAGACTGAATCTTGGTGTGTTTTCACCTCCTGGCCATGTTCCCAGCCAACTTACTTGCCTCTTGAGGTTTTCAGCGGGGTAGGACTGCTTGTAGACTAAAGAGTTCTATGTTCCACACTTGGGTGGATGCGCTGCCTCACCAGCACTCCTCCTTCCCCAAGAACCCCCTACCCAGACTGGGCTTAGATCTTTGGCAGGCTCTTCATTCCTGCTCTGATCTGCCACTTAATTCCTCCCACCAGGTGGGCCTGGGGCCAGAAGCAACTGCAGCTGTAGTTCTAAAGCTGCCCAACCTCTGCTGCCCCAGGGGTGGTGGCCAAACTGCAAACTCCCTCCCTCACAACTTTTCCCACTAACCTTCTGTGTTGTCTTTGCTGTTTGTGGGTTGAGAGGTCTGGTAAATGCCACAGGTCATTGATTCAGGGCGCTAGGGCACTCTGCCCGGTTCCCGGTCTGGTTGGTCCACGCCGCCCACGCTGGGCTCTGCTCCACTCAGCTCCTCTCCTTTCAGCTCCCAGCTCCATGCGGGATAGACCTTACCCAGAGACCATCTAGGCTGTCCTGGGCTGGAGCCCCACTTCCCTCTGCCACTTTGTGGGTTCTGCAGCTCTAGAATTGTTTCAGAGCCAATTTTTATAGGTTTTTGGAGGGACTGGGTGGGGAGCTCACAGTAATCCCTGTTTTCTAGCCGCCATCTTGGCTCAGCCCCCTCTAATCCTAATGGTTGATTATTAATGGAAATCACACTGGTAGTGGCTCATGAGTTATAATAGTAAGAGTAACCACTCATAAGATTACCGTTAAAACCCAGGTAGTAGATTCTGTTCTGGAGACCCAACCCATGAATGTAAGAGCAAGTTGGGGGAGTGGCCCACAGGGGATATTATAGGTACTATTCCTACAATTCAAGTAGCTGTCAGCCCAACAATTATGGTAAGTAGCTTATGGCTACAATTTCCAATAACCATAGTTTCTCAAGTCAAGGTCTTGGAAAGAGCAAATATAATAGAGGATTAAGCAAATGGGGGGGAATCTTTTAAAAATTCATAGTGATACATTTTATTTTGATACAGCCATTTCTCAATTTAAAAAACCCTCCCCATTGTCCTCTTCCTTAAGAAACTTCAGTGAAGGAAATCTATATCATAAAGTAATTGCAGCTCACAGTATATGTCACTTTCCTTTCTTGTAGTTACCATTTTATAATAAAATGAAGAGAAGTTTATTTACTATCAGACATATGGAACTAACATTGATTATTGAATGTGATCTGATTTTCATTGTCTTTCAGGTCTGCTTTCATTTACATCATTGTAGTAACTTTATCTATTGTTCTTTGTACAAACTGCTTGTTCCTTATTTTGTATCCCTTCCCTTACTTTCTTAATTTTTCCATATTTATCCTTCCTTATGGTAAAATACTATTCCACTACATTCATATGACACATTTTTTTTTCAGTCACTTCCAAATAGAAGTGCACATCATTTGTTTCTGCTTTAAAAACAAAACTATTATAGTGTGGTATTAATTGAAAGATTATGGGCTCTGAAGTCAAAGAACCTGCAGTCATCTCCTACCTTTGATACTTAAGTGAGACTATGGGCAAGTCACAAAAACTCTAGATCTCAGTTTCCTCAACCATAAAATATAGTGAGAGAGGTTAGATGAGATGGCCTCTGAAGTACCTTCTAACTCTAAATCTTTAATTCTAATTTCATGTTCAAAATAAAGAATCTTTGGATATTTGGGTATATCTAGTATCTTACTTTCTAATCATAATAAATTCATACAGTGCCTCAAAGTTTGTAACATTCACATTTTATCTTATTTGAGCTTCATAATACTCCTAGATGATAGTACGATAGTTATTATTATCCCCTTCTTACAAATAAGGAAACCGAGGCTCATAGAGTTTAGGTATATTATTCTTGGTAGCTACCAAACATCAGAGATAGAATTTGAACTGAGGTTTTCTTGACTTCAAGCTCAGCAACTGATTTATTAAACCGTGCTGCTTCCTTGGAACTAAACCCACTAATGGTATCAGTGAATAAAGGAATATGAATAATTTAATATTTTTTTTC
Source organism: Phalanger gymnotis (assembly GCA_028646595.1). Taxonomy (NCBI): domain Eukaryota; kingdom Metazoa; phylum Chordata; class Mammalia; order Diprotodontia; family Phalangeridae; genus Phalanger; species Phalanger gymnotis. The sequence goes on from CM053624.1 coordinate 123,577,788, forward strand.
TTATTTAAATTTAAATTATTTTCCAAATTGGCTAGATTAATTTACAACTCCATCAATAATATTTCAGTGTGACTATATTCCCAAAGCTTTTTGAATATTAACTATTTCCATATTTTAACATCTTTACCAATTCAGTGGGTATGAAGTGAGACCTCAATGTTGCTTCAATCTGATGTCAATAGTTAATGTTAGAGGAGTTGCAGAAAGATAGGCATTCCAATACTTTGTTAATGGAGCTATAAATTAGTATAACCATTTTGGAAAGCAATTTGGAATTATGCAAATAAAGTGATTGAATGACCATGCTTTGACTCAGAGATACCATTCCTAGGCTTATATCCCAAGGAAGCCATTGATAAGAAATCTCCCATATACAACAAAATATTTATAACATTTTGTGTGAAAGCAAAGAATTGGAAACAAAATAGATGCCCATCAAATGGGGAATGGCTAAACAAATTGTTCTGAATGTAATGGAATATTACTGTGCTATAAAAAATGATGACTATAATCAATATAATAAATACAGAAAAATATGCAAATATCCACATGAGCTGATGCAGAGTGAAATAAACAAAGCCAAGAAAAAAATAAACCCAATGACTACAACCATATAAATGGATAGAACAACCTCACTCAAAAAAAAAAACCAAAAGTAAATTTTGCAAAATTATAACAAGTATAGTTCAAAAGCAAAGATATGAAAGAATACTCCCAACCCACCTCTTAGCAGAGAGGTGAGAGGTACACAGGTATTACACATCTCACTTCTTCTCAGATTTATTTTAACTGTATCAAAAGGTTTCACTGATTTTGACCTCTTCTCCTTTTTTAACCTTGAAAAAATACTAAATATTATCTGGGATGACTTTTTGGCAGAGGTGGGTAGAGGGAGAAAGAGAGAGATACTAGGGAAAACTATGATAATATAAAAAAAACAAAAGCTATCAATAAAAACTTATTTTTTAAAAAAGCTTAAAATTATTTGTGATTTAGCACCTTTTTCATATGATAGTATTTCTTTCAAAAGCTTTTTATATCACATTACAGTACCACATATGTGTTGGGAAATAACTTTTGATCATATTATAGATTAATATAATTTCTCTATAGATATTAAATGTTAGACTTTTGCCAGAGATGTTTGGTAATTTCTTTCTTAACCTATATTTTTTTTCTTCTTATTCTGGATATCCCAATTCTGTTTGTGCAAAATCTTTTACATTTTATAAAATCAAAATTATATATATTGTCTTCGATAAGCTCTTCTTTCTTGCATCTTTTTATATAATATTCTCCTATCTGTAGTTGTAAAAGATAAAATTCTCTTTTCTCAGTTTTTTAATAGTATATCTTTTAACATTTAGATTGTTTATCCATTTGGAATTTACTAGGGTATCTGATATAAAATGCTTATCTAAACTGATTTTTCTCCAGATTGCTTTCCAGTTTTCCTAGAAGTTATTATAAATCAAAGAATCTTTCACCTAATAGTTTGCTTTGGGATTTTATCAAGTATTAATGCCTACTATATATATATATATATGCATGTATATATGTGTGTGTGTGTGTATACATATATATGCATATATATAATATACATATATATACATACATTTGTGTCTAACTCTAACTGATTTAGTTTATTTCACTGATCTACTTTTCTATTTTCCAAGAAGTTTTAGACAATAAGAGGCATCGTGGGGTAGTGGATAAAGGGACAGCCTGGTAGTAAGTGAGACCTAGCTTCAAGGACAGCCTTTGACACACACTAGCTAGGTGACCATGGGCAAATCTCTTAACTTTTCATTATCCCAGGCAACTTGCAAGTCTTGAAGCTACAGACAAGATACTAATCTGCTTTAGTGGAAAGAGTTTTCACACCAGTCATGCCCTATTCCTATGACATCATAAGTTTAGAATCTTCCCCCATTTCCCTCCCCCCGCCAAAAAAGAACAAAAAAGGATAACTATAAAACTGCTTTATCTTGTGCTCTCTCACTATTATCATTCCCCTTAATATAACTTACTGGTTTTTTTTATGAATAACCTTGACCAACCCACTCATCATTTAGCAAATTGTCTCCATTAGAGTCTGTATCTTTTGTTCAAATTATCTTTATTAATTGCTGTTTTGTCACACTATAATCTATCAAGGATATGTTCATTATTAATGACTTTCTACCTTTGATCATGTATTTACTGTGCTTTAATGCATGATAAATTAGTGTATAGATATGGTACAGTGCTGGAAAACTAAAGGGACTGTATAATGGTCCCATTGAATAATCCAATCAATCTATTAGATCCATTTTTTCTGAGACAGTTCAAATCTATAATTTCTTTCTTGTTTATTTTTCCATTGGGTTAATCAAATTCTGAAAGAGAAACATTAAAGCTATATGCAATGTTTCAAAAATTAAAAGAAGAAATTAAAAAAGCATCTTTTCAAGTTTATTAGTATACTGTGCTGGGGATACAAATGGAAAAAGTAAGAGGTTTTTTTCCCCCACAGAGAGTTCACATGTTAGTAGGGGAAGATGAAATACATATGGGAGTAGTGACCAGGGAGGGGTGATTTGGTCAGAGAAGTCATAAAGATAAGTGGAGTCATAATGACAGAGTTAATTTGATTACTGTTCCCAGATGTAAAGGTAGAAAGCTGGGGTGGGGGAGGGGTTGAAGAATGACCATGGAGCATGGCCGGAAGATGGCCAGAGATTATTGAGTGGGGGTTGGACTAGAAATTGTGAAGTCTTATGAATCAGAAGCCGAGGGACCCAAGGCAGTTCTGTGGACTGCTAGCATAGAAGTAGTTTTTTTGGATTTTAGTTAGCTTTGTCTTTAAGGTCCAGATGTGCTATTTGGTGCATATATCTCTAATACTGATTGTTTCATTATTTATAGTACTTTTAAGTATAATATAGTTTCCTCCTTTGTCTTCTTGACAGTATCTATTTTTTCTGTTGCTTTACTCAAAATTATAATTAAAACACCTGCTTTTGTAGAGTCTGGTGAAACAGAAGGCATTTTATTCCAATTGATCATTTTAATTCTAAATGAGCCTTTACATTTTAAGTGTGTTTCTTTATATAGCCAATTATCAAGTTCTGTTTTCTAACTCATGCCATTTTCTTCCATTTTGTGTTTATACAATTAACATTCAAGTATATAATAATAACAATAATAGAATTTATATATCATTTTAAGGTTCACAAATATTTCATTTGATCCTCACAATAGTCCTACAAGGTAGGTGATATTATTATCTCCATCTTAGAAATGATGAAACTGAGACTGAGAGTAGTTAAGTGCCTTGTTAGAAGTGACATAAATACCAAGTATCTAAATCAGGATTTGATTGGGTATCCCTAACTCCAAGTCCAATGCCCTAGCTAGCCACTATACTCATTGTTATGTTTCTCTCAATTAAATCAAATCCATATACATATGTGTTTATGTATGTATTATATATGTATGTATGTATGTAGGTATCTGTATATATTTAAAACCAGCACTAGATTTCTGAAGTTTGTTTTCCTTGAAAAAATCTTGCAATAGTCTCCTCTCACAGACACTTCCATCTTCTGCTGCTCGACCCAAGCCTATATTCCTGGAAGTAACTTTATTATTGTTTTACCCAACCTAGATTAAATAGGGTTAGAGATATCTTCACTACTCCACTTTTTTGTTTGAATTTTCTTCATCTATGAAACTACATTCCAAGCAATATCCATTGATTTTTTTTCCCTAATCATGATTTTCTTCCTCTAACTCTAGTAACTATTGAAACTCCTTTCACAGGCTGTCCAAAAAATGTTATCTTCCCTCTCAGGAGAAAAAGGAGAGGAGAAATATATACTGTTCTAAGAACCTGAGAGAAAATTGATTCTTAGATCAATATATTTAGAAGACCTATTGGAATGCAGGGCACTGACTGAGGAGGGGAAGATGACTGCAGTGTATGGTTGTCCATCAACTCATGCATATGATTGTTTTCAGAGTTTTGAAGGGCATAGCTAGTAAACTACAAATAAAATAACTTTGTAGAAGATAGGGTGATTATGTAAGGAGACATTCTTTATATGAATAACAGTCATACCTGAAAAAAGGAAGGTGGATTTTCTGAGTTTCACCTCATTAGTTAAAGTCCCTACTTACGAGGAGACCCTTATCAGAAGCATTAGAAGCTACAGATGGATGAGAAGAGCAGAAGAAGATAGAAGTCGGAGAAGAAGGTGAATGCAAGAGGATTCAGGGACAGAAGACCCAGTAGGTGATGAGGGAAGCTGCTTACAGAAGACAGAATATAGAAGGTGACAGAAGCTGAACCAATGGGCAGACTCTGCAGCCGTTTTGCTGGGAGCTGTGCTGATTGGAAGGGGCATCACTTCGCTGAGAGTCACTTGGCTAAAGAAAGGTAGTATTGTCTTCTAGCACTATGTACAACCCAAAAGAAGGGAAACTTCTTAGGAGTTTGTCTGTGAGGTATTGAGAGGGAGAAACCAAAGGAGGAAGACAGAGTTTTATCTGTTTTGTGTGAGCTATACATATTGGAAAAGGAGTGTGGCTTTGCTGAGAGTTGATCGGAGAAAATGTAATCTCCTGTTACTTTTAGAGCTGGCTGGGGAAATGCTTCATAGCCCTATCACTATCTATGACTTGATGCTGCTTCAGCACTTTGACCATAGCAGAGATTCAGCTTTGGCAAGTACCAGAAGGGGTACAGATACCAGAAAAGCTTTTTTTTCCTCTTATTTAATGTTTCATGTTTAAAGATCAATGATGCTTTTGTGACTGATTCTGTATAAATTGGAAGGACAACAGTTGGAGCTCCAAAGTCACAGTGACAAATAAGATTGTATTCCTCATACCAGGGTTATCCCCCTAGGATCCAGAGATTGTGTGAATTGTAGAGGTTTGATATACCCCTTGTTCCCATGGAGTTAAGGAAACTGTACAAACATGGGGAATCACCTGTGCAAAGGAATATAGGTGAAAGATAAAATGTTGTATATAGGATATAACTACCAGGCCAGCTTGAATCAAAAAGAGAGTAAGTGAAAGCGAAATATAAAGAAGACTTGAAAGATGGATGGGAGCCATATAATAGCAAGTTTTAAATGCCAGGTTAAGATTTTCTAAATTATGCCATCTTAAGGTGGCAGGGGGAGGGTAGAAACAGTGAGAAAATTTGTAACTCAAAATCTTGCAGAAATCAATGTTGAAAACTAAAAATATTAAATAAAAAATAAAATTTTTTAAAAAAGATTTTCTGTATTATGCTAGGGAGAACATGGGATCATTTGAGCTTTTTGAGTAGGCAAACTGACATGGTCAGATTTCTCATTAAGCCATCTTGACCTTCCATCTTCTACTTCCTTTTTACCCGCTCTAAAATGACAAAGGCTATATTCCTCATTCTTATATTTCTGGATTTGGTGAAAATGATAACATTTTTAAAGGAAAAAAGTATTCCTGATCCTCACGACCACAGATTTAGAATTAGAAGGGACTTTAGAAGTAATCTGGTCCAATCTCATCATTTTAAAGTTGGGGAAACTGAGTTTCAGAATAGTCAAGTGCCTTGCCCAAGTTCTATACAAAGTTGCCAAGGAAGGATTTGACATTAGGTCTTCTGATTCCAAATCAACTACCTCCCAATATTCTTTCTACCACAACATGCTGTGGGGGTAGGGGATAGGGAGTGAGGATATGTAGTGTCAAAGACACAAATGCAGTAGTTAGCTTTAGAGAGCAAAACGAAATAATTACTAGGACTTCTGATGAGAATCTCAACGACTTATAATAATGTACCCAGAGGTGGCAAATACCAAGAACTATACAATAGTGAAGAGGTAAAAAAGATAAGTGGTCTGGAGCGTTAAGGAAAAAAAATACATACGCATATGTATAATGTACATATATGGGTTGTGTATGTGTATTTGTTATTGTCCAGTCATTTTTCAAGTATGCCTGACTCTCTGTGACCCCAATTGGCATTTTCTTGGCAAAGATACTGGAGTGGTCTTCTCCAATTCATCTTACAAATGAGGAAACTGAATTAAACAGTTAAGTGACTTGTCCAGGGTCACACAGCTAGTAAGTGCCTAAGGACACATTTGAATTCAGGACGATGAGTCTTCCTGACTCTAGGCCTGGCACTCTATCCACTGAGCCACCTAGCTGCCCACGTATGTGCATGCATATATACATATACATATACATATACACACAAATATATGTGCAGAACAAAATGAAAGTTAGCTTTGTGGCCACATGTGTGGGGATGAGGGCTTCCTCGGTGAGAGTGCTTTACCACTTCCAGAATGCATCAATCATCTCGATATATAAGGTCACTCCCCTAAACCTCAGCATCTTGAGGGTTATAAAGGGTAATCAGCATAATGGTAACTAGATGCAAATCAAGGCTTAAATAACATCTCCTTTACCTTACCTCAGTGTGGGGCTAACTACCTTTCAAGAGAATGATGAATTTTTCCAAGACTTCTCTGCATATGTTTCATCTGTTCCCTGCAAGGAAAGAAAAGGGTGGAGGTACAGAGCATGCTTAAGGACAGATGTTTCCAGAGAATTTTTTACTGGCAGATTAAGGTTTCATTTAAAAGCCTCCTGCTGTAGTACATTAATAGGTGACATGACATAAACAGACATGTTAATTCACTGCTAATGAAGAACCAAGTACAGAATCAATAGTCATATTCATGATTCCCAACATTTAGACAAAGTTTCGTCACTTTACAATTTACAAAGTAGCTTCCAATTCACCATCTCGTTTGGTCTTTGCTATAATGCTTTGAGGTAGATGCTGCAATTTTCCTCTCTTCACTTTACTAATAAGGAAACTGAGACCCAAGAGAGGTGATTTGAGATGTAGTATGGTACCGTGGGCAGTATACTGCACTTAGAATCAGGAAGACCTAAGTCCAAAGACAGCTTCAGACGCTTTCTAGTTGTATGACCCCTTCTCCCCTCTTCAAGTCACTTAAACTCCTTGAGTCTTCATTTCCTCAGCTGTAAAAATGGAGCTAGTAACAGCACCTACCTTTCAGTGTTGTTGTGAGGATAAATTAGATAATATTTGTAAAAGCGCTTAGCACAGTGCCCGGCGCATAACAGACATATAAATGCTTATTCCCTTCCTCCCCGGTTTTAAAAGTTAAAACTTCCAGTTTCAAACTTAAGACAATTAAATGTGTCAAATAAGAGGGCCGATTGTTTTTTGGCATTGGTCAATTCTAATTTTTTTTGCGAAACTCTTTTTAGTCCTTTAAACAGAGCCCCGCCCCATGCTAACCTCACGTGGAGATTAGGTGGCACACCTAAAACTGTTCAGATATTCTGATCTCAGGTCCAGTTAATACTTCCACAACGTGTCTCCTTACTTTTCTGGAAATTGAGTGAACCACACTGACTCCATCTTCTTTTTAGGAGGGAATTGGAGTTAAGTGACTTGCCCAGGGTCACAAAGCTAGTAAGCGTCTGAGGCCAGATTTGAACTCCTGACTCCAGGGTGGGTGTTCTATCCATTTCACCACCTAGCAGCTCCAACGCTGACTCCATCTTGTGACTCAATTCTGCAGCTAGCTCGGTTCCCTTTCTATCTATTTGTGGGTCTAGTGCAATTTTGTATTGTGAGAAAACTTTATTCAGTTATGGGAACTGTGAGAAAACTTTATTGCATTGTTTGAAGCTATCCCTGCAGGCCTAGGAAGCTGGACCACTTCTATCTACTGTTTAGACATCCTTAGCTATGGGCCTAGATTATACTGATCGGAAACCCCTGTCACATTCAAAGACTGCTGCAAGGAGTTTTCTCATAATTCTACATCTCAAGCAAATCATATGTCTTAGGGGAAAACTGGCCCCATACTGATCAATTAGTTATTGTTTCCACATTCCTTTGATGATTTACAGACAATTGAGGGGAGGGCAACACATCTTTTTCTGATCTCAGGGAATTGTACTTGTTCACTCTCAGTTTGGAAAGTCTGTAATCTTTCCTCCAGTTTGAAATCAGATTGTTAATGTTGTGTCCCAGTTAATTGTTTTCTTTTAATTAATTGATCTTATTTGATTGTCTTTAATGCATAAAAATCTGTCTCTCCCTGTATTCAGAGTCTAGTGCCAAAGCTGAGGAGGCCTGGTCCCAATTTGTTTTGCAGTTGGCATGCATTGTTTAATAAACCGATTCACTCAGAAGCTCAAATCTTTGTTTCCTCAGTCATTTCATCTTTCACCAGCCACGTTTTCAACATCTCCACTCTCCAATATGTCTTCCACATGGCGGACAAAATAATCCTCCTAAAGGCGCATATCTGATGGTGATGTTTTAGCGATGAAAAGCAACACAGGATAGTGGTGAGAGAGAGCTCGGCACCACGGCGGTGGTTACTGGTCATCTATTAATAATAAAATAATAGCTAACATTTATATGGCACTTACTAGGGGCCAGATACTGTGCTCAGTGCTTTACAATCATTATATCATTTAGTCCTCACAGCAGGAGAGGCTGAGAGATAGGCATCGTTATTATCTCCATTCTGTTTTACAGACAAGTAAAAACGAGACAAACAGAGGTGAAGTGACTTGCCAGGAATTACACAGCCAGTAAGTGTGTAGGGTGGATTTGAACTCAGGTCTTTCTGACTCTAGGCCTGGCACTTTGTCCACTATGCCACCTCACTGCCTTTTCAGAAATTAGCGAGCTTTGAAGCAGAGGGAGGCTGACCCAGCAGACAAAAAACAAAAGGTCCAACTCACACCTGAGCAAGAATACTTTCTACAACATCCCTGAAAGCTGTCAGAGTCCTTCCCTTCTTAAACAAGCTATGTTGTCTTCTGGTTCATTGTTTGGATTTTGATAGCTCAGAGTGAGTATACATAGCAATTGTTTCTGCTCTCACTAGATACTTTGAGGGTCTTCCCCTCCCAGACTGATTCTTTTAGGAAGGCAAATTGGTCCATTTTTTTTAATCTTTTTTTTCTTGAGGGAGGAAGGCAGGGCAATTGGGGTTAAGTGACTTGCCCACGGTCACACAGCTAGTAAGTGTGTCAAGTGTCTGAGGCCAGATTTGAACTCAGGTCCTGCTGACTCCAGGGCCAGTGCTCTACTCACTGCACCACCTAGTTGCCCCAAATTGGGCCATCTTTTGCCTCAATTCTTACCTAGCCTTTAATTATTGAATGGAAATTGCCTCAGACAAACTGAGACCTGAGAAAGACCTTAGCTTAAAAAGGTCTTCCAATGCATCTGGAACCATCCCCAGCTGCCTTGACCTGTGTCTTGCCGCTGGCCTCTGGAGGAGAGAGCGAGGGTGAAGACTTTGCACAGCCCTTCCTCACTTAAATCCAACTGACTTGTAAATCCAGACATGATCCATCATCGTTTCTTAGAATTCTTAGTTTCCTTCAAGGCTCAACTTGACCATCACCTTCTAGGGATGGGGGAAGGAAATAAGCACTTATTAAGCACTTAATGTGTACCAGGCGTTGAGCTAAGAATTTTATAAATATTATTTACAAATAATTCCTCATCGAGAACAAAGGATGAACAACAAGAACGCAGTCTTCTTTTCTTGGTTCCATCAACTGCTGGCACCCTCCCTCCCAAACTACCTTGCATTGAATTAATTTGTGTGTGTGTGCATGTATACATATATACATATATGCGCATATATACATGTATATATATACTTAACTACTTTACATGCACATATATTTATTAATTTTATATTTGTGCTGCATATATCTTTTTATATATTTGTTGTCTTCCCCAATAGAATTTGAGCTTATTGGGGGTAAAGATTATTTCATTCTTTGTACATATATACCTATCATCCATACAGCGGTAGTAAGAGCTTAATAAACACTTGTTAATTGGTTGATAGGACTCTCCTGGGAGGCAATGACCACTTTGGGACAACTCTAATCATTTGGAAATTTTTCCTTACTCTGAGCCTAAATCTGCTTCTCTACAGCTTCCACCAATAGCTCCCAGGTCTGCCATCTGCGTCCAAGTAGAACACACATAATCCCTCTTTCATATGACAGCCTTCCAAATACTTGAAGACTTCCATATAGCTCCCTCCCCCTTCCCCATAATCTTCTGTTTTCCAGGCTCAACATCCCAGGATCACAGTAATGAAACCTATGCGCTTGGGGTGACTCACAACTCAGGTTAAATCCAAGAGTCCCAGGAATAGCCACGCTTCCCAAACCACCGGTCCTGTTACCAGGCTGGTCCTCAACAACAATCACTCAGGGGAGCGACTCTTGTATAGACTTGACCTGGCAAATGCCTTTGTGTATGCTGCATTCATGGTTTCTGATGACCCACACTTGCTTCCAAAGATCTTGACACTGTCATGGCATTCAATATCCAAAAGGAATATGGTTTTCTCTCTGGCAATTGATCAAGAAGACCCATTACCATCTGCATTGCTGCTACACTCCAAGGATCATAGGGCCTTTCTCTCTGCCCTGCCCCGGAAAGCACCAATTAAATGTATTTTCTACCCCCTCTACATTAGAATGTGACCTCCTTCTTAGCATGGACAGTTTTGCTTTTCTATTTATATCCCCAGTGCTTAATAGATTCCCTTTTATTCATTTATTTATTCATGGAGTCATAGGTTTAGAGCTGCAAGGAATTTTAAAGGTCATCTAATCTAACCCTTCATTTTACAAATGAGAAAATTGGGGTCAAGAGATATGAAGTGACTTGTCCAAGGTCACAGAGGTAAAAAAAAGAACTAGGATTCAAATATAGTCTTCTGATTCTTAATCCAGCATTTTTACTGTTACATGAAGCTGTTTTCCCACTTTCAACTATTCCTAGAAAAAGCAATCTATGTTCATTATTTTCACTTCTTCATTTCTGACTCACTTCTCAACCTCTTAAAATCTGGTCTCAGATTCTAAGACTTGATTGAAATTCCTCTCCAAGGTTACCAACGATCTCTGGTTTGAGAGGGAAAAGCACAAAGGGGAAAGATAGATTTTGCAGCTGGTTTGCTGTATAGAAAGAGATCTAATTGGATGATGCAGAAACCTAGTGACTGAATATCTGTTTGGGCCAGCTTTGAGTGCCCAGACAGCCATTCTGACAAGTTCTGCATTTCTTACTTAAAAGGAGCTGCTAGGAAATTCAATAATGTAGCATTTTTCCAATGTCCTTTTAAGGGTGATTGTAAGTTGAAGGAGCTTGTAAATGCTATGCTTCTTAGAAAACAGAAGAGAAGAAGATTTGCCCAGATTGTAAGCAAAGAGGACCAACAGACAAGCAGTTAGCTGCTAATTGGCTTCCTGTGGTACAGATGTTCTTGAATATACCAATGATATCAAAGCCAGAGTTGTGAGTTACACCAAGTATATAGTTATTTTTCCTCTGTGTTCTTTTCTGCAACAGATATTGAGCACATTCATAAGAGAGTATGACCTAGGTTTATGTAGAAAATGTAGTATATTTGTTATTCCTGCATTTGCTTTAATTTATGAATATCTGCAATATTATTATTCTTTCTTTTGCCTTATTGTGAATTACATATTATTTAAAGCCTAAATGTGTTGCTCTAAATGGCAGGCTTGTATAAATGAAAGTGTACCAGTGGAGGCTCAATAGCTAAAGCAGAGAGCGGGTATATTCCCTAACAATAGGGTTATCTCTAGAACTTTGTGAGTATTTGAATGTAACCAAGTGAGAGTGGTCTTTCTTTGGAAACATGAGCCTGCTAGTGTAAGGGTAGGATGTAGTGAGTAAGGCAGCCCACAGTGAGGGATTTGAGGCATTTTAGTGGGTTTAGACACTTCACAGAAGTGTTACACCAGAAAAAGTGACATATTTCATTGCTTCTGCTTTTTCACATCCTACTTACATCTCAGATCTTCTCAATACGGCTTTTGAACCCACTACCTTGCTGAAACTATTGTCTTCAAAGTTTGTTGTTGTGTTCAATTGTTTCAGTTGTGTCTGGCTCTTTGTGACCCTATTTGGAGATTTCTTGGCAAAGATAATGGAATGGTTTGCCATTTCCTTCTCTAGCTCATTTTACAGGTAAGGAAACTGAGGCAAACAGGATTAAGTGACTTGCCCAGAGTCACACTGCTACTAAGTGTCTGAGACTGGATTTGAACTCCAGGTTCAGCATTCTATCCACCTTACCACCTAGCTGCCCCAAAGTTACCAGTGATCTAGGTTAATGCCTTATTAGAAACTTAACACTGACCAATAAAACAAACAACTAAGCCTATTTAATAACTATATATTTCAATTGAGTAATGTCAGTGCTTAGAGTATCACAATTTTTCAGTTTCTTCTCATAAATCAGGATTCTTTGGGCATTCTTAACTGCTTTTCTTCATAAAACCTTGTAATTAATATGTGCTCTATTCTCCTGCTTCCTTTTTCACTTTACATTACTTCGTTAAAGTCTTTCCAGATCTCTTGATATTCTTCATATTGTTGAATGTAATTGTATTATAGTGTTTATTACATTAATATAATGCAATTTATTTTTCTATTCCTTATAGTTGGACATATATGTTGCTTCAAATTTTATCATTACATGTAATGCTGTTATGAAAACATTTGAATAGGTGGCCTTTTTTTAGTTTGTTTTTAATAACATAGGGTATGTTCCTAGAAAAGAGCAAATGAATCATTCTGGACTCTTCCTTACTCCTCCTTCCTTCCTTCCTTGTCACTTCCCCTCTATGTCATCTTTCATATCCATCACCTCTCTACTCATAAAGCTCGCACTCTAATACAAGTCCTCAATACCTCTCTCCTAGATGATTTAATAGCCTCTCAATTGGTCTTCTTGCTCTGACTCTATCCCCTTTCCATCCATCTTCCACACAACTGCCAAAATAATCTTCCTGAGACACAGGTCAGACTATGTCATGTCCATACCAAGAAAAACAAAACCAAAAAATCTTCAATGCTTCTCTTTTTCTTCTAGGATAAAATAAAAACTCTGTACCTTGCCATTTTAAAGCCCTTTGCAGTCAGGCTCCAGCTTATCTTTGTAGATCATTTTCACATAATTTCTTTATACACTTTTAGACAACTTGGCCTACTTGGCTAAGAATTCCATCTTCCCCCTCAGTGACTTTGAACAGGCTGCTTCATGAAACTTAGTTTTTCAGCATCATTTCTTAGAACTCTTATCTTCTTTCAAGGCTCAACTTGACCATCATCTTCTAGGGATGGGGGAAGGAAATAAGCACTTATTAAGCACCTGTGTGCCAGGCATTAAACTAAGCATTTTACAAATGTTATATTTCTATGAGAAGACTGCCCAAATCTTTCATGTGTTATACTTTCTCAAATTATCTGGTACTAAAATATCTCTGTAAATATTATATTCTTCTAAAAGAATGCAAGATCCTTGAGGGCAGGGGCTGCTTTTTATTCTCCCTGATGCCTAACACAGTACCTTGTACATAATAGGTACTTAATAAATACTTGTTGAATGAATAAATCCTCATATGGCACGATTTCAAGGGCGTTTGCTTCAGTAGTTTCTCTCTAAAACATTTGGTGCTATGGCATTACTGTGCCTCTCAAGACAGGGTTATACAAACATTTATTAAGCACCTGCTGTGTACCAGACACTGTGGTAGACACTGGGGGAAGGCAGGCAGTCAGGCAAGAAGGCAAGAAGGCAGGAAGGCAGGAAGGCAGGAAGGCAGGAAGAAAAGAGCCCCAAAGATATAATAGCTCAATATAGAACGAGAATTTGTGAAGTAAGGAAGTTATAATGGTAAAAGAACATGAGTAAGATGAGGCATCAGAAAGTAAAGGGAAATGAGGTGTTGCAAGTGAGAATGGCTCTGGTAAATAACTGAGAATCTTGTTTTCAAAGAGCAAAATATTGCTTTAGAAATTAGTAGTGAGGTATGAAAAACGAGAACATAGTTTTAAAGTACGTGGCCAAAATAAAGGACAAGGGAAAAATATATGAAAGCTGAATTGTACATATATGTTTGAAACTACTTGGAAATTGACTTGTAAAGCATACCTGAGGCAGGTTTAAGTGCAGATGCCTTTAGTGCCTAGGCCAGAACTAGAGTTTCTCAGAAATAGTGGATTTTGCCATAGGAAAGGGGATGTCGTCTTATGATATTTCCAATCTGCTTTATAAATGCTGGAAGACTGGTGTGGGCTTCAGGAGGTTAGTTGAAATTATCAGTTTAATGTTTTGATTGAATAAGTATTGATTGAGTGCCTACAGTGTACAAGGCACCAAAGTGCAAAGAGAGATAAAAGATAAATAAGGACAAGTTCCTTCCCTCTTAGAGTTTACAGCCCAGTAGAGAAAATGTAATAGGTACACTTGTAATACAAGTTAGAATGCAAGTTCGAAGGAGCAGGATGCTACCAGAATCGAGAGAGAGACAGAGAGACTGAGGGGGACACACATACACACACACAGACACACAAACACACACAAAGAGAGAGAGACAGAGAGACTAAGACACAGAGAGAAACAGACTGAGAGAGTTTGAGAAAAAGAGAGACAGAGACCACTTTACGGAGACCACTTTTGAAATAGGGTTGGGTGGGGATGGAAGGGTACTCAATCAAGGTCATTGAACAATGACAACAAATAAGATTTTAAATTTATTTTATTTTTAATTTATGGAATAAAACAAGTATTTCCATAACATAGTATAATAAAAAAGATGATTGCACATGAAACTGCAAATCTTCTATGTATAACTTGCTATATCTTTTAAATATACAACAAAGTTATCATGTAAATTTCTTTTTTTTATTCCCTCCCCCAGATTAATTATAAAGGACATATGAAGAAAGATGCTATCTGCATCCAGGGAAAGAACCGATAAATAGAAGTATGTATAGAATAATTTTACAAATAACATTTTAAAAAATATGTGTCTGCAGGATATAGTCCACACAGAAAAGTTATCTGGTAGATTGCTATGTCTGCTTTTTAACTAAAATCTCCCCCAAGCAAATGGTATTATCTTTAGCCCTATGTGTTTCTCACACACACACACACACACACACACACACACACACACACCTATTTTCAAGGAGAAATCTGTGTGATTTATTGAGTCCAATTTTCTAAGATTTTGTAAGGTCAAAAGAACTCAGATATAAATTGGATGACATTCAAGCAACTCAGTGTCCTTAACCACATGTCAGTTTGTGTGTATGATTGGAATTATATGAGTCTCTGTGTGTTTACATGTGCTTTTAAAATAAATTTCCCTTGGGGAGTCATGTCTCTATAGAGAAACGGGGTGTTTTCTCAATGCAAGTTTCTTGTCAATGTTTATTTCTTTAATTGCTTCTTTTTTCTTGGGAGTTCATCTACAGCTTGCTCGCATTTTCTTGCTGAGATAAACTTGTTTAGATAGTCTGTTTCTAGTGTTGCTGATCTGGATACTTACCCTTATATTCAAGTGTTCAGTATTATTGGCATAAAATTAGATATAATAGTGGATCATTTCTTTTCATTTTCTCTCCATTCATCATCCTCCTTATTTTTTCTAAATTTTGACAATTTGATTTTTCTCTCTTTTTTTGGCAAAAGACATCAAATTAGCTAAGCTAATGGTTTGTCAGTTCTATTGTCCTTTAAAAGACCATTCTTTATCTTGTTTACCATTTCAATAGTTGTTTTGGTTTTCAATCTCTTTTTTGATTTTCAATTTTAAATCATATTTGAGAATTCAGGGATTATTACTTTGTTGGTTTTCCAGTTTCTTAAGTTTTATACTCAATTCATTCATTCCTTTATCTTTTGTTAGTAGATTTTTAAGGGTTTATTGTTATTCTAAACTTGACAAACACCAACAAATATGAAGACAGAAAAAATTGGTTCATTATATAAATCAAACATCTCAATTGTGCTTGTTTTTTAGAAGAACACAAAACATTCAGTTCATCAGTTTAACTCTTTCCTGCTTGTATTTCCCTCTTAAACATCTTCCATTCTGTTCTGCATACTTTTAAAAATGCTTAGTCTATCATTACCTTCCTTTCCCTTCTAATTCTCTCTCATACCCCCAAAATTGAGTAAACAAAACCTCCTTTTAATAAATGAACAAAATCAAGCAAAGCAAGTCCACATATTAACCACATTTATCCTTTATTCTCTATCTCCTTTCTGGAATCATCATTGGTCATTTCATTAAACAGAGTGTTTAAGTCTTTCATAGTTATTTTTCTTTACAAATGTTAATATAAATGTTCAGAGATATAAATTTTCCTCTAAGTATTGCTTTAGCTGTATGTCACAAATCTGCATATGTTATCTAGTTGCTATAACTTGCTTTATAACTCTTTATGAATTCATTTAGTACTTAGTATAGCATTAGTCTCCATTTTCTCTCTATTTTATCAAAATTTCCCTTATTGATTTTAATTCTTATTGCATTACAAACTGAAAGGATACATTTACTATTTCTACATCATTCGTTAATAATTTAGGCCCAGCATATGATCAGTTTTTATAAAGGTACTGCTCTATGCTGAAAAATATGTTACTTAAAATCCCCAATCAATAATTGACAATTATGTTCATATCCTTATTTTTTCATCTTTCTGTTAGGTTTGTCTAATTTTGAAAGAAGCCTAGTGATGTACCCTATAGTTATTATCTTATTACCTAGGTCATGTTGTTTTTTTCAGCTACAAGTACTTAGGTGTCACCATTTGGTCCATAAGCATTATATTATCTCATTATATTTGGTGTCTAGTTTTCCTGTTTCTCTTTCTTGACTGTATTTATTTTTACTGTTGCCTTTCAGAGATAATAATTACCACACCTGCTTTTTTTTTATTCAGCTAAGTTAAAATAGTTTGTTTTTCTTAAGGGAATCCCCTCTTGGACTGTGTGCTCCTTTTCAAACACCTGTCTACCGTAGCTTTTCCCCCTCCAAGCCTGCTTTACTTCTTATTACTGATCTGAAAAGAGAGTCTTTTTAACTTCCCTTTGGGGCCTAGATAACAGCATGATTCACAAGTCCAACCTCCCTCCCATTCCTACTTGCACTTTTTTGTTCAAATGATCTTCATCTATGATACTCTAATACTAAGTCCCTTCCTCCTCCCTTTCTAATATACCCTTATCAGCCCACCAAAACCCCAAATTCGTCTCACTTTATTTCTTCAATGACCATCAGTCAAGGTGAATGAAAAAATTTGAAAAAATAATCTTATGGGTGCAGCTAGGTAGTACAATAGATAGAATACCAGCTCTAGATAGAGTCAGGAGGACCTGAGTTCAAATCTGAACTCAGATACTTGACATTTACTAGCTGTGTGACCCTGGGCAAGTCACTTAATCCCAATTGCCTCACAAAAAAGTCCTATCTCCTCCTTCAATTTATAATCAATGCATCATTAACTAACCCCTTCGAGCTATTCAAACATATTGACCTTTCCTAAATTTCTCTGATTCAAAGTATTTGCAATTCGAAGACTCTGTCCAACTATTCGTCTCAAAAATAATGGATAGAAGTAATCAATTCTATTTGAAGTGTCTCTCCCTACACCTAGTGCTCCCTGGGTTCTCAGTTCTGCAGGATATTGTATTTACATGAGAGTCATTTTCCTCTAGTTTTCAATGAGTCGTATGACTGCAATTTTTTTTTTTTGATACGTTAGCTTTCGCTTTGGAGCTATTTGCAATATTTCCTCTTTATGTGGGATTTCTGGAGCCTGCCAACTGAATTTCTTGCTGGATTAAACTGGGATTTTCTTTCTGGTTATGTGTTGTAGATCCTAATGTTCTTTGCCCTTTGTTTCCAATAATTGCACATAATTTTCTTAGGACTTCCTGAAATGTAATATTCAGTCATTTTGCTTTATTTCTTTTGAAAATCCAATGACTATTGAACTTTGTGTTTGAGCCATGTCTTCCAAATCAACTGTTTCTGATTCTGAAACTTCACTTCCAATTCTGCTGTCTTTGACAATGATTTTTGTTTTATCTTGCCATTTTTTTTAGTTTTGTCTTCTCCATTATTTGTTCAGAGTTTCTACCACTTTATTAAAATTTTCCAACTTCTGTTCTAAGAAGCTGATACTCTATTAGTTTTCCATTAAGACCTCCAATTCCATGCCTTATCTCTCTCTTCATTTCTTTTATTATACTTTCCAAACACTCTCAGGGCTCCTTAGTCAATCCATTCTTTTTTTTTTGGCAGTTTCTACATTTTCAATTCTACATTTCAGGTTTGTTTTCTTCTTCTGGAGATTTCTCCTGGCATTCTGTCATTCCATCATATTTCTTCCCTGTATCGTCTTGATCATTTCTTTAGATCATCTAATGGTTTTTCATAAAGATTCCCTTCCTTTTTCCTGTTTTGATTGTATTCTTTTACTTCATTTGGCATACTTCTAGTTGTTTTGAGGTGATGAAGGGGAAGTATGTTTATATACCAGCTCTCACTCAGGATTTGCAACATAAGCCCCCTCTAATTGCTTCTTTTTTTACATGACAACTTTATTATACATTTGAAAGGAATGCAAATTGTACATAATAGAGTTGCAGCTTCTCACTATAATTTTTTTTTTTAGTTTTCAACACTCATTTTAATAAGATTTTGAGTTCCAAATTTTTCTTCCTCCCTTCCTTTCCTCCCTCTTCCCCAGGACAGCAAGCAATCTTATATAGGTTATACATGTACAATCATGTTAAACATATTTCCACATTAGTCATGTTGTGAAAGAAGAATCAGAAAAGAGGAAAACCACCAGAAAGAAAAAAAAGTGAAAATATCATGCTTCAATCTGTATTCAGACTCTAATTCTTTCTCTGGATGTAGGTAGCATTTTTCATCATGAGTCTTTTGGAATTGTCTTAGATCATTGTATTGCTAAAAACAGCTAAGTCTATCATAGTTCATCATCACACCATGTTGCTGTTACTGTGTACAATGTTTTCCTGGTCCTGCTCACTTCATTCAGCATCAGTTCATGTAAGTCTTTACAGGTTTTTCTGAAATCTGCCTGCTCATCATTTCTTATAGCATAATAGCATCCCATTACATTCATATATAATGAAACACAATTTGTTCAGCCATTCTCCAACTGACGGGTATCCCCTCAATTTCCAATTCTTTGCTACTACAAAAAGAGCTGCTATAAATATTTTTGAACATGTGAATCCTTTTCCCTTTTTAATGATCTCTTTAGGATACAGTACTAGTAGTGAAATTGCTAAATCAAAGGGTATGCACATTTTTATAGCCCTTTGGCCATAGATCCTAATTGCTCTCCAGAATGGCTGGATCAGTTCATAGCTCTACCAACAGTGCATTAGTGTCCCAATTTTCCCACATCTTCTCCAACATTTATCATTTTCCTTTTCTATCATATTAGCCAATCTGATAGGTATGATGTGGTATCTCACAGTTGTTTTAATTTGCATTTCTCTAATCTAATTCTTAAATTTGCATTTCTCCAACCAATAGAGCTTTTTTTTTTTTCATATGACTATAGACAGCTTTAATTTCCTCTTCTAAAAACTGCCTGTTCATGTCCTTTGACTGTTTAGCAATTGGGAAATGACTTGATTTCTTATAAGTTTGGTGCAGATTTGAGAAATGAGACCTTTATCAGAAACAGAGACTGTTTCCCAGCTTTCTGCTTTCCTTCTAATCTTGGTTGCATTGGTTTTGTTTGTGCAAAAGATTTTTAATTTAATGTAATCAAAATTATCTATTTTGCATTTCATGATGTTCTCTATCTCTAATTTGGTCATAACTTCTTCCATTCTCCAAAGATCTGACAGGCTAACTATTCCTTGCTCTCCTAATTTGCTTATGGTATCACCTTTTATGTCTAAATCATGTACACATTGTGACCTTATCATGGCATATCATATGAGATGCCTAGTTTCTGCCATACTATTTTCCACTTTTCCAAGCAGTTTTTTTTTCAAATAGTGAGTTTTTATCCCACAAGCCGGAGTCTTTAGGTTTATCAAACAATAGATAACTATAGTCATTTATTACTGTGTCTTGTGTACCTAATCTATTACACTAATCCACCACTCTATTTCTTAGCCAGTACGAGATTGTTTTGATGATGGCCACTTTATGATATAGTTTAGATCTGGTATGGCTAGGCCACTTTCCTTTGTATTTTTTACCATTAATTTCCTTCATATTCTGGAACTTCTGTTCTTCCAGATGAATTTTGTTGTTATTTTTCTACCTCTATGAAATATTTTTTGTAGTTTGATTCATATGGCAGTGAATAAGTAGGTAAATTTGGGTAGAATTGTCATTTTATTACAACCCATGAGCAGTTGATATTTTTCTAGTTATTTAAATCTGAAATTATTTGCATGAAAAGTATTTTATAATTGCGTTCATATAATTCCTGAGTTTGTCTTTGCAGGTAGAGTCCCAAATATTTTATATTATCTACAGTTATTTTAAAAGGAATTTCTCTTTCTATCTCTTGCTACTGGGCTTTGTTGGTAATATACAGAAATGCTGATGATTTATGTGGATTTATTTTATATCCTGCAACTTTGCTAAAGTTGTTAATTGTTTCAAGTGGTTTTTTAGATGATTCTCTAGGACTCTCTAAGAATACCATCACATCATCTGCAAAGAGTGATAGTTTTGTTCTCTTGTTGCCTATTCTAATTCCTTCATGTTCTTGTTCTTCTACTGTCGCTAAAGCTAACATTTCTAGTACAATATTGAACAATAATGGTGATAATAGGCATTTTGCTTCACCCCAGATCTTATTAGGAAAGCTTCTAGCTTATCCCCATTACATATAATGTTTGCTGATGGTTTTAAATAAATGCTACTTATCATTTTAAGAAAAAAAACTCCATTTATTCCTGTGCTCTCTGTTGTTTTTAATAGGAATAGGTGCTATATTTTGTCAAAAGCTTTTTCTGCATCTATTGAAATAATCACATGATTTTGGTCGGTTTTTTATTGATATGGTCAATTATGCTGATATTTTTCCTAATATTGAAACAGCCTTGCATTCCTGGTTTAAGTCCCACCTGGTTATAGTATATTATCTTCATAATAAATTGCCGTAATCTCCTTGCTAATGTTTTATTTAAATTTTTGCATCAATATTCATCAGGGAAATTGGTCTATAATTTTTTTCTCTGTTTCTATTCTTCCTGGTTTAGGTATCAGCACTATATTTGTGTCAGAAAAGGAATTTGGTAGGTCTCCTTCTTTGCCTATTTTTCCAGATAATTTATATAGTATTGGAATTAATTATTTTTTAAACATTTGGTAGAATTCACTTGTAAATCCATGTGGCCCTGGAGATGTTTTATTAGGGAGTTCATTGATGTCTTGTTCAATTTTTTTTCTAAAATTGGCCTAAGTATTTTATTTCCTCTTCTGTTAATGTGGTAAATTTATATTTTCATAAATATTCATCCATTTCACTTAGATTGTCAGATTTATTGGCACGCATTTGGGCAAAATAGCTCCTACTTGTTGCTTTAATTTTCTCTTCATTGGTAGTGAATTCACCCTTTTCATTTTTGATACTGATAACTTGGTTTTCTTCTTTTTTTAATCTAATTAACCATTTATCTATTTTATTGGGTTTTTTCCATAAAACTAACTCTTAGTTCTATTTGTTAGTTCAATAGTTTTCTTATTCTCAGTTTTATTAATCTCTCCTTTGATTTTCAGAATTTCTAGTTGGGTATTTAATTGAGGATTTTAAATTTGTTCTTTTTCTAGCCCAATTTATTGATCTCCTCTTTCTCTTTTTTTATTCATGTAAGCATTTAGAGATATAAAATTTCCCATGAGAACTTTGGCTGTATCCCATAAGTTTTGGTATGTTGTCTATTGTTATTCTCCTTGATGAAATTACTGTTTCTATGATTTGTTGTTTGACCCATTCATCCTTTAGGATTCAATTATTTAGTTTCCAATGAATTTTTAGTCTATCTTTCCATGGCCCTTTATTACACATAATTGTTATTGCATCATGATCTTAAAAGGATGCATTTAATATTTCTGCCTTTCTGCACTGGATTGTGAGGTTTTTATGCCATAATACATGGGTAGTTTTTGTGTAGGTATCATGTACTACTGAGCAAAAGGTATGTTCCTTTCTATCCCTATTCAATTTTCTCCAGAGGTCTATCATATCTACCTTTTATAAAATTCTATTCACCTCCTTAATATTTTTCTTATTTATTTTGTGGTAAGATTTATCTAATTCTGAGATGAAGGTTGAGATCTCCCCCGCCCCCACCACTCCTATAGTTTTGCTCTCTCTGTAACTCACTTAACTTCTCCTCTAAGAATTTGGATGTTATACCACTTGGGGCATATATGTTAATTATTGATATTACTTCATTGTCTATGATACCTTTTAGCAAGATGTAGTTTCCTTCTTTATCTCTTTTAATTAGATCTATTTTTGCCTTTAATTTGTCTGAGATCAGGATTGCTACTCCTGCTTTTTTTTTACTTCAGCTGAAGCATAATATATTCCCCCCAAGCTTTTTACCTTTATTTTGTGTGTATCTCTCTGCTTCAGATATGTTTTTTGTAAACAACATATTGTAGGATTCTTGTTTTTAATCCATTGGCTGGTCGCTGGCTTTCTGCACTGGGGCCTCAGGTGCTGGCAGCATGTGGACTGTGCTGAGATGGCTGGGCCTAGTCATGCCTGTTGTGTCTGGGGGTTCCAAGAGCTGGCAGTCTGCCTTCTGTCCTGGGGCTAGAGGCCTAATACCTGGCCTGCTGTGTCACTAGCCTGCTGAGCCAGGAGCAAGGGGCCTTAGTTGCTGATCTGTCCTGTGGCTAAGAGCCTCCTGCTGGCTTGCCTGGATATGTTTTTTACCCAAGTAAGACAGACCTTTCCTGAAGTCCTTCTCAGTTATCTTAAGCAGGAAAATTGTTTCACTCTTTCTTTTTGTAGGTTCTGTCACTCCAGAATCCATTTAGAGGCTTGATTTAGTTTCAGAGGGGAACTGGGGAGAACTCAGGCAACTTCCTGGCTTTTTTCCACCATTTTGGCTCTTCCTCCCCTCTAATTGCCTCTTAGTAGACAGAATGAACCTGTCCCTTCTAATTTAAAACATTTGTCAACATTTTTAGTTTTCCAGTGCCTTTTGGACATTAATAGTAATAACAGAGAGTACAAGAATTCCCTAATAATTGGTTCTCATTAAGTATAGGGCAGGGCCATGGTAGAAGCTCCTAGACTGCTCTCTGGTTTCCTTCCTATATTATTGAAGTTCTTATATAATCTGAAAAGTCCTTAGCCTGAATATTTTTAGACAAGGCAATCTCTGGGATCATTCAGTTCAATTTAGGACCAGAAAAGACCTTCAGCTGGTCTACTCAGCTTAGCATTAACCCCAAGGTTCTTATGTATCTTTTAGAAATGGGTCAGTTCTGGAACTCTGTGGGGTTTCTAATACAAGAGTGAGTTCCTTGTTAGGGAAGGACAAGATGTTTCTGAAAGAGAACTTCTTTAGAGAAAAATCAGAATCCCTCTGAGGTGCCTCAAATAAAAACCACCAACTTTAGGTCTGTGTGGCTTCCTAAAGCTGTCTGAAATCTTACCCAACTACATAACATTAAAGCAAGATGATTGGGGGAGAAAGGCCCCAGAGACTCTCAAACAATTCTAAAATTTAGAGGGTGGGCTTAAGGCCTTACCTGTTATAGTGCAGTTTTAAGTGGTAAGCCCCAGGAACACAATTTTCCCAACAAATTTTAAAAAGTGATAATGCCTCCCCCTGGTGGATAAATAAATTAGAGCTTTGCCCTGACAATGTATGCTATATAGGAAATAAACAAGAGATAAATTTGATCAAAAAATAAATTCATAATTAATAATCCATAACATTTGTTTCTCCTAAAATTAATTTTTTGTAGCCTATGAATTCTTTTCTTCAAAATGTCTTTCCTATCTGTTTTATTCCCATTGTAATGCCAATACCTACAACTAGGTTATCAGCACCTAGAGACAGAAATAGAGGAAAAGAGACAGAGAGGATAGAAATTATTGAACATAAACCAAATTCCTGACTTTCAATATCTCCATAATCTGGCTCGATCCTACTCTTCATATCTTTTCTATAACTTTTATCCTAAAATGTAGACATCAATGGATATAATGTGATTCCAGATTTAAAATTAATCTGTCCAGCTTCTGTGAACCTCTTATATTTCCTTACCTTAACTTCAAATCTTAGGTTCAGGACTAGAACTTTTCCATAAGACTCTCCTCATTGAGAGCAAGAATGATGATTTAGTGACTACATCACAGTTAGCATGTCTGTGTGAGGTATAGAGTTGGTGCAAGAGTTTGGGAGGAGAGTCTTGCTTCCGGCTTTGAGACAGGATTTGTGTGGTTTGTTGAGGAGAAAACAAGAGAGACGGGCAGACAGAGATGGAGACAGAGAGACAGGGACAGACAGAGAGACAAAGAAAGAGACAGAAATAGCAGAGGACAGAGACAGAAAGACAGAGAAAGAAGACAATACTTAGGGAGGAAGATGATTAGGGTAAAGCTGGCATTTCAACATGTTCCTGATTGCCATCTTGCCTCACTAGACACTTGAGGAAATTTCTCTTTGGGTGAAGTCAGGGACTCTTTCTTCATCAAAATGAGATATCTCACTCCCAGGGAGAGCTCATTAACTCATTCAATTTATGTCTTATGTGTTGTCTGGTATATTCTAATCTATATAACTTCTTTAATTTTTTGTTATCTCCTTAAATAAATGGGTTTACTCATTATTATTTGTGGGACTTCTGTGCAACTAACTTTTACAGGGAAGAGGGCAAGCCTTCAGATGTAGATGTAGGATACCCTTTAAGGGATAGTGACTAGAAAAGCAACTTGAACCAAAGAAAAAAAAGATTTTCCCTAAACTAACAATGTTGGGGGAGATGGTGTAGCTAGATCTAATTCTGGTTAATTACCGTCTCCATAAGGAGAACAGAGAAGGGAGCCTCGTAGCTCTTTTTTCCTGTTCCCTTGCAAATAGAAAGTCTCCTCTGGAGAGAATTGGGAAAGATTCAAGAGATATCTATTCATGCCTCCCTATTACCCACAGTTAACCCATATGAGCATCCATATAACCTACATGACCAATACAAACCTGATACATGAAATTGATTAATTTGAACTATCTTCTGTGATTTGGAAAAAAAATAATAAAATCACAGAATCATCGAATTCCAAAATCTTAAAGTTGGAAGGCACATTAGAGGCCATGTACTCCAACCGTCTATACAATATGTCTGACAAGGTCTCCCAGCCTTCATATGAAGACTATTAGTGACAGACGACCTAGTATTTCTTGACAGAAACCATTTCGCTTGTGCCTAGTCAAGTAAACAAACCTACTATTATTAAATACCTACTGTGTACCAGGCACTGTGCTAAGTCCTGTTTGAATTGTTGGCAGAGTGGGATCTTAGTATAATGTTTAGAGAGCCAGATTGAGAATCATGATGCTCTGGATGAAGTTCTGTTTCTGACAGCTAGCTACTGGCTCTGTAACCCTAAGTAAGTCACTTAACCTCTCTGCCCCCAGGCAACTCCCTAAGACTTTAAATTGAAGAATAGGTATTAATTTGCATTAGTAGAGTGCGTTTCCTAACTGAAAAATGCCAAATACCAACGAAATCACAACTTTTGTCCCCAAAATACATGTAATTGTTAGGAAGTTTTTCCTTAAATAAAGCCAAAGTATACTTTCCATGCCTCCCACCTACTGCTCCTAATGCTGCCCTCTGGATCCAAGTAGAGCTATTCTAATCCCTCCTTCAAACAACTGTTTAAATACTCAGACATGGCTATCATGGTCCCTGCTAAATCTTCTCTTCTCAAAGATAAGTACCCTCAGTTTTCTCTTCAACAGAATGAGAGTAATAATAGCAACTGCCTGTTAGAGTTGTTGTGAGGATCCAACGAGATATTCCATATAAAGCCTTTTGCAAATGCTAAAGCTTTAGATAAATGATTATTAATTATTAAGTCTTAACTAAAATCCCATCTTTAAGTAGAAGCCTTCCTCAATCCTTCCTAATTCCAGTGCCTTCCCTCTGTTAATTATTTCCTAGTTATCCTGCATATAACTTGTTTGTAATATATTTGTTTGTTAATGGACTCCTCTACTAGACTGCAGTGCTACTCGAGGACAAGGACTGTCTTTTGCCTTTTTTTATCCCCAAAGTTTAAGGCAGTGTCCGGCACAAAGTGGGCATTTAAGAAATGTTTTTTATTGATTATTGTTTATTGATAAATATTTGTTGATAAACATTTATTATGATTATTATCAATAACACCTCTGAGTCTCAGATTCCTCATTTATAAACTTGAAAGAAAAAAAAACCTGTTACCTATTGCACAGGGTTCTAGTGAGAATTTAGATGAGAAAATGTTTGCAAGACACTAAGTAAATGTCAGCTACAGTTATTCAAAGAAAGGAAATTGAACTAATAGACTGACCAGGTTTATATAGAAAGGAAAACAAGAAGGGATGATACTAATGTGATACATAAGAGGTTTGAAGGCCCTTTGTGTGCGGCCACATTTTTGCCTCCTACGTTTCATCTTCTTGCTTTGATGTCTTCCCATAAACTTTCTCCCGGATTCTGCTTGCTGATACTCACCATGCCCCTGCCAGAAGGTAGGGATATATAGCTCTGGGCTCTGTGTGTGTCCAGACTCTCAGCTGTGTTCTCCTGCCATTATTTCATGCAGCTCCCTTCCTCCTCTACCAGTTTTGTGCAGCCTCTACCCATAACTTATACTTTCTCTGTCATTGTTTAGCTCTACTTCCTAAGCTGCTTGCTTAAATTTGCTGCAGACTTCCTGCTTTCCTCCTCTACCTTTCGCCTTCCCTACCATTCATTCCCACAGAAGAAATAAACTCAACCATCTCTAATGATCTTATCTGCTACATGATATAATTTCTCTTTTGACTAAGAAATTCCTCTCCTATGTTTCAGTGGCAGCTGTAGCTTCAAACAGAAGTCACCAAATCCCTACTCGTGCGCTGCAGTGTTTCTGGGCCTGACTAGTCAATGGCTTTTGCTAAAATTTCAAGTTATTTCCTCCTCTTGGGCCCTTTATCAAGATGGAACATCAAGTTCTAATAATAATTCTTCACAGATTTATAGATAGCTATTTAGCTTTACCATTTACAGAAAAAAAAGCTGCTGCAGTTTCTTCCCTGGGAAACCTTGGTTCCCAGGGAAGCACACATATGAAAGGTGTTTGTTTGTTTTCTAATGTTTCATATTATACTTACAAGGCTGCCAGCTACCTCAGGCCTTGGGAAGTAAGGAGGTGAAGTGAATGAGCACATCTGATATGCTTCTATTGTCATTCCATGGAGGCTTGTGTATTCCATCACTCGGGATAACATCTGGTTCTGACACTTTTCAGATGTCAAAAGCAGAGTCATATTATTGTAAGACACATTCTGAGCTCTCAAGAAATGCTATAGGACCTGACAGTGATTAATGATGTGAAAAATATTTGCATGGCTACAGTTACTTAACCTTGTAACATCTGAGCAATGAGAGGGACAGTCATACATCTTGTTTCCTCCAGATATCTCTGGCGGTTTCATTAACAGCACATGGCATACTCACAGTAGGGGGGTAAAAGACATCCACTGGGCCAGGCTACGCAGTAGCATCAGTGGACCAGATTTCTCCTCCCAACTAGATATCTACATATTACTAACGTTGCCAAATAGAAGAATTTGAGAAACGGAGAATCACAAGATAATAGGAAATAGCTGCCTTTTATTTCAGCTTTGCAATTAACTACTGGAAAATGAGGGGGTGGGACTAGATGGTCTCTGAGATCCTTCCAGCTCTATGATGTTGCAACTGTGCCTGAATAGTTAAAATGCACATTTTGTCTGATTTTCTGCATGGCCATTTAGACTTCCTAATGGGAAAGATATCTGCTCTAATATGTATGTGGGCTGGTATATGCTTTACATTTGTCATTTACTCTTCAGATCTGTGTATAATGAGCCCAGATTATGTGCAGGGACAACTTATTCACAAGGTGCATTTTACCACCTGATGACTTCTTTCTTTTTCCAATGTCTTTGCACACAAGGAAATTCTCTCAACTATCTTCATTGCAGGGTGTTAGCAGGAAACCTAGAGGGTCTTATTTCCCAGGTCTTTCTGTCTAACTTTCTATGTTCATTTTTTATACTTGATTTTACAGAAAGATATCATGAAACAGGGGTGCCTAGCATCAATTTAAGTTGCCAAAGAAGCATTACTCATAGTCTACTGAGATCTCCTAATGAGTTTCTCAGAATGTTAGTCTTAATTAATGAACTCCTCTGAAGAGAATGCCCATTGTCTTATTTACAAAGTTAATGCCACCCTATCTCTCCCTCCTCACCTCAAAATTAGTTCAGCCAAAGCTTAGAACAAGACAACCTTTTCTCACAAATAAAAACATTTTCTTCAATTATCATCTTATAAAATAAAAAGGTAGCCTAGGGATAGTGAATAGTAGACCAACCTCAGAGTCAAGAAGAATGAATTCTAGTTTAACCTCTGATATATACTCACTAATTGGCCACAGGTAAGTCACTTAACCTTTCAACAGAGTCCTAAATCAGAATCCTGGTAACCAAGGTAAATGCAACTGAATGGGACAGGAGAAGGTCTATCTGCCCT
Organism: Phalanger gymnotis; assembly: GCA_028646595.1. Classification (NCBI taxonomy): domain Eukaryota; kingdom Metazoa; phylum Chordata; class Mammalia; order Diprotodontia; family Phalangeridae; genus Phalanger; species Phalanger gymnotis. The sequence continues at coordinate 123,606,489 of CM053624.1, forward strand.
GGTTTAGTCATGCTTGGCCAAGACAATCTGAGAGAGAGTAAAGGAGGTATGACAGCCATGCAATGTAACAGTAGGAATGTGGGAGGACTATGAAGCTTAGGGATGAGAAGCCTAGGATTGTTAGATGGAAGAAGCATGTCCCCTGGATATCAGTTAACTTTGGCACCTTGAGGCAGAGCCCTGATTATCTTGCCCCAGTTATGTTCTGCCTCTCAGTACCCCTCGGACAACTCTCTAAGACTACGATTTTTTTTATAGAAGCCGCCTATCTGCAACAGTAAAGTAAGTTCTTCCCAGAATCCCCTACATGGATGAAATCACAAGTCCAAACAAAAATCAACAGAGAAATTGCTATTCTAGAATAGATCCTTTTAGTCTGCCACCTTGTGAATAGCAATATCTCTTGCAGATGTTGGAGATCAAGAATACCTCAAATTAGCAAATCTTCTAAACAAAAAAACATAAGCCATCTGGATTTTAGGCATTCTTAGACAGATGATCTGAATATGAGGTCAAGGATGCTTATGGAACAAATTTGACTTTGGACAGGTACAGTAGGCTACATCTGATTTTAATGAGACACGGATGTCCTTACCTCACAGAGACAGCATTGGGATCTTCGTTCAGTCTATGTTCATGCCATTGCAGATGCAATTTCTACTATTGTTAATTATTCAACTGCTCTTGAAATTGAACAGGCATCTTCCTTTCTCCTCCTGTCATCCCACCCACCCCATCGATCCCAAAGATTTTTCGTTGTGTTTTTCAAAATTTCTTTGGGCTTTGTAATTTCCCCCATTTGCTATATTTGTTCTGAAATTTGGCTAGGGGAGGAGGAGAGGGGGAAGAGAGAGACAGAGAGACAGAGACAAAGACAGAGAGGGAGGGATGGAGGAAGGGAGGGAGAGAGAGAGAGAGAGAGAGAGGGAAAGGTTAGTTTGCTCTTTTTACTGGATAGCTTTTGTTTGCCACTTCTAATCCAGATTGGAAATGAATGTGTCAGTTCAAACAATTAGTTTGATCAAACCCTAAGGCAATGTTGACTTTCTCTATGAATATCCTTCACTAGTACTTCCCACAATTAATATTTTATCCCTGATGGGATTGCTACACAGATACGAAAAATCCACCAAGCAAAATGTTTAGTCAAAAGCAGTTAAATATTCATTCTTAGAAATCAGAAAGGAACAAAACCAATTTGATGAGATACCCTCTCTTGTGTATCCAAAGGATTTTAAGAAAGAAGGGAGATTTTTTTAGACAGCTCAGTTCATCTCTTGGAGATCATTCCAGGACGGACCTACTATCATTCTATAATATTTATCCCCATTGTGCTTAAAAAAAGCTGAAGGAAAGTGTCAGAAAGTCATAAAAGCAAGTATAATAGCGCCAAATAATAGACTGATGGTATGAAAGCACTCAAGGTTGTTTGTTTGTTTGTTTAGGTTCCTATCATCAAGACTTTGATCTCTGCTCTCTATGCCTAGAAAGGCAATGTTTACTTTAATCCAGCTATGATCAGGCCCTGTAAAAACTAGCTTATGCTGCTGTTCTGGGTTTGAAGGTGAGGCTGGAGAAGTAATAGGTCTCTCCAGGCCATTCCCCATCATTTAGTAGCAAATGCTTTTTCATATGGTGGTTATATGATACATCTGCTAGCATATTAGAGAAATAAAAAAGAAGTCACATGCAAATGTATCCAGTGAAAATTGCTGAAGGATATAGGTAAAAACAGACCAGGTCTGAATTGAAAAGTGAGGATAAAGATTATAGCTACTTCTATTCTTGTGGTTGCTTCTAGATGAGAAATCTAGTCTCATCAGGCCTTGTAAAACATGTCCCGCACCAAACACTCATAGCCACATGAGCACCAGCATCTGTGGATCAACTCATAGGATGACAGTAACATAAAGAGGATTAATTTTCCCTTTCCCTAATGTAGCAAAAAGGCCCCTCTCAGACATATTCTAGTAATGCTCGTCAATTTTCCCACTTCTCAGAGGTTCTAAGAAAATGATCAGCTAAGATACGGGTGGCTGGTCTTGGGCTTAGAATGATCAAGTCTTACCTTACTCATATTCTTAGACTGTAGAATATGAGAACTCCTTGTCTTGATATTCCCAGAGCTAAGGGACTTACTGTAACAACAATGCTGCTTACAGCTACTGTGGAGGTGTAAGACCAACAACACCAGCACACAGGAGGGGAAGCAACTTTCTAAAGGAAAAGCAACTTTCAGGGGTTAACAATCTTGCTTTAATTAAACATACATATATCAATCACTTAGTTCGGGGGGAAAAATCAGCACTTTCAACTTCAGAACAAATACAAACAGAAATTACAAACAGAGAAAATAACACAAATCAACAGACAGGCTTCTAACTCTCTAACCATAGCAATACATACATACTTACCAGAGGGAGAAGAACCAACATCTGGGTTTTCAAAGCCAAGGTGCTCCTTAATGGCTGCCCAGAGTCTCGTCTGACCAAATCACATGAACACTCTTCCAATAAGTGAGTCCTCTAAGCAAAATGCTAACCTCAAAGTATATATACTGTTTCCAATCAAGGACTCTTGATTCAATCATACACTCTTGATTCAAACAAAGGCAAGACTTAATCAAAGGCACTTGATTGCCTTAGTGCTGAGAAGCACTCCGAAAGAAAAAACACCAAAAAGTCCCACTTTGCTTGCCATTACACTTACCCATCTATCCAGAATTACAGTGAATTAATTGAATATATCTTCTTATTAGGAAAACTTAAGAAACCAAATCAAGATCATAGGGTAATAATAATAATAGTTATAATAATAGCTAATATGCCTACTATGTGCCAGACACTGTCCTAAGTACTTTACAAATATTATCTCATAGATTGGTAAATTATGCAATGGGTTCAATAAAGGACCAAAAATGGTGCCTACTTTGTTTAATGAATATGTTGTTCATTAACAACGAACTGGGTGCATGCATGAAATAATTAGTCTTCCCAAGCCAAATGCTTTCATCCACTGATCTGGGTCCCCTCTTCTCCAGTACTGCTAGAAATATGCTGCCCAAAGTCCTACTGAAACTTTACTTTTTCAAGTCCCCATGAACCTTTTGAGTTCTTACTCAAATATTTACATCCAAAGGGTCCTGATTGCTTCAGAGAGATAAATTTCCAGGAGATGCTCATCTCTTTTTCTGACTTCATCTGTGGTTGCTTTAGGATCATAGGAATAAAGGATCATAGGATAACAGAACATCTAAATTTACAAGTGAGGAAATTGAATCCCTTGAGAGGTTAAGGGACTTGTGCAAGATCACACTGGTGGGAAACAACAGATAAATATTGCTTGACTAAAGAAAAAAACCTGATGACTAAAAGCTGCTATGACTTCAGTAGCACTTTTACATACATTTGAAAAAAAGGGTGCTTGTGTGAAAACTTTATTTAGCATACTGAAAGTTTATTTGCTTTATATTTTATCCTGAGACTAGCATGAGAGTCTGCTACAGCTAAATAAACATATAATTGACAATATTGGCTAAGTATAGTTTCCTAGACCCCTCAAAGTAACTACATGAAATCCCAGGGTCCTACAGGTAGGGAATCACTGGACAGAAAGATCTCTAAAGGTTCCTTCCAACCCTAACAATCTGTGATTCCCTTTAAATTCACATTGTACATTTAACAGGGATTGTAAATATATCTCCCTTCAGCTCATGTAATGCTGGCATCGGCAAAGAAGTTCTTGTTTTCTCCACCCTACCCCCTAATTTAGAGGCTGCAGAAATAGCAGTGAGCCTCAGAAATAGGAATATGACACTATCGGTGAATACTTTATTGAGAAGCAACAAAATATTCAAAGTAACACATTTCATAATAGTAAAGAAGTCAAAATAAAATTGGTGTACATTGGCTAAAGAACAAGTTAAAAATGTGGTATATTAATGTAGTGGAATTTTATCATAAATCAGGAAATGACTAATAATGTGAAGAATGCATAAAAACATAGGAAGATTTTTATGAACTGATACAATGAAATAAGCAGAAGCAAAAAAACATACAAAATGTTTACAATAGTATGAATTAAAAGATCATTAAAAGGAAGTCAAGCGCTGAGTAACTGAATACCAGTGAAGGCCCTAGAAAAGAGATAATGAAACATACCTCCATCCACGCATCAGAGTTAGGGAGCCGTTAAGACAGAATATTGTATAAATTATCAGATGTTCCCATTGTATCAATTTCTTTTTGCTGAATTTGGAGGATTTTTTATCATAAGGGAGAGATAAATTTGGGGGAAATATCTACATTATAAAAACAAAAGTCAAGACAGTGATATTTATTAAGTGACTACTATGTTCCATCCATGATGCTCATCACTAAGGATACGAAGGCAAAAAAAAATAGGAAATGAATGAATGGATAGATAGAAAACAAATGAATGAATAAATGGATGGCTGGATGATTGAATACATGAATGAATGAATGAATGAATGAAGTCCTTATTCTTAATAGTCTAATAGAAGAGAAAACATAGAAAAAAGATATATAGAGGATATATATGAGATAATCAATAGAGGGAAGGTTCTAGCATTAAGGAAGATCAGAAAAGTCTTGTAGAGGAAGGATTCTAGTTGGGGCTTGAAGCAGGCCAGTGAAGTCAGAAGGCAGATGTGAAAAAGTAGATCCAGACATGGAGCACAGACAGTGAAATTTCACAGGTGAGAGATGGAGTGTCATATGAGAATAACAGTAAGGAAGCCAGTGTCATTTGGATCACTAAGTAAGTGGAAGGAATTAGAAGAATATAAAAATAGAAAGGGGCTAAGTTTTGAAGGGCTTTAAAAGATAAGCAGAGGATTTTATGTTTGGTCCTGGAGATAATAGATAGCCAGTGGAGCTGATTAAAAATGGGAGTGACATAGTGACATATCTGTACTTTAGGAAGATCAATTTGACAGTCAAGTGGAAGATGGAATAGAGTGGGGAGAGACTTGAAGCAAGGACAGCAGCCACCAGTCTATTGCAATAGTCCAGACATGAAGTGATGAAGTCTTGCACCAGGGTAGAGACAGTGTAAGAGGAAAGAAGGGAGTATATACTAAAGATGTTACAAAGGCAGAAGGTCTTGGCAACTGATTGGATATGGGTACTGGGGTGGTGAGAATAATAAGTTGAGGATGACCCCTAGGTTGAAAGCCTCTTTGACTGGGAGGATGGTTGCACCCTTGACAGTAGGAATCAATAAAATGAAGATTAGGGAAAAGGAGAAAGAGAAAAACCATCTTTGCAATGAAATCCAGGAACCCAAAGGGGAAACAATGACAGAGAGCATCTGGAAAAAAAGGATCATTGGAAGAAGAAACAAAAGTTTTATTGTTTGGGAGAATGCCAAATACCACCTGAACAGAAAGAGGAATTAGGTAAGGAGTTTAGCAAAGAAACTCCAAACTTGGGATGAAAGAATAATGTTGTGATGTGGGGCTTCAAAAACTATTTGCCCATCTACTGAAGCTATCTCTCTGTAAAAATTAGAATACATGATAAATTTATCATATCATTAATGACAATTTCATCATGTAAAAAGTAAAGGAAGTGATGAAGAGAACTACTCTTTTGGACCTGCTTCTGACCAACAAAGAGGAACTAATTGATGAGATAGAAAAACTATAAACTTTTGGACGGAGGAAGTTGCTTCTTCCTAGAAACTGACAGAGAAGGCAACGAAAGCCAGGCACCCTTGATTTGGGGAGAACAGATTTGAAAGGGCTCAGAAAGGGATGGGAAGGATCCAACAGCCTAATTTTGAAGGGGAAGTTATCCAAAAAGGATGGAAAGTTCTCAAGAATAAAATTCTGAAGTTATAAGCAAAAATTATTTCAATAAGTAAGCAAAGGGAGAATTAGTTAAAGAGACTAATGAGAATTACTAGAAACTTAGAGACCACTTCTAATTTTTAAGACTTGAACAAAAAAATGTAACCAAGAAAAAGCAACTGAAGATGAATACAGGCACGGTTTAATGACAATAGTGTCAAGAGTGCAAAAGTGTGGAATGAGCTAAGGTTAATGATAATGCTATTAACAGTAATCAAGATATTTGCCTTTTTTAAAGCTATGTTGTTGAAGATGTGGTGGATGAAATGATGTTAATGGAGCACAGGAAGAAGGATGAACTATCCAAACCTTGTTTTGTTTCTGCTTTCTCATTTAAGGGAAATCAACTTAGAACTAGGAAAGATAGAAAAATAATAGTTAATATAAAAATGGCAACGCAAGAGAGAGGCTGAGAAGACAGCATTTGCCGTGTTGCAAATGAATTCGAGTCATCATACAGAGAATAACTGCATCCTAGAGTCCTGGGGAAAAATGGTAGATGAGATTGCTGCACTTCCATCATCAGTCAGTGTAATATCTTGGAAAAGAGAGGACATTGCCCCAATTTTCAAAAAAGAAAGGATGAGACTACAATCTACATGCTACATAACCCAATGACTTTGCCTTCTAATCGTGGTAAAATTGCAGGGTATGCTATTAAAGGAATTCTTTGTGAGTACTTAGAAATGAGGCAATAAAAAAAAATCAACATGGCTTCACTAAGATCAGGTTGTATCACATTAATCTCATGTTTTTAAGCAGCATAATTAGACTTGCAAATTACCAGCAAAATGAGAGAACTGTGAAAACTGTGTGAACCAAACTGACTACATCTCTTAAAACTGACTTCATTTTGAGACTTGTTTCGTTTTCCTGTAAATTCTACCTGCTTACTAATCATGGGAATTGAATGACATGTTGTTTCCCAACTGAAAAGCTCACCTGCTTGCTCTTCCCACTTTTAATTCCTGAAATTGCCTCATCCCCTTCCTAATTTGGAAAGTCCATAATCTTTCCTCCAATTAGAAATCAGATTACCTAATTTTAATCCTGATTCATATTCTACTAATTGTTTTATTTTATTGAATAAAAATCTGTCTGCCCCTGTATTCAGGGTTCAGTGCTTTCTAAGGGGGATTGGTCCCAATTTGTTGTGTAACTGCATGCATTATTAATAAATCAATATACTCAGAAGCTCAGCCCTCTATTTCCCCAGTTATTTCAGATTTCACCCATCACAGTTTTTGGTGAAGCCAGACAGGCTGACCCCCAAGATGGGCTGTCAGAAAAACTCCCTAGAACACTAATGGACTTCTTCACAGAAGACTGCCCCAGAGATTAGACTGCACTGCGCCCTCCCCCAACCCCACCTATAAGCTCAAATTCATCTGGCTAAGTTAAGCTCCCACATTGTTGGGAAAGTTAAGCCCCCATACTCTTGGGGAAGTAGATAGCCCCTCCCATGCTGGTGAGGAAGATGTTAGCCCTAGGAATTCCCTTTAAGGGAATAAGTTAAGGCAAGCCTCCTCACCATAGAAAAAGTTAGGATAAACCTCCACATTGCTGGCAAAGTTCTCTTGGCTGGGGGTGGGGCTTCCAGTTGTAAACATACCAATGAGAATCTCCTTGGAATTATTTTTAGCTTGGGATCAGGGGAAGAATATGCTATATTAAATTGTGTGAAAACTGCAAGAGATTCAGCTGATAGCCTGTTTTGGCCTCATTTTGGCACACGATTATTGTACATTAAAGAAATTAAGATTGATCTAAAATGTATAAAAAATCTAAGTGGGTCCCAAATTTGACTGGAAGAAGGGACTTTCAATTACTGCACTGTGCATACTGACTTACTATGCATCTGTCTTATTGTACTAATATCTTTTTTGTGTGTCCTAACATTGTTTGTAGATTCTGCTACCTTGGAAGATGTCTAAGGGGAAAATGCAGCCAGCCAGAATGACTGCTGAAAAGCTTCAGTTTAGTATGCTGGGGAAGATTAATGAACTTTCATACTTGAAGCAGTTCTCCCAAGTTTCTGTAATTTGATGCTAAACTTTATGTTCCAGTAAGCAGGACTAACTCCTACTTTAGGTGTTCAGTGAGAGATTAGGTTAAAAAGAAGAAAAAAAATCCTACAAGATATTTTCTGTCATTTCACCTCTGGCCAGGTTAGGCTTACAGAGATAAAGTCAAATAATCAAAGAAAGGAAAACTTTTTTTTCCTGATTTGAAGAAATTTTGTGGCATTATAAATGAATTAGAGACAAAATTTGTAACTGAAATTTAATATCTTTCACTGTAAATTTCCAAATTGCACAATTGCTAAATACGTCTTAGTAGATTTTGGAGGTTTGCAGATTTGGTTTAAGCACCTCTCTCCCCTTTCTGAAGGGAAGGATTTGGAGTTGGAAAAGAGGTCTAAGAAGAGTTGATTAAAGTTACAGGGGAAGGTGGCACTATCACTCTTACCCTAAAGATTGATAGATCTATTGTTTTTATTCAAGGATGATAATTTAGTGGATTTTAAAAATGATGTTTGCAGTTTAAATTTATCTGGTGTTTAAGAACTGCCTCTTATTAACCCTTTCTTGACCACAAAAAGAGAGAAACATGTTTAAATCAGGAAGCAATTTAGAAGTAAAATTAAGGTAAGGAAAGGGAGATATAATGAAGAGGCGTCCATGAGGAAGGGCTGCCAAACCCCACCCCCAGTCATATAGGACTGCCCTACCATACCCCCACCATTGCCTGGACCCAGACCCTGTTCTGCATAATGGGTACAGATATTAATAATGATGGGATTGGGGATGGTGACCAGGAACTAGGAATTTCTTTTGGGAAGCATTAAGTAGAATTTTCAAAGCCTCATAAAAAAGAATTAATTGTTCAGGTAAATTAAAAGCAAAGTCACCAAAGAATATAAGAAAGAAACTACTTATTTGTAAGCTCTTAGAATCCCCCTCACAAAAGTCAACAGTATTGCAATTAATAAAGACTGTTTAAAAATGTTGTGCTAAATTACAAAGGAGAAATACAATGAATTAAGACTAATTATTTAGATTGTTTGGGATATGATTGTGAAATACAGTATTCTGCCCCTGAAAGACCATTCAAAGGGAATGTTCCAATCTTTTGTAACCTCTCAAGCTGACCCTCTCTCCCATCAATCAAAGGGGAGAATTAAGAGAATAGTGTAAACCCAATTGGCTCCATCTTGTAAAACTGATTCCATTTTGAGATTTAAATTTCATTTTCCTTTAAATTCTACCTGCTTACTAGTCTTGGAAATCAAGTGACATGTTGTATCACATCTGAAGAAGTCCAACTGTTTGCTCTCCCCCTCCTAACTCAGAGAGTCCCTAATCTTCCCTCCAATTAGAAATCAGATCACCTAATTTCGATCCTGGCTTATATTCTGTCAATTCTTTTCTTTTAATGCATATTCAGGGCCCATTGCCTTTCTGAGGGGGCTTGGTCCCAATTGGTTGTGCAACTGCATGTGTTGCCAATAAATCAATATGCTTGGAAGCCCAATCCTTTGTTTCCTCAGTTATTTCAAATTTCAGCCATCACAAAAGAGTATATTTGGACTCCAGCAAAGCATTTGATCAAATCCTGTCATTGTGGACCAGATAAAGGGCATATGGGCTAATTGATAGCTTACTGAGGTAGACTGGGAACCAATTGAATGACTGGACCCAAAAGATAATAATCTAATAATTAGACATTCAGAAAAATCTCTAATGAAATGATGCATGGAAGCGACTTTGACCCTCAGTTGCTCAACATTTTATCAGTGACTTGGATAAAGTCATAGATGATGTTCTTGTCGAATTTTCAAATGACTTGTAGCTTGGAGGGATAGCCAATATAATGAATGATAGAGTTAGAATACAAAAATGCCTCTACAGGCTAGAATTATAGGGCAAATTTTATAAGATGAAATCTAATAAAAATAATCATAAAGTTCTATACTTACATTTTAAAGGATTGCATCAAAAGTAGAAAATTGTGGATACATTGCTAGATAATGGTTCTTTTTTAAAAAAATATCTGGGAATTTTAGTGGATTGCAAGCTCAACAGAAGTTAACAGCATGACATAGCAATAATAACCAAAAAAGCCCTAAATCCAGTATGCATTGAGAGAGGTGCACTATCTAGCACTTCCTTCCAAAAGAGAGTCAAATAGGTGCTATTCATGGTTGGCAACAAACATCACAAAGGTTGTCTGTTAGCAGAAAAGAAACAAATGGTTAATGGCATGGGAGTTATATCAGAATCATATTCCTATGGACAGATCATCAACTAGTTAGAGCAAAGGTCAAAATCAGCATCAATTTTTTAATCAAAAAAAATCAAAGATGAGAAAATTCTGTAAATAACTTCAACAGCTTTAACCTGTCTTACTCAAATGAACTAGTCATACTGAAAATTTAGAAATGGAAAGTCAAAGATATTAACCTTGCAGACATTTAACTGACATAAAGAGGTCACCACAATGAGGAAGGCAAAAGAACCCAGAAATTGCCATAATCTCTACCAAGGGGAAAGATGTGGCAGTCAAGGGCAGCACTGATTTAGAATGTAAGCTCATTTGAAAAACATCATGGTGGTAGAAGATTACAAGCAGTGTTCTCTCCTAAAACAACAAAAAAGCAGTGGAAATTAAAATTTAATTTTAATTTAAAACAAATCTACAGACAACTTGGCCAGAGACCCATCTCAAACCTACCATCCTCAGTGAGTTCATCAATGAAAATAACTGAAGGAAAATATTTAACAAGAAAAAATGTTTGTCTTCCTGTAACAATCAATTTTCATTGTCTGTGATAGACCTGGACCCTCATACCTCATTTCTAGATATGTGCTAGACAAATAAATTGAAATAGCACTTGGAATGGCAAAGCTGGGAAAAACAGACCAAGTACCAGACCAGACTAAGTCCATATTAAGGAAATCCACATTGAAGGTGATACAATCCCAAATACATTTAGACATTGTTTTATAAGATATCTCATGTAGTGCAAAGATGTCAAAAGAATATTAAAAATTACTAACAATGTTATTTCCATATTTCAGTGCAAATATGACCTCATCAATGTGGGTAAATCTTTACATGCATATATTATTCATTATTGCCTTTCATCCACTCTACATTCCAGCTGTACTTACTATTCCTTACAGATGACCTACAACCCATCTTCATCCCTTTGGAATGTACTTTCTCCTCATTTCTTCCTCAATGAATTCCTAGCTCCTTTCAGAGCTCAGCTTAAGTGCTACTAGCACATTCTAGCCTCCCCAAATCTGTGAGCCTATGGACTGAGTTCAAATCTCACCTTTGCTAGTTCTAATGTTTTATAAATCACTAACTATAGTTTCAATTTGTTAGTTTCCAGTGAATGACAAGAAACCTGGTCCATTAAACAATATACTCTCTTCCTATTCTGTAGCCTTTCACAGGAAACCAAATAATAGATCGGAAGGTTGTACCGTAGAGTATAAAATCAGAGTAGAGTTTGGCTCCTATTAAAGGAGATTTCTATCAAGCTACACTGCCCTAAGTGTTCTTATTTATTCTAATGACACTTCTGTTAAAATAACCTGCTCTGGGGCGGAGCCAAGATGGCGACTGGAAAGCAGTAACCGGCGTGAGCTCCCCTCCAAGTCCCTCCAAAAACCTATGAAAAAATGGCTCTGAACCAATTCTAGAACTACAGAACCCACAAAGGGGCAGAGGGAAGCAG
>CM053624.1:123618609-123666002 GCA_028646595.1 Phalanger gymnotis
ACCATCCAATGAGATGACAATTGTAAAGTGCTTACTTAGCATAGTCCCTAGCACATATATAAGTGCAGGCTACCATCATCATCATCAGCCTACATACACTAAGGTCTCTCCAAGTCTTTAAAAAGTTTTTCTAACAATTGTACTCTACACCATCCCTCTCACTGCCAAACTTCTTAAAAATAAAAAACAAAAAATCCCCCCAAAAAAAAAAAAAATAACCTGCTCTGTTTAAAACAGAATACCTCTAGTGATAGCAACATCTTGACAAACTCTTATATTCAAACACTTGAATTTGAGTCAATCAATCAAAAAGCATTTATTAAGTATTTATTATGTGCCAGGCACTGTGATACATTCAGAGAATACAAAAGAAACATAAAAATAATCCCTGCACTCAAAAAGCTCACAGTCTAATTGGAGAGACAACATGTAAATAGTTAAGTACATAACACACACACACACACACACACACACACACACTTACACACATGCTGTAGATGGAAAGTAATCTCAGAATGGAAGTCATTAGTAGGTAAGGAAACCAGGAAAGGCCTTTTGTGGAAGGTGAATTGGAACTGAGACCTAAAGGAATTCAAGGAAACTATGAGGCAGAGGTGAGGAGAGAGAATATTCCTAGTATGGAAGAGAGCCAGTGCAAAGAAGGAAGATGGAATGTTACCAGCAAGAAACAGCAAGTGGACCCTTTAATAACCATGACCTCATTTTTGTTCTAGATCTTTAGTTCTAGCTCACTCTCTGTTCTGTGATCCTCTCCCCACTCACTGAAGGGCTCATTCTTCTCTTGTTATTTGTTCTTCTCAGTGTCTTTTCAATTGAATTCATCTTAGCCATATGAGTGAGCACATCATAGAGAGTATGATCATAGACCAGAGATAGCCCCTCCAGATCTCATACCTTCTATTATGATGGATGTTGCCTGAACTTTCATGTTTACATGGCCTTAGAGATGAGCTGAATATCACTTTGAGTTATCCTTATTTTGCCTTGAATTATCTATGCTGTCTCTTTCTAATACCCCAATGATAAATACTCCACATGTTTGACTCTATACTAACTCATTTAGAAGTGGATACCTGCTCTCGCCATCCTTAGCGCACAAACAAGCTTCCTCCAATCTAAGCAGTATATGTTTGCATATACAACGTTGCTTCCTCAGGTCTTGCAAAAAAAATTGTTGGAGTTCTCTCACATAATTCATTCGTTACCAGACAACCCTGGGTGTGGAGGGGAACATAACATTCTGCTTGTTTCCAAAATCTATTGGAAAGACTGAGTTGGGCTTCAAGGTAGAGATGGGCAAGTTGCCTCCAATGTTTAAATTTCCCAGGGGAAGGCTGACATTTCAAAATTAGAGAGGAAAAAGTCTAAAAGCAGAGAGAAATCTTCCACTGCTAATGGAATAATATTGCTGTACATATAGTACATTAATAGATGATACTGAGAGTCACTGAAATTATAATTAATTTTTATTGCTCTGCTAAACTCCTTGTCCATAAAGCTTCATTTGGAGATGATATCATGGTTTTGATTCAGTATAACAAGTATTTATTGAATACTTACTATGTGCTTAGCCTTGCCCCTGCTTTCCCTTCTGCTAGTTCAACAAGACATACACACTAAACATAGATAATAGTATAATAGTAAGTGGATAAGTGCAAAAATGTCAGACAAATAATAAATACCATGAGAGATCAACGTGGGCTAGAGTGGCAGGCTTTGTAAAGAAGGTGCATTGAGAGAGGCACCTTAACGGATGGATAAAATTTGGATAGGTGGAGAAAAGAGGGCATTGTTAGAAGGCAGCCAGCAAAATAAAATGCTTGGAGGCAGAAATGAGTACGACATGTTTGGGTGCAGTGAGGACATTCATGGTAAAAAGTAGTAAGCAGTAGATAAGTGAGAAAAATTAGAGTGAAGTGTGATTGAGGAGGACTAAGGAGCTTAGAATAGGCAACGGTTTGATATTATGTGACCTGTTTTACAGAAAGACTCATCTGATGATGATATGCAGAATAGAATGGAGGGCAAAATTCAGTTAGGAAAACCATAGCATCATAGACTTAGAACTGGGAGGGAACTTACATGTCGTCTGGGTCTAAACACTTCATTTTACAAGTGAAGAAATTAAATCACAGAGAAATGAAGTAACTTACCCAAAGACACATAGCTTATAAGTGTCTGAGGCAAAATTTGAACTGTCTTCCTTACTCTGAATCTAACAGGGAAGGAGCACGTTTTAGCTACTCACTAAAAAAAATGTGACCTTGTTTTCAGGAGAACAAGAGGATAGCAGTATCCGGAGTGATGCAGGGGCCTGTGCATGTATGTGTGTTTCTAGGGAAAACTAGGGAGAAGAAAAAGGACATTTCAGAGTATAAGAGATGTGTAACTACCCTCTTAGATGTACCCTCCACGCCCAATCACGTCCACCCAAAATCACTAACCCAACTGGCAGACTGGTGACTATGTGAGCTAAAGCTCAAGGACATAGCTTTGATTCAAGTATTCCATTTCTGCCATGCAGTCAGCCCTGCGGCATCACAAACATGTCTTCAATCACTCTGCTACCCATCAGTGGATGGCTTCTAACATCCTAACACTTTTATTCCTCATGTTTATGAAATCAGGCCCCTTTAGCCAATCTTGCTTAAGTCTGATATGTAGGATTCCTATAAAGAACTACGTAAATCCAAACATTGTCAAAGGGAGATTAAAAACCACAACTTTTAGCAAAGGAAATGGGTTCTGAAGAGAAAAAATAAAAACTTGCTTTTAAAATTGGCAGTATTTTTTTTTTGCAATTTTCCAGAATTTTAGAAAAAAAAATCCTCTGAACAAGGGTTGAACTTGAGACTAAGAGATCATGAAAACTGGATGACTAATTGAAATTTTACAGCTGGATGTCTATTTTTCTTTGAAATACCAAATTTAGGAATACCCAGAATAACTGTTACTAGCAGAACACTAATGAATGCTAGTGGGGTTGCAATAACAAATTCTAATTGTTTTCTGCACTCATAACTGGAAATGAAAGTATTTGCACCTGCAAATGGGAAAGCAAGGGTAGAAACAACTAAGGATAATAATTCTCTCTGTGTGTCTCTTTCTGTGACTCACTCCTTCCTCTATCTCTTTCTCTCTCTTCCCTTCCTCCTTCTCTCTATCTGCGTATGTGTGTCTATCTCTTCTCTCCTTCCTCCCTCTCATTCCCTCTGCCTGTTTCTCTCTCTCTCTCTCTCTCTCTCTCTCTCTCTCTCTCTCTCTCTCTCTCTCTCTCCCCTTTCTCACTCTCTCACACACACAACAGATAGATAGAATCAGGCAAGGTGACAATGACAAAGAACCAAGAAGACAGCTGTTCTAGGAAAAAAATAACTAATGTCTATATAGGGCTTGGGGTTACAATGAGTTTGATTTATGTTATCTAATTTGATCCTTACATCAACCCTATGAAGTAGGCAGGACAGGTATTATTATCCTCATTTTAAAGATAAGAAGTTGGCTCAGAAAGTTTAAATGATTTGCCTAAGCAGCCTCTCAGCAGCTTTCTATGAAGAGAGGAAGATGGGGGGGGGGGGGGGGAAAGGAGGAAGGGAGGGAAAGAGAGAGATAGAGATTGAGAGAGAGAAAGAGAGAGAGAGAGCAAGATGGAGAGATGGAGACACAGAGAAAACAAAAGATGAGAGCTGTGAGCTGTATCCAGCCAGGATTCTGCTTGGCAAAGGAGAGAGGACAAAGGGGAGAACATTTGTGTCCTCTGTATGAGCTTACCCATATTTTCACTGAAGAGTTGAAAGGGACCTCAGTCTTATCAGACATGTCTTATCTGACTCCTAGCTTTCCTCTGCACATGGTAGGCACCTAATAAATATTTTATTCATTAAAATTTGACTCAGGGTCACACAGCCAGGACGTTAGAGGAGAATTTGAACATAGTTCTTCTCCACTGTCTATTCACTTAACAACCACACTGCCTCTCATATTGCACATAGTAGATGCTTAATCGGTTTTGTTTTCAGAATTGAATTGTTGAATGGAATGTGAAGGTATGAAGAAAGCCAATCATATGATTCCACAACAGCAGCATGGTTGCCCTTCTGAATATCAACTTTATCCCTTTTTGTCGCTAGTATGCTTGACTAGATAAGGTATAAACCTGACAATCTGACCCAGCGTACCAGAGATTTTCTAGGTTCTAACAGGCTTTTGAAGCTTTGTTATCAGTGATGAAAAGCTTTAACTTAAAGCTGATCTTTTTATTCTCTAAATCTTCTTTCAACTGAGTTTTATTGTTGTACCTTTTATCTATTACAAATTAGCACCCAACTAAACCAACAATTTGATTTTATATAGAAGGGAAAAGAAACTCATAACAATAAAATAATGCTTCAGTAATTTGTCATTTTATTGGTATAAGCATTCGCTCTAACAACGCAGATTATATCCCCTTTATAACTTAGTAGATAGGGTAGGTTCAGACCAACCAGCCTTCATTCTCCATACTTCCCCAACATGCCCCAGGCAAGGTACTTCCCTCTCTTTTCATCTCACTTTTTAATCTCCTTTTCATGTTTATCTTTACCTAATGGGATGTAACCTCCTTGTGGGCAAGTCACTTCACTTCTCTGTGATTTATTTCTTCATCTGTAAAATGAAGGGTTTAGACCCAGAAGGCATTTAAATTCCCTCCCAGTTCTATTCTCGGTACTTGGCACAGTGCCTGGTACACAGTAGACACCTAATAGATGCTTCTATACTAGATAGTCTTACAGGGTTGCTGCGGTCATCATTTTAGAGTTAACCCAGACATGTGCCTCTGTGAACTCAACTAGACCAGTCCTCCAACAACAGGCATTCAGGCATCACCAGGTACATACTCACAGCCTATCAAACTTTGAAACAACTGCCAGAGTTTGAACTTCATGTGACTAGACTTCAAGAGCCCGGGATCATCTCCATACCATGATGAACCACTGGAGGAGTACTGAAATAATGATGCTTCCAAATGTGCCTGCCTTAGAGTGGGGTCGCCCTAACAACTCAAACAGTTAAAGTGTAAGCAGAAGTTTATTTCAAGTTAAAGCAAAAAATTAAAGGTAAAGACAAATTTAAGCATGGGTAGGGAGCTAGATTTACCTGCATTGAAATCCAACTTCAAATACTGTGTACCTGGGCAAATCTGCTTAACTTGTCAATGAGCCCGGCAACTGCTTATCTCATTGGTGAAGGAAGAAGAGGTGAAGCACCTACTTGCTATCTGACAGGTGCTGTAATGAGTATTTTTGCCAAGAAAACTACAAATGGGGTCACAAAGAAAGAGTCAGACATGACTGAAACTACAGAACAACAACAAACGTCCATTGGATCCCCACAACAATACAGAGTTAGGTGCTATGATTATTCGTTTCACAGATGAGGAAACTGAGGCCACAGGGGTTAAATAATGTGCCCAGGGTCACAGAGCCATCCCCCACCCCAACATTAAAATGTCTCATTCCTCCAAATAAATTAAATTGCTTCTTTCTTCTATGTTAACTTTTTATTACATTTCTCTGAAAGCCAGTGGCACTAAATTGAATAAGTTTCTGCATCCCTTCCAACTTTCAGGTTTTGAATAATGTTTTGTCAGGTGAAACAGATGAGGTCCATTCTTAGAAAGGTTGGGGAGGGGGGAAACTACTGAGGTCCAGAAAGCAGAAAAGAGCTTCTTCCTGTTCATTGCTTGCAGTGGTAAGAGGCTGTCACCCGAGTTAGACATTTTATCATGCTTCCCCACACCTCCCCTCTGAAGGCTAGCTTGATCTTAGGTAATGGCAGGTGATGTGATTGAGCTGACAATATTTTTGGTCCTAAGGTCTCTCGGAGTCAAACATTCATGGCTGCACCTCGCTCATGGAGGTGATCAAGCAAACAATTCCTCTGACGGATTTGAAATAATTCATGGCATCACTTAAATGCCAAGCCCTTTAAAGGATAGAATACGGTTTTTTTTTTTGGCTATGATTCAATTTTTTAAATAATAACTAAACTGACAAATATGATGGATGTCCTCCTCTTTTAATTCAACATTTCCCTTTCGATGAAGTTTTGAAGCTCTTTGAGTTGATTCAGTTTTTAACTTTATAGGATTAACTAGATCCTTCTCACATCTAAAGTACTATGTTGAGTACCAAGTAATAGAATTATACAGGAAGGTACTGTGTGAGGCTTGGGGAACCTGAATGGTTAATGCAAATCCTAAAATCCCTAATTTATATCCTACATGAAACTTCCCTGACAGGTAGAAGCCAGTCGTTGGGGGGTTGCATGATTGCATGCTTACCTAACTAATCTCAACTGATGCTATTTTGAGGCATATTATCTTCAATTGCCAGATGGGAAAACTGAGAGACTGGTAGTTTTTTTCTTAGTAGAACCATTTTTCTGTCGCTGTGATACTTTGCTGACATCAAATGAAAGGACGGCCAGTTTTCTTCATGTATCTTCTAAATATATAACCCACAACAATTAGTACTATTGTCTACAATCAAATGAAAAGAGAATAAAAACAGTTGGCCTGAATCATTTGCAAGCCCCAGAATAATAATAACAATACACTACCTGGTTGATGTAGAGCCTTACATTTTCCAACCACTTTCCTGTGGTGAATGCATTCTTAATTATAATTTTTCTTATTTTTTAAAAAAAATTTTGGAGGGAGGAAGGCAGGGCAATTGTGGTTAAGTGACTTGCCCAAGGTCACACAGCTAGTGTGTCAAGTGTCTGAGGCTGGATTTGAACTCGGGTCCTACTGACTCCAGGGCTGGTGTTCTACTCACTGTGCCACCTAGCTGCCCCAATTTTTAATATTTTTTGACCTTTTATTTTATTGAATAAGGAACTCATAGTGTGGAAACTCCCTCCATTGGTACTAATTGTCAGCTTTTCTCTAACTGATCATCTTGCAGAGCTCTCTGGGACACTGAGAGGTTAAGTGGCCTAATTATACTCACAAAATTAAAGGAAGAATTGAACCCTGGGCTTCCTGATTGGCCCTCTGGCCACTACAGCAAATAGCTTCCCATCATTATCAAGCTCTTTACAAATCCTTCAAGCAGCACACAAACATGAGCTGTAATTGTTATTACCCCCATTTTAAGGAGGAGAAAACTGTGGCTCAGAGAGGTTGTGACTGGCCTGTGGTCATAGTAATTGTGACTGCAGGCTTCTTCATACTCTCTGGTTATTGGCAATTATCACACAGCCACAGAGAAGGAAATGCTCTGGGAGCAGGTATTTGAAGCCTACTGCATGGGGAAATCAAGGAAAATTCTCTGATGCATCAGTCTTTTTTATTCTAGTTTAAAAGTTGCCTCTCAGAAAAGTGTATTTTTTTTTGCCTATTTCATTTTCAAAAAAAAAAAAACCCTTTAACCAGCCACTGGTTTTAGAATTCAGCTACCCCTTTGCATACAAATTGGTCAATCTGAATTCATGCGGGAAGGATGGGATTTGAATAAAAATAGCAAAAACACATAGTTGTTTAGACACAATTAAATGCTAAGGCCTATAATAACATTGATGTTAGAAGGTATACCGGATTTTACTACTAAGAAGGAACATGTTTGTATGACTAAGGAGCCTTCTGAATTCCCTTATTGTTTGAAGAATTGCTCACAGCTAAATTGGCCCCATTTCTATCTTGAATATTTTCCCTCATGTATTACAAGACAATTGGGTATTTTTTGTCATTTCATGTCATTATCCACATCGAGTTCTCTCTAGGCTGCCTGGCAAGCCTGGAACCCCGGTGGGGCATGTGGGGGCATTGCCTTATTTGGATACATTTAGGCTCCAGCTAGGAGTCCACTTTGCTCCTTCTCCTGTCCCTCCTTCACTGGTTACTTGTATTTGGACGTGCCTTGTAAATACTTCTGCCCCATCTCCCAATTTCTGAATATGACCTGGAATACTGAAAAGAATCTGAGCTTTGATTAGCTATTAGTGATTTGGAGCTAAACAAACCCTTTTCTCTTTGTCTCCTTAAAGAATAGAAACACAGAAAAGTCCTGCAAAGGGTACTATGTAACAAGGGCACCTGTATTAGACAGATCCGCATCTTTGGTTGGAAATAGCAGGTAGAATAACAAAAGATCATAGTGATAGGCTCATGTAGATCTAGCCCTGGAAGTGATCCTCTTAAGGTCATCTTGTCTGGACCTTCCAAACCTTCTTTGTGTCATGGACCTCTGGCAGCCTAGTGAAGCCAATGGACCCCTTCTCAGAATCATACATTTAAGTGCATTACATAAAGTGCATAAGATGACAAAGGAAAGCAATTTAATTGAAATGTCAAAATGTCAAAAGTTCTAAGTTTTCAGACCCCCTTGAAATCTATCCATGGAACTTAGCAATTTAGATTAATGCAATGACCAACTGCATTACACAGGACTGATGACAAAACCTCCAGATAGAGGTTTCCAGATAAAGATTTCCACCTCCAGATAGAGAGCTAAAGGGCTCAAAATCTGAGAAGCATATGTTCTTTTCTTTCTTTTTTTTTGGAAATGACTAATCTGAGAATGTATCTTACATGACTATATATTTGTAAAGAGTATTGTTTTTCTTGACTTCTCAGTAGAGGGGGAATGAGGAGGAGGGAGGAAGAAAATACCTAACTGAAAATAAAATGAAATTGAGTAAGGGAAAAAAAGAGGAAATCTACCCATAGACTCTTCCATGGATGCCAAATTAAGAACCTGATCTAGTCCAATTCCATCATTTTAGATGTGAAGAAATGGAGGTAATCGGACATTAAGTGACTTATTCAAGGTTATACAACTATAGTAAATATCTAAGACTAGATGTGAGCTTAGGTCTTCCTGACTCCAGGTCCAGGAGTCTGTCCACTGAGCCACCTAGCTGCCCAAGGTGGTCTAATTAAAGTAGTGCATCTGGAAGAGGCAACTTACATAGGGCTGGGTCAGGTCTACATCCAAGGTCAATCACTTGACAGACTGGCAAAGAATAATTCAGTAAGAGAGAGAAGTCCACAAGGGAGATCATTAGCTTTGATCAGTAAACTTCTCAGACTAAAGCCTTTCACTTTATATTACAGTCATCCTCCATCCCTGGGAAGAGTCTTATGATTCTAAAAATACAGGGACATCTCCGGATTCCACATGGAATCCATTCCTTCTCTTCTAGCTAGAACCCTTCTGTATCTTGTCTGAAAGAAATATAAAGTCCTCCAGCTAACCTAAGATCTTGGTCAGGGTACCTGGATTCTCTCTCCAGCTATGCTATGCCATCAGACTCTGATGCAAAAGGTCCAGGTTCATTAGAGGTAGTGATGGGGTACTTGTGCTTGAACCCTGATTCTAACACCTCTGTTTGGGTGCCTGTGCCTGAACCCCAATTCCAAAACACATCCAGTTCTCATAAACACATCTAGTCCTCAAAACATAATCTGTCCCAGGCTGTCTCTCTCTAGCTAAAGGGCAGCATGCCTAGCTTATCTCTGCTTCTTCCTTAGTACACTGAGTCATAACCATTTTTACTATTCACTGACCTTTCTAACATGTATTCCAGACACAGTATTTTGTCTAACAAAACACTAGATGAGAAACTATTCCCCTTTAGCCCTGACCGACAGTGAACTTAGTGACATTTCACAATAAAAACCACACCCCCAGTAACCCCGCTGTGGGCTATTTCCTAGAGAACTCTGGGTAATATGGCTGCACAATAGATACTAAATGTGCATGTTCCTTTAAGAACTAACCACTTCCTGAACATGCCTTAACCACTCCCTAATCCCACCCCCAAACACCTAACTGACATGTCCCCCCCACTCCTTAATCTCCTATTAGCTTCTAGGAAGACTCCCCCTGCACCTCTTTACGTTTGCAGGCTCCCTAAGAACTCTTGCCCACTGAAAAAGCATAATAAATCTTTGCCTCCTTGACTTAAAGAATGCTTGGGTCCGTGAATTCATTCCAGGTGGCCTCACCTTGGGAACTCTGGTTTGGGATTTCTGCATCCCTGGGTGTCTTCTCCCCCTCAACAGTAGTTTCAATTTTCCTCAGGGTCCCGATTTTTATACCAGTCATGGAATGTGCACAATTTGGAATAGAAGACCTCCGAGGTGCCTTCTGACTCTGAGATTCCCAGTTTCTATGAATCCCCATTCTCTAGGACCTAATGACTCTCCAGAAGAGGAACCAAGGAGTGGAGTCTTAGAGTCCTGGTAGAATTTTCTTTAAGCAGTAGAAAAAGATATGCATTTCAGGTCACTAATCTAAGTACCACAAAAAGCTTTATAAATTTGACAAACCTACTAATTCTCAATCAAGCCCCAAATCTAATCTAACTATACAAGGATGTAAGTCAAAACCACAAATTAAGATTATCTGTGTTGTATTGTCTTTTTTATTTATTTTGTTAAACATTTGACAATTATATTTTATTCTAGTTTGGCCTAGGCTGGTGATTTTGAAGGCCGCACGGGGTCTGCCAGGATTATCAACACCTCTGGTATAAATTATATAGGAGAGCCCCAGGGAAAGGATTTAACACTGAATCAACAACATGCCTGCTTATTTTTCATTCTGTCCATGTTTGTTCATAATTTCTCTAAACAATTTCTGAAACCAGTAGAAGAGATAGACATTGGTTGAAACAACCACAAATCTACTCCAAGTAGTTTTTTTTAGGTTTTCATGTTGCCATTTGTTTTTGTAGAACAGAAACTGGGAAACGATCTGTTGATTTCAATGATATAAAGAACCCTCAAAAAGAGAAATTCCCTCTTTCAGAAGGTTGGTAATTATCTGTAACTTAGAGTATGAGTGAACTACTGAGAGCATTGAGAAACTAAGTGGAAGAGTCACAGTCATTATGTGTTGCAGACAAGAGAAACCCAGATCTTCCTGACTTCAAGATCGAGTCTCCATCCACTTTACCACATTGCTTCTTTGTGGTTTTGTACCACAATCTTTCTCCTTAGCTCTATCCACCCACCCACCCACACATACCCCAAAGCCCCACACAGATATTGAAAAAACATTTCAGCAAAAGCCAACTAACAGTGACTGCTTCTAGTTGTATTTATCACATTCCATATCCATAGTCCCCACCTCTTACAAGAGAAGAAAGATGTATTTTGTTATTAGTTTTCTAAGACCAAGACTGTTCAATTCATCAGAATTTGTCTATTTGGGGGCTTTTTTTACATTATTGTAGTCATTATGTATGATTTTTTTTGGTTCTGTTTTCTTTGTTCTGTACAAATTCATACAAGTCTTCCCATGATTCCCTGATTTTTTTCATATTCCTTGTGTCTTTACTTTTTTCCAGATTTGTTATTTCATTTGTGTAGAGGTATATTTGTACCTCTAGTAATCTACCAACACAGATTTGCAACTGTTCTGCAAGTTTTTAGTCCTTAAGATTTTCTTGAGTCACTGAGAGTTTTCAGTGACTTGCCTGGGATCACACAAACAGTATGTGTCACAGACAGGACTTGAACACAGATGTCCTTCTTTCAACACCATTGACTACATCATCCTTTCTCTCACGTTGTTTCTCATGGCATAATAATTCTCATTACCTTCACATATCACAATTTGTTTAGCCATTCCCCATTGATACACACCCACTTTGTTTCAAGTGTTTTGCTATTACAAAAAGTGCTGTTGTGCTAGAAATGTCTTGTTATAAATTTGACCTTTATTTCTTTGAATCTGTTTCCTCCTTTGGGCTATAAGCCCAGGAGAGGGATTGCTAGGACAAAGGCAATGAACAGTATAGAGACTTTTCTTGCGTAAATCCAGATTGTTCTCTAGAATGACTGGAGCAATTCACAACTTTGCCAATGGTATATTAGTGTCCCAAGCGGTTTTTCAAACAGTGCTCTCCATGAGTTCCTCTTGGAGGTTCCTCTTGAACTTGCCAAAAATACTTAAAGGAAAATGTTGCCAATGGTGTGCATTTGTAAAGCCCTATCAAGAGTCCTAGCCTTCTATTCCTGCCTCAATCAGAGACAAGCTGTAACTGAAGGTCTCAGTCTCAACATCTGGCTTCAAACACTGCTTTTCAACCCCATAGCTATCCATGCATAAAAGGGGCTATAAAACAGAGTGAAGAACAAACAGCCTCTGTCCTAATCTCAGAGCTTACTTTGGTGTCATTTGCTTCCAAGTGATGCCGTTCCTAATTTTGTAACCTCCTAGATTTTAAGCCCTCCCCACCTAAGCCTACAATGTGTGCCTAAGCCTTCTAGCCTTAACTGATCTTTCTGGTCTTAACCTATCAGCTGGCTAGACTCACAGGAATGGTCCTGTCCTCATAGCCTTATCTTTGCTTCTTGGGCCTAAATGAACCTTCTGGTGTTCTGAGACTTGTAGCACCTACTATGATCCTATTTGCTTAGCTAGATTCTTTCTCAGTCTTGGCCAGACCTGCTTTGCTACTGCCCACATCCTGGTGTGATGTTTTACTTTTCAAGACACCATAGAGTTCAGAAAAGTGAGAGAGAGAAGATGAAAAGGGAGAAAGAGGAGGGGGGAGGAGGAAGAGAAGGAAAAGGAGAAGGAGAACAAAGACAAATAAACACAACAAGGCAAATTGGAGAGAGGGTTGACTTTAAAATAAGGAAAACCAGGGTTTGAGTCCTGTTTCTCACATATACCAGTTAACTGTGTGGCCTTAAGCCATAAATAAGTCATTGGGCCTCACAGTATCCAAAGATGACAAGTTGCATTCAGTTAATACTCAGCATAAGTGGAAGGAGTTTCTATGCTAAGAATTCTTACACAGATGAAATCACAGATCCAGATGCCATTCCCCACCCCCAAATCTCCCAAAGGGTAATTCAGCAGCTTAATGTACGATAGTGCTAAAATCATAGAGTATTAAGTAGGATCGGAAATTTTGAGTTGGAAGGATCCTCAGAAGCTATCTAGTCCAATCATTCTACCTGAATTGTGAGTACAGCTGAATTTGTGATTTCCATGGCTTCTATGGCAAAAGACAATAATTACACAAGGGGATGGTTCACTGGGTCACCTAATGAGATTTGAGTGTCTTTTTATTTTTTTGGCCTAGCTTCTTCTGATTCTCAAGTACCATTTGGTAGCATTTTTAATCAGGATTTAGATTTTTTTGTTGTTTTTGTTAAAAAGAAATAAAGCCAATTCTGATTGAAAACTCCTTGATTTTTCACTCACATGCTCTGATCCTTTAAATTTGGATTGCTGGAGTAGGTAGCCATAAACGTTCAGAGAATATATTTTTCTAGGATAAGCTATTGTTCTTTGACACATCTGTCATCTTTGATTGAATAGCTGGAGAGGAATAAGACATTTACTGTCTCCCCTTAAACAAAATGAGAGCACCATATCAACTGTGTTGGCATATTATCATTGGGACTTTTGAATATATAGTCATGAAAATCCAAAATGAACAACTAACGAGATAAAAGTCCATACTACTATTTATGACATATGCAATAATTTGACCTTTCTTGAAATACGAGATATAAATAAAAATCTCATCTAAAATATTTGAGCCTTCTAGATTATAGTCATAATTCCATTTGTAACACAAGGACATCTTCATTTTAAGGGTGCAGGAGTCATTTTTGCCCATCCGGCTTTCGATTTTTCATGCCACTTATTTTCCCCTCTTGGAATAGTGTTTACATTTGAAATAGAAAGAGGGTTTGCTAGGACAAAGGCTGTGAATAGTATAGAGACTTTTCTTGGATAAATCTAAATTGTTCTCTAGAATGAACGATGCAATTCACAACTTTGCCAATGGTATACTAGTGTCACAAGTGGTTTTTCAAACAGTGCTCTCCATGGGTTCCTCTCGAAGTTGCCCAAAATTCCGATAGAATCATAGAATATGATAGAATGTAAAGCATTTCATTAAAGACTTAAGATGCTTTTAAAAGACTCACAGAATATTAGAACTGGAAGAGACCTAAGAAATCATTTGGTGATTTACGTTCCTGTCTAAGACTATGTAGGAGGAGCTTGAAGAGGGCACAAGTGAAAGTTAGGAGACTTAAAAGCAACTCCTTTTCTAATCAAATCTGAAAAAAATCAAGGTTGGAAAAGTCAGTGATTGATGACAGCTAAGGATGGGTATTGAGGTGCTCATATTTTATTTAAATCTTGCTCTAAATCATAGATCCTATGTAAGCACAGCATAAATGTTATATATACTTTCCGTCTCTTGATGAAGAGATTAATGAACACTCAATTCTCTCCATCATCGCATCTTTCAAGATTCTTGTTCATATCTTTCTATAAAAGGGCCCAAAAAGGATCCATTTAACAAGCTAGAAAACTTGTGATTCTTCTATAATTTTGTGGAGATTAACATAGTACTTGGGTCATCCATCCGTTATCTCTCATCCTCTTTTAATGATATGTACTCTGGATGATCACAATAAATTTATATGTGCACAGAGCATAATTGTTTGGAACAGCATACTTATCTGCATTTTTTAATCACACTTTTTCTTTGATGGCATGGGGCGTCGATAGAGCTTCAGATTTAGACTCAAAGGACTTAGGTTTGAATCACAGCTAGCTTCACTAGCTTTTCTGGGTCTCATCTGCAACTATGGTCAGAAAAACCCATCATTAGGAAACGTCATCATCCTATGAAAGATCTAATCAGCCTTGGGACTCACTATCCTCTGCCCTTTAATTGGATGGTAGAGTCATGAATTCCAAAGCCTCCATTTGATGAGAGGGCTCAGCATATACAACTGTGTTATTCTGGAACTTCTCTGACTTCTACAATATAACTCCATGTTAGATTTTCTCCCCCACAGTTTTTCAGTGTTGTCTTCCCCCATTAGATTGTAAAGCTCCTCAAGGACAGGGACTATCTTTTTCATATTTGCATCCTCAGTACTTAACATAGTGCCTGGTACAAAGTAAGTGCTTAATAAATCTATTTTAATAATAGAACAATAAATCTATTTAATAAATAATTAAATAAAATAAATTTGTTAATTTTATGTAGTATATAATATTATTATGCATATTTTATATTATATTATATACTATTATATAACATGTATAATACAATACATAACAAATTAAAATAAATTTAATAAATCTATTTAGTAATAGCTTAATAATTCTATTGACTACTGACAATGAAAGATTGAATTAGTTGAATTAGGCCCCTTCCAATTCTAAAAGTGTTGAACAAATCTAACTCTTTAAGCTATGCCATAACCAAGATACCTGGCAGCCACTTACCTTAAATTCGGACCAAGTATTCAGGAGGAAATTAATAGACTCAGGAGGACTAGTCTTACAAAACCCAACCTCTAAAGCAATGGTGTCAAATTCGAGTAGAAATGGGGCCACTTATCCATACATAAGGATCCTTGCCCCACATATTGACTTAGTTTTAAAATGTTTGATTATATTTTTTTCATTTTGTTAAAAATTTTCCAATTACATTTTAATCTGCTTCAAGGCACACTCCTTAGTGTTGCTGGCCACTGGAGGCTGTGTTTTTTACACCTCTGCCTAAAAGTGAAGGGAAGCATTATATTTAGTCTCTGAAAAATAATAACCTTCTATATTAGAAACATGGGTGAACCATGCCAGAACTTGCTGTAACACCCTGTTTCATTCTTACCAAGAGTTGGAAGTATAAGTGTTTTTGAAGTTTTCTCTTCCCACTTTTTTGTTAAAGGGGGAAAAAGACCTCTTATTTTCTGCTCAGAAAAGTAGAAAATGTCACGTCTTATTTCATTCATCAGAGCATTCTTTCACATTGCAATAATTCCAACTCTTAAAATTTTTAAATACTGTTGATTGACTTCAAAGATAGATTTTGCAGTGTGCTGTTTTGCAGCTACCAGCCAAATATGATCTGATGTCTTTCTATCATTTACGAAAATGATTTATCTCCATATGAAGAATAAGAAACAGCTAAGATTCAAAATACGTAATCAAAAGACTTTTCATAAGTGTTACCCACATGAACTCAACTAACAACTTGACAACAAAGAAGCATCAAACAAATGTCTGGGTCGTGCAGATTTGTTTAAAGAAATTTATTATTCCAGTCCTATTGAGAAATGCAGATCAAGGAAGGTAGAAACTGTGCAAGACATCACTGCAGACTGCAATAATTTAGCGCCTACTGAATGCCTACCAAGCCTCACCTGGTGGCTTGAATTATACATCAGAAGTTTGTTATCTTTTGTAAAATAAGACATCACAATTCCCCATACTGTAAGTACAGACATCAAGATGCCCTTGAGAATTCAACAAATAAACTGTACTGAAACTAGAACTAGACCATTAATACAGATTAAACTATTGTCCATAAACATCCAGACATAACAATAATTCATAAAAATTTAAGAAAGTTATTTAAAATGCCTTGATATGGAACCTTCCAGCTCTTATCCCTCCAACCTTTTAGCAAGGAAGTCTGCCCTTTTCTTGACTATATATCTTCCCAAAATGTGGCGTTCAAGCCCGAGCATCATACTCTAGTTATTGTCTTACCAAGGCAAACTACAGTAGGAAGGTCACCTCCCTTGATCTGGATGCTCTATTTTATTTATGGAAAGCAAGATCCAATTAGCTATTGCTTTTTAGTTACTTTTAGTTGTCACACTATTGCTTTACATTGAGCTTACAATCCACTAAAACTCCTAGGAAATTTTTTCCCACACAAACTGTTGTCTAGTCATGTTTCTTCTCTAATTCTGTATTTATGTGGTTGTAAGAATCAAATAGGATAAGAAGGCATATATGAATTGTGATCGTTACCTTTTGATCTTCACGTTCCTGAGATCACTGATCCATTTTATGTGTAGGCCTTTATATTTATGCCAGTTAAATTTCTTTGTAATAGACTTGGACCATTCTTCTAGCCTGCCAGGAACTTTGAGGAACCTAATTCTATTATTGACATGTATCTAACCCTCCCAACTTTGTGTGATCCAAAAACTAAAGAAGTCATTTATGCCATCATACAAGTTGTCAGTGCTGATGACTTCAACGAATCAAGCTTAGGTACTTATGAGATGGTTGGCCGTAACAGATAAGGGGAATTTATTTAGAATGAAGGTTTAAGAAGGCAGATTCAGTTTTAGATTTATTGGATTGGAGGTGGCAACAGAACATCTAAGTGAGAGACACATGGTAAGTCAGCAATTTATCTGAAAAAAGTGTGGGGTTTTTTTTCTTGTAAGCTCAGTATAAATCAACAGTATGACTCATTTGTTGCTGTTCAGTCATTTCGGTCATGTCCTACTCTTCATGATGCCATTGGGGTGTTTTTTGACAAAGATACTGAAGTGGTTTGCCATCCCTTTCTGTTCCTCATTTTACAGATGAGGAAACTGAGGCAGAGTCAAGTGATTTGCCCAGCATCACGAAACTAGTGAATGTCTGAGGCCAGCCTTGAATCTAGGTTTCCTGACTCCAGGCCTAGTGTTCTATCTACTGCACCAGCTAGCTGCCCAATGTGACTCATATGATGGCCAAAAAAGATAATGCAATTTTAGGCTACCTTAAGAAAGACCTAGTGTCCAGGACTAGGAAATTGGTTATCCTGACATTATCCATCTTAGTTAGATCCTATCTGGAGAGTTGTATTTGGTTTAGGGCACCACATTTTAAGAAGCATATTGGTAAACTAGACAATATCTACAGAGTCAACCGACTTGGTGAAGAGCATCAAGTTTTAGGAACAGATAATTTTTAGCCTAGAGAAGGGAAGATTTAGGGTGGGAATGATAGCCATATTTGAGTATTTGGTGGCTGTTATGTGACTTTTTCTGTTTGTATCCAAGAGACAGGATTAGGAGCAATAGGTAGAACTTACAATGAGGAAAGTCAAAGATTGATGTGAGGGGGAAAACTATTTAAAGAGAGCTATCCCAAAGAAAAATGGCTGAATCGGAAGGAAATGAATTCCCCATCCCTACAGATCCTCAAGAAAAGGCTGAATGATTACTCGGTTATGCCGTAGCAGGAATTTTGGTTCAGGTATGGGTTGAATCACATGGTTACTAAGGTCCACTCCAACTCTGAAACTCTATGAGTTTGAGATTTTAAGATATCCAACAGACATGGAGGAAGATTAGAGATAGAGAAAGAAATTTAGGCATCCTCTACCATGAAATCTTTGACCAGTGAAACTTTTTTGTAGAGTGGAGTCATAGAGAGGGTTCAGAAGGCCTGAGTCACTCTGCTGTTTCATTACCTGTAGGACCTTGAACAAGACACCACTCCTCTAGAAAATTACTAAGGTGTAAAAAAACTAAAGGCATCAATACAACTTGTATTTTAAGACACTTGAAGGAACATATCATGCTATGCACCCTGTGGTTCGAAAGGTAAGGAAAAGTATGTTTGTTATTGGACCATCCATCAGTCGAAATACCTCAACGAGGGAAATAGAAAAAATAGAAGTTCCAGTTTCCCAAAATGCTTTTGGCTCAAAGGCATACTTGGATGGGACTTGAATTTGACCTATTATTTTTGATGTTCTTTTTGTTCTCAATGTTTGCTAGAAACCAAAAGAAAAGATGGGCTTTCTGGAGTATAAGTGACAAACTTAGGATAAGGGATTTTATTTTCCTTGCCCATTCAATTTGATTCTTTACTTCTGTTGCATTCTAGCTGAAAGTGTGAAATAAAATGGGCTGGATTATCTGTAGCATGTACTTTTTCATTCCCTGAGTGGTAAAATAGTACTTTTTGTTATGTATATTTATATAGTGTGACATGATTTATGAATAGAAAATTAGGTGGAAGGAGCAAAGTGTTAGACAAAATCATAGAATTATTGATTTAGAAATGGAAGGATGAGGTCAGGTCAAAAAGATCAACATATATTTATTAACTACCTTCCATGAATCAAGCAATGTGCTAGGTACTGAGGCGACAAAGACCAAACATATTAAGCAAGATCTGCCCTCCAGGAGCTTGCATTTTATAGGGAGAGGGGTGTTCATAGGTAGGTTGAAGGATTAGCTTTGATGACAAGGAAGGTTACCTCATTCTCTGAGATCAAAGGGCAATGTCATAGCCCTAGGCGCCAAATTTAGAGATCATTAACAGCACTCGCAGTTCTCTGGTAGAAGTTAAAACAATAGAGTTTTGCATTTAGTTAGCTAAATAAATGAACAAATAAATAAATAGATAAACAAACAAATAAATAAAAACGGCAAGCTACCAAGTGGTAGCTTCCTAGATGAAGTGAACTATGTCTCTATCTCAGGATCTCCTCTACCAACTAAGGTTAGATTCTATGATACATGCCTGAACACTTATGCCAGGCCCACAAATTCCTAAATATGGTTCTACCAGTAGAAAAAAAAACAGATGATGGGTGAGGAGATTGAGAGAAGGAAGGAGGGCAAGGGGGGAAAGGAAAGAAGGAAAGAGGGAGAGTGGTCTGAGTATTCAGAAAAGTCAACTTTGTTAATAAAGTAAATAGTGAAGTCATCTGCTGAGGAGGGCTGTGGAGATGGAATTTGAAGCTTGAAGATAGAGAAGAAGGTTTGGAACAACCAATCGGGGGAAATATAATTGGGGATCAATCAGAGATTAATGAAAGGATTGCCTAGAAATGACAGCTCAATTGATGTTAGAAAACATGATTTTTTAGCAGATATAAGCAGTGCAGTTTTGTTCTTTCTTCTAGCAGACTCAGCTCCTCAAGAATGAGACAGAAGTCAAGACTGCTAAGAGTTACCCAAGTTTTGAGCTTAGCAGTACTGAAGCAGCAGAAGGAAAAGTAGGTAAAAGATTCAAGGGTGGGGATAAGGCAATGTGGTGCAATGCGGTAAAGGACTAAATTAATGTTAGGGGACTTTAGTTCAAATCCTGGCTATTTCCTATGTGACCTTGGGTAAGTCACTTCATTTTCTCTACGGAATATCAGTTCTTCGTCTGTAAAATGCAAAGGTACAAGATGTCCTCTGAGGTCTCTTTCACCTCCAAGTTTAGTAATTTATACATATGTTTATAAATATGTAGAATTTATAAATAATACATAATTTATAATTAACACATTATCTATATTATGTGTCATTAATTAATATGTATGTATATACATATATTTATAATTAGTTAGCAAAAATATCTTTAAAAAAAGGAAAATGCCAAGGTAGCTTCCTATATGAAGTGAACCATGTCCCTGTTTCAAGACCTCCTATATATTGAGAGACAGACAGACAGATTGAGAAATTTAGATAGACATAGATAAAAATATAGATATAGGTAGATATGGACATAGATGATAATGATGTAGATATATATAATTACACTTTCATGTGTTTTGTTGCCCCAGTTAGAATGTGAGCTCCTTGAAAGCAGGGATTGCTTGGATTTTCTGTTTGTATCCCTAGGGTTTAGCACAATGGTTCATACATAGTAAGTGCTCAATAAATGTTTTTCATTCATTTATCTTGTGATTTATAAATTATAAAACTGTGGCTCTCATAGTCTGATTGTTCACTCCTCAAATATCTTGTATTCTCTTCAGTATCCCCGTATTCTTTGTTGTCCAAAAGTAACCTTGTTATCTCAACTTTGTCTTCTATAAATTGAGGGGATTGGACTAAATGACCTCCCAGATCCCTTCCAGATTAAAATTTATGAACATAGGAACTATTCAGAACACAAGTAACTAAAGGTGGTGGTCTCAGATATAAACTTTTTTGAATAACGCATAAGAAGACTGGTAGGGCTTGGTAGGCTTGTGTGTGTTTATGTGAATAAGTGAAAGAAAATGCATCTATTAAGCCCTTACTATGTGCAAAACACTGAGGGAACAAAGAGAAAACTAACACAGTCCCTGCTTTCAGGGAGCTCACCTTTTAATGGGGATACAATACATAAGGAAGCTTTGAGTGCAAGTCAGAGAAATTCCATGGTTGTTAGGATGCAGCCACAAAGCAGATGGTAATTTATCTTATTTAATGTCCCCCATCTTTTTAATGTCATTTCCTGATAACTGACTAACAAATAAAAATAACTTCACAAATAAAAAGCTTATGAAATCATATCAGTTTCTGCTGTTGATCCATTTGGGACCGCCAAGGACATTTTACAAGTAATAGCTATTACTTTGGCCCCCAACCACCATCTAAGGGCCAGAAATGCTCTAAGAGGCCACTTGTGCTTGATCTTGGTGGTACCTTCCAAACTCTTATTGGTCTGATCAGTCACAGCCGAATGCATAGTATCTAGACTCCAACATTGTGATGTCATTGGTCTTCTTCGAGAACAAAAGACAAAAAACAACATTATACACTTCGCTCCTTGCCCACGATTCTCTTGAATTCTTAAGGGTTTAGAGGATATCTTGTCTTTGCCATTGACTTAAGTCCTCACAAATCGTGTTTCTTCAGCTTTTAAGAGCCCCAGCACCCTAGTTCCATTGAATCACTTAATTGTCAGGTTAGCTTTAAAAAGGAATATTTACTCCAAAGCCATAGCAAGAATAAGTATGCAAATCAACACACACACACACACACACACACACCTGGCGGGGCATATCCCCCCCTCCATGGCCCCTCAACCATCTAAGAAAGGGAAGGGGAGTTAAGTTCACAGATTAACTTAGCTTTCATATAGGATTAGTCCCACCAAGTTCCAAACCCAAAGACCCCTTGGGCTTGTGTCCCTGCTCTCTGTCTTCTCAGGGCTTCTCTACCAGCCTGGCAGCAACTTCCAGACTGGAATCCTTGTTCATGGCTCAAGTTCCCAGGTACAGGGACTCTGCTTCCTTTATACCTAGAACTGAAAAGGACAAATAAAACAGACCCCACGTCCATTTCTTGGGACCACAGGGCCTAAGGAGAGGTGAAGGTGGCCTTTGTTTCCCCCAAGCTTAGTGAATGGTGTGTGTGTGTTTAAAAACTCAAGGCAAGGGTCAGGCATGGAGGCACATGCCTGCAATTCTTGCTATGGGGAGGCTGAGGCTGAGGAGATTGCTTGAGTTCAAGAGTTCCTAGCTGCATGAGCTAAGCCAATCAGGTATCCATACTAGGTCTGGCAAAAGTGTGATGAGCCCTCAAGAGTGGGGACTCCCATGCTCTCTAACGGAGTGGGAGCCTTTCCTGGTCAAAAATAGATCAGGTCATTTTATGGGTATAAAATTATCAGTAGTAGGATCAGACCAATGAGTGGCTGCTGTGCTTCCCACCTAGGTGAGATAGAGAAACTCAGATTCAAAGCAAGGAATTTTACCCCCCCCCAAAAAAAAGTATGAGCCCACATATGAGCGTAAATAAAATGAACATTCCAAAGAGGACGGTCTGACTCTTCAGGTATCAGGATTCTTTAATGCTTCCCACCAGGTGGGACACAAGACATCAGACACCTGGGGGAAGGAAAAAGGGTTGGTATCACAGGAGATGAATTCCTTTAGTTGAGTGAAAGACATTTTCTTTGTGCTTTCCAAAGCTAGAGTCATTGGAGGAGAGTTGTGGGAAAAGAGTTTTGCATTATGTACACATCAAAACTCTTGCCAGTAGGCTTTTGACATGTAAATTTTCAATACTGGTCAAGAAAATCTTAAAATATTCCCCTTGGGAGAACATAACTCTGTTATCTCTAAAGAAAGAATACAGTCAGCTCTGTTTGCAAACCTGAAATATTTCCCAAATGTCAAGCTTACCTTTTCTGATTGCTGGAAAATTAGCAATTTAATGAAGATTTCTCTGAGGAGCCAGAATGACCAAGGAATTAATTGTTC
The DNA here is from genome assembly GCA_028646595.1 of Phalanger gymnotis. Lineage (NCBI taxonomy): Eukaryota > Metazoa > Chordata > Mammalia > Diprotodontia > Phalangeridae > Phalanger > Phalanger gymnotis. Next base: position 123,641,377 of record CM053624.1, read on the forward strand.
ACTATCTGAAAAATAAAATGTCTCCTGTGGGAACTTGAACATTTTTTCCCACTCATACCTCCTTCCCCGAATCCTCAAAACAAGACAGCTTGTGAAACAAATTACTCTGTTTGGCTAAATGAAAGTTCTTTCCTGGCAGTCAAAGGAAGTGTATGATCTTCAAAGCAGAAAGGGTTGTTTTAGTTGAAGTTCTGAATATACATGGTAGACAGTATGGCATAGCAGATAAGAGATCCACTCTCTGAACTGGGAAGACCTGCTTTCGAGTTCTACATATTCTGTCTGAGTGATCCTGGGTAAGTCACTTAACCTCTTAGTGCTCTAATAATGATGTCTAACTCATAGAGATATGGATCCCTGTGGCATGCTGACTCAGAAAACCACAAATTAACATTATCTATGTTGTGTTGTATTTTTATTTCCTTTTTTAAACATTTTCCAACTATATTTTAATCTGGTACACCCCACTCAGGAATTTTTCAAACTGTTTGAGTTAGACCTCTCTGTTTTATGCAATTCTCTAAGGTTATAACTTTTAAAGTGCTAACCTGCTGTGGGAGAGGTGATTTCCTCATCTGAGTTACCCATAGCAATTCAATCCCAAACCCAGTCCCTATTTTTTCACAGGAGAAAGAAGAGCAAGAAAAAAATAGCAACACTAGGTTATCAAGAGCAAACACATGCTCCATTTCAACCATCATGGGCATTGAAGTCTTTTGTAGAAGACCAACTTTACTAGGAGCTTTATATGGAATGATTTTAATGGCACTGGGAATGTACAATTTACTCAAAAATTCTCTCCATCATTTATTTGCAACAGAGTCAGGAGAACCTGAGTAGTCTCTAAAATACTTCCTAGCTACTGAACCTGGCAAGTTACTTATTCTCCCATCCTCAGTTTCTTCATCTGTAAAATGGAGATGATATTAATACTATAATACAACTTCACTGGTCTATCAGTTGAGGATCAGATGAGGTAACTGTAGAGTTTATTTGTGGTTGTTCAGTTGTTCCAGTTGTGTCTATCTCTTCATGACCCCATTTGGTATTTTCTTGGCAAAGATACTAGAGTAGTTTACCATTTCCTTCTCTAGCTCATTTACAGATAAGAGAACTGAGGCAAAAATGGGTAAAATGACTTTCCCAGGGTCACACGGCTACTAAATGTCTGAGGCCAAATTTTAACTCAGGCCTTATTGACTCCAGAGCTGGTCCTCAATCCACTGCACCTTAAAATGCTATATAAATGTCATCTATTATTGCTATACCCTTAGAGAGTCATTCCTTTGTGTCTTAAATATTTATATTCTTTAGGAATCTCCCTTAAAGGGATGTCCAGCAATTGGAGAATGTTTGAACAAGTTGTGGTATATAAATGTAATGGAATACTATTGTGCTATAAGAATTGATGAGCAGGCAGACTTCAGAAAAACCTGGAAAGATTTACATGAACTGATGCCAAGTGAGATGAGCAGAACCAGGAGAACATTGTACACAGTAACAGCCAATTGTGCAATGACTGACTTTGAGAGACTTAGCTCTTCTGAGCAATGCAAGGATCTAAGACGACTCCAAAAGACTCACAATGGAAAATGCTACGCATGTCCAGAGAAAGAACTTTGGAGTCCAAGTACAGATGGAAGTATACCATTTGCTCTCCTTTTATTTTGTCTTGTTTCTTCTTTCTCGTGGTTCTTCCCACTAATTCTAATTCTTCTTTACATCACGACTAATGTGAAAATATGTTTAATATGAACGTACAAGTAGAATCTATATCAGATTGTATACCCTCTTGGGGTGAGGTGGGGAGAGGGAGGGGGAGAAAATTAAAAACTCAAAATCTTATGGAAGTAAATATTGAAAACTAAAAATAAATAATTATATTTTTTTTAAAAAAAGAATCCCCTTAAAGGTGCTTCTCAAGGGAGAAAAGTTTCCTTTTCATTTTTTTTTAGCAAACACCCTAACCCGAATTAGTTAGCAGCTAGCTGAGAGCAAGATAGGTATCTAGGGAGTAATAGGTTAAGAAAATGGCTGGCAAAGGAAGGAGAGATGGCAGAGTGCCAAAGACAAGCTTCGTTTACTGTGCAGTTTTGTCATGGATTTAACAACTGGTCCTCAGAGTAGGTACTGAAAGTCATTGGATTCCCAGTGAACTAGAACCTAGCATAGAATATTACTCCTGAGAACCAAATTTGATATCCAGGAAGCCCTTGGTACAAATGACACAGGTTTCTGAGAAAATGAACATTCTGGTCCCACTCCTGGACAAACCAAGCATTTGCCTCCTTTTTTAGGTAAGGAAGAGAGTCCATAAATAGTTATAGTAAAGAAAGACGCAGGGGAGGAACAAAAAGGAAGAAAATGTATGGAAATACCATTTGATCTAAGGAAATGGATACTGGAAATTATTTCCTTACACTTTCTGTCTCTTCTTCTGCCCCTGCAGAAACCACTAACCTATCAATCGAAAAAGTGTTGAATATCTATTATGTCTCCCAACTGTGGATACCATGGGAAACACACACTATCATCAATACACCTTGCCAAGACAAACTAATTTTGTCCTGAACAGACTACCTCTGGTATCTTTTTACTCAAAAAAGCAGAATCTTGGGATGTGGAGCTTAAGCAAGGTATTCAGTACCAAACACACAGAAAAACAAAAGGCCAAAAGACAGCCTTTTTTCTAAAAAATGGCTAATGATAACTGAAATGACGGTAACTTGATATAGCAGGAGGTACACTGGGCCCCCATTTTGTCCTTGGTAAAATGAGGGAGGTAGGCTTGATTATCCTAAAAGTCCTTTCCAGTTCTAACCTTCTAAGATTCTAATAGAATATATCAGGGATGGGTTGGCCAAACCTATAATCATGACTTCCTGATCAAGATAAGCCTTCAGTTCTTATGTCTCTTCCCCACTTAGTTCTTTCATATATTACTTTCAAAGGAAGAAAGAAAGGTTCAGAAGGAAATACTCTCTTTGTGAAGATGAGAGAAGGTAACAAAGTCATACTGAATGTTATTTGTCCATATTTCCTTTAGATCTGCCCATACAGGTACTTTCAGTCTTCTGTAACTCCCTAGAAGGCAATTTCTATGATCTTTTTGTTCATTCTTTATAATTCATAACATGGATCACTGGGGATGTTAAGAGTAGTTAATATATCAGATGACAGAATCAATATAACTCATATTTGTATAGCTATTTAAGATTTACAAAGTACTTTCCTTACAACAACTCTATAAGGTACATAGAGGTAGGGACAGACTCATGATTTCATTGGTATAGGGAACACCCAGGTGAGGAAACTCCCTCTAATGATGCAGGTCAGTTCCTTCTTTGCAACTTATGTGTCATTGCATCTCTGGTCTGTTTCTGGTCATATATGACTTTGACGATGTCTTTTAAAGCATTTTTCATGTACAAGTACGTCATTGCCAGCAATGTGCCTCAGCCTACTGACGCTCACTATGTATCTATCATCTTTGGGGCACCTGTACTTTTGATTCTTCTGAGATCATTGTGCTCCATAATTCATAGCCATGTATAATTGCCAGGAGAATATTATTCAAAATATAGGCCTTTGTGAAAAAGGGAAGCTTGGGGGGTCATTCAAAGTGGTACCTATTTCCCCAAATTTGGTCCAATTTAATATCTTGCTCCTCTTCAACCCTGAGTCCAGCTCACTGCTTCTCTGTGGCTCCTGAATCTAATAAAGGAGGAGAGGAAATAGACCTGTGATGTCATAAGCATATAAAACTCATAGGCAAGGAATCTCTACCAATTCAGATGCACCACTTCTTTGTGATTTACCCTCTTAGGGAGATGCCTACACATTAAGAGGTTAAATAACTTACCCAGGTTAAACTTGAACCCAGATCTCCATGGCCATCTCTCTATCCACTCTGACATACCGCCTCTCCATTAAATATAGTGGAATTTAACAGGGACCCATATAATATAAAATCAAGACTAGAAAAGAATCTAGGAGGTATGACTAGACTATAGCTCTTGTGGAAAAGAGGCAATGAGTTTTAGTAGACTGCCCATTCAGTATGAATAAATCAAAGGAACATCTACTTTGGCAAGGCAGCTAAAAGGCTCAGGTGATCTGAGGCTGAATTAGTAAAGCATGGTGTTCAGAGCAAGGGAAGTGAAAGTCATACAAGCCTCTGCCTCAGGGATCACATCTGGAGTGCTTTCTGGTACCACTTTCTAAAACATTGGAAAGTATCCAAAGGATGGTGTTCAGTGTGAGGACTCAAAGCCACTGAAGGAGCTAGGGATGTCTGGCTTGGAGAAAAGGAAACTTAGGAGACTTGGGTGCCTTCAGGTATCTGAAGGACTGTCATATGGGAAAGGCTTAGCCTTTTTCTGCTTGGTCTCAGAGGGGACAATGATGAATGATTAGCGTAACTTGTAGAGTTTGAGGCAGCAAGGTGGCACAGAGGATAGAATGCTAGACATAGAGTCAGTAAGACCAGAGTTCAAATTCTACCTCAGACACTTTCTAGCTGTGTGACCCTGGGAAAGGCATTTAGCCCCTGTATGCCTCAGCTTCCTCATCTGTCAAGTAGGGATTATAATAGCATTATAACATAGCAATATAATGGATTATAATAGGGTTGTTGTGAAGACCAAATAGATATTTGTAAAGTGCTTAGAGGGCAGCTAGGTGACATAGTGGATAGAATGCCAGGCCTGGAGTCAGAAAGACTCATCTTCGTGAGGTCAAATCTGACCTCAGATGCTTAGTAACTGAATGACCCTGAGCAAGTCACCTAACCATGTTTACCTTAGTTTCCTCATTGGTAAAATGAACTGGAGAAGGAAATGGAAAACCACTCCAGCATCTTTGCCAAGAAAATGGGGTTATAAAGAGTCAAACAAGACAAAAATAAATACTGAACAACAAAGTATTTAGAAGAGTGTCAGGCACGCGGTAGACATTTAATACTTGCTCATTTCCTTCCTTATAGAGAAGCAGATATCTTACTAAATAAAACTGTCTAAAAGTGGAATGAACTGTCTGGTGAGGTAGTGACTTTACCCTCAATAAAGGAATGAAAGCAAAGTCCAGATTACTTGACAGGCACATTGTAGGTAGGATTTGTGTTCAGTTATGAGTTGGGGTAGATAATTTCTGAAATCGTCACAATGCTAATTAGATTTCATAAGATAGTTAATAAATGGCTCTTGATGATGATGGAGAAAGTTACACTACATCATACACTACATTACATTGCATAATTATATGATATTATTATATTAATATTGTATTACATCATATAGTGAAATAGTGAACTGAAAGAAAAGAGATGTGGGTTCCAATCCTGCTTTTACCATTTTCCTATGTGACTTTATCTTTTTGCAGCTCAGGTTCCTCCTCTCTAAAAGAGAGATTCAATCTAGACATGTGGTGATAGACTGAAAACTGGAATGTGTTCAAAAGTCATCCTGTTCAATTCCTTCAACTCAGAATCGAAAAATCTGAGGGTCATAAAGGTTAAGTGACTTGCCCTGAAGTCCAGAGGACAATACATTTAGGGCTAGGAAAGGACCTTTGTATATTCTGGCCCAACCCTTTCATTTTACACTTGAGGAAATGGATGCTTTGGGAAGTAAAGTTACTTGCCTGGTGTTACACAGATCATAAGACTCAGATTCAGGATTTGAACCTAGATCCTCTGACTTTCAAACCCAATACTCTGCTGTACTACGCTGCCTTAGGGAGGAGGGATTCAAACCCAAGTACTCTGGCTTCAAACCTCCCAGTTTTTCTACTGATACATAAACACCTGGGTGCCTGGCACAGTACTGGTTGGTTAATATACAAGATAAATATTTGTAGAATAAATTAATCTCTAAGGTTTCAACAGCTTGAAAGTGCTATGAATGTATTTACCAACAAAACATCAGCGGAAATGCTAGCGATCTTCATTCCATCATTTGTGCCCATCAGGGCCAGTCAAATTGCATCTGGGGAAGTTCAGGCAAATGCCAGAAGGTACATCACACTGAAGTGCTTCTCCTCTAATGGGCATTTAAGAGTGAATTACAGTCTCTTTTTAGGGCAACATATGCAAGTGGACCTCCTCCTGCACTCTGCTCTATAACAGATAGAGACTGGACCTGTCATTTTATTTCCATAGGGAATTCCTAGATGGAGAAGTTGCCTCTACCAGTGAAAGTCAACAGCTTCTCAGCAACTTGGACTTAGAGGTGGAAAAGACCTTAGAGGCCAGTGAGTCCAGTATCCCTATTTTAAATAAGGAAACTGAGGCCAACAAAGATTCAGCAACTTACCCAGTATCCCACAGCTAGTAGCTACATAAACTCAGGTCTTCCTGACTCCAAGTCCAACATTCTATCCAATGAAGCCACCTAATCTTCGGGAGTTGCCTAGAGCAGTGGTGCCAAAATCAGGTAGAAACAGAAGCATCCCTGATAGCCATATATTGATTTAGAAAAGTACATATTAACATTATCTATGTTCTATTATATTTTTTCTTTATTTTGTTTAATATTTCCTAATTGCATTTTAATCTGGTTCTGGTGTTGTTATTGTTGTTTGTTATGGTGATTGTGGTTATTCATCCCTCATTCTTGAAGAAGACCAAACATTTCCAACCAAAGTATAAAAACCTCCCCATCCCCAAACTGGGACACACTCTCCCCTCTACAACCCAACTCAGATCCTCAGGAGAATGAACTCATATTTTTAATGGTCGCTACAAACCTTCCTCCCACCACCAAATGAATCAAATCTGGTATTCAGTGTCTGCTCCATTTTGTTGTTGTTGAGTTTTTTTTTCAATTGTTTCTGACAGGGCTGACTATTTGACACCTCTGGCTTAAAGGATTCAGAGGAAAAGTTACTTGACTGGGATCAAACAGCCAATGTGTCAGAGTTATGACTTGAACCTAGATCTTCCTGGCCCAAAGGCCAACTGTCTATGCCAACTGTCTATAACTTTCTCTAATTGATATACAGAAACGCAGCTCAGACATGCTAAGTGAAAATACCAATGTTTACTTCAAACTTATGCAAATAGGATCCTCCATAGAAGCCCTTAGGGATGCGTAAAATTTTCTACAATCATACCCGAGTTGGGATGCTTAAATACTAAAAGAGAATTCTGCTCACTAAAATAGAAATGTTCTTTAGAAGAGAATTCCCAATGCAGGACAAGCCCAGGGAATGGACTTCAAACCTACAAAAGACCTGTTTTATCATATCAATTCATCCTTACCACAAAACAGTGTCTTTGTTGGGAAAGCAGTTTCAGAGTGAGCAGCTATCCGCCTATGGGGACATGATTTGTGGGGGGGTCAGGAAGGATATCTTGTCAAAAAAAAATCCATCCCTAACTTGCTGGATATTTTCCTAAGGAAAACAGTGGCCTCAGTTTCCTAATCTCTAAAATAAAGGGGGAAGGGTAAGCTAAATTATTTCTAAGGTCCCTTCCAACTCAACAATTCTGTGAATCTAGGATGTAACTACTGACCAGATTAGGGAACATCTATAATATAATGTGACTGTCTTTTTCTCCTAAAGCTTATTGCTTTACCCTGAGCAGTGGAAGGTAGAATTATATACTCTGCTCAGCTTTTGCTGCAATCATTCCTTTCAAAAGTGGTATTAAGTTTGCTGAAGTGCCTCAGTGACTTTGGATGTTTTCTCTCTCTTCTTTCGCTAGGGAAAGAGAATCATTTTGAACTATTAGATGACAAGAGTTACTTTCCTTAAAGGATTTTTCAGACTTGGGTAAATTTACTATTAACAGGAGTCGCAGTAAGCGACAAGCATATGCTTTAGCCAAAGTCTAAAATATAAATGATTTGAAGGAAAAATTTCAGACATTAATAAGCAGTGGGCTTATCCCATACTGGAGGTATGCTGTTCCCATACTGACCTCTCCAAAGATCTTAATGTCTTATTAAAAAAATTAATTCACCTTTTATTCGCACTACAGAAATTGCTTGAGTTGGGGTGCATTGAACAGAATGCCACCCTTTCTCTTTCTAAGACAGACAAAAAGCATCTTCTCACTACCTTAAAGTGAAGAAGCTCTCTTTTCCCCTCTGACCTTCCATAGTACTCTTGGTTTATGTTTCTCTAATGCATTTATCATGTGTTGCCATGCATTATGGTTATCTCTAGAAGCAGCCTTGCAGGGTGGGTAGGGTGCTCAGGTGGGAATCAGGAAGATCTTGCCTCTGTTATTTATTTGTTGTGTGACTATGGACAAATCATAAGAGCAGACTTAAAGTTGGAAATGGTATTAGAGGTTGATGTTTCCAACCCCTTCATTTTATAGATGAGGAAAGTAAGTCACGCAGATAGTAACCACACATGGTTATCTGTGTGAAACAAAACTCTGGACTTACTCTGCCAAAAGGCCAAGGCATTAGCAGGTCAGATGCCTAGAGTATGGCTTATTACATCTTCCCCTCAAGGATCTAGAGTATCCCTAGTGGGCTGCAGGGATCTTCTAATGCTATCATCGTGAGCCCTGATCCAGTATGTTTCCTCTCAATATTAATTACCAATGGTTACTATCCCAATATCATTTTCTAGTGCCAGTTAGTAGTAGTAATCCAGTATCATTTAACCTGCTGACATCTCTTCGATGTCACTAATCAATTAAAATCAACTGTCAAAAGGATATTTATTGAAAGATATAACAAAAACCAAAGAATAGAAATCTCCCCATCCCCGAACTGGGACACACTCTCCTCTCTATAACCCAACTCAGACCCTAAGGAGAGTGAACTCAAATTTTTAATGGTTGCTACAAACATTCCTCCCACCACAAAATGAATTAAAACCAGGTGAAGCAAAGTAGATTAACAAGTTACACCCTTATTTATCTCAGTTGACCTACTGCTAGGGTGCGCCAAACAGGTAGCTAGCCTCCTCCTCAGGGTTAGTTCCTCCTGACCTTGTCTCCCGGACCTCTGCTGACTTTTCCAACCTTCCGAAGCTTACAAGCTCACAACCTGTTCCATTAAATGTCAAAAGAACAAATACACAGAAGCAAAGGACTGTATATTTACAGCCTTATAATGGCCCAGGAGAAGAAAATAGGCCCTAAGACCGTTTTTCCTTTCCCAGAAGCTTAAAGCATTTGATGTGATTTAGCTATTCAAGCCTTTTGTATGCACACTCTGTTCCATTTCAGCAGACAATCTCTTCAGCATGCGTTAAGTGGACAGGAAACAATCATCACAGAATATCTATTTATGAGTTGGCAACAGACAAAGCACATATCTGATTCTATGAGGACTGAGCCTCTGTTGGTCTGCCTACTGTTACATATGAATAATCTTCATTCCACTCAATTCTGGATTTACATGAATGGATGGTCCAATGTGGAGGTATTTGATATGATAATTTTATTTATCTTCTTTGGCTTAAGCCCCCACTCTGTTTTCTGGAAATTTCTAGTGGTCAACTAATTTCAGCTAGCATTTTACAAACAGCACAAGCAAGAGCAATATATTAAAGTATTGAAATGCTTAATCAGAATTGCAAGCAACAGTAAAACATTTGTCAACACTCATTCCTGAACTAGTGTAACTTCATCCCTGATTCTCACCAGAATAGCCTGAGAAACCATCTAACCTTCCAAAATAAACAAGAGTAGGGAAGATGATTCAATCCCTGGTGCAGTAGAAATGTTAAAAAATATTTTCTTTTTGTCATTTCCCCCACCAGTTTAAACTTAAATTCTCATGGAATGGTCTGGTCCAGGGGTGGGGAACCTGTAGCCTACTAGGTCCTTGGGAGCAGCCTCTTGACTCAGTCCAATACTATTCACAGAGAAAAAAAACCAAGAAGACGAAGAATGCCAGCTATCTGGATCTTATGTAGTCAGACAGACAAAATACAGACTATGTAATCTTGGACAAATGCTACACCTTAACAATGAACCCTGCCCAAAACTGAACTGGAGGGTAATGGACTGGACTGCCTCTGGGAGATTATAAAACTCTTTAAATGATTCCTAACTTCTCCCAAAACAAAGGCCCATCTTTTAATACCAATATCCTTCTAGTACTATATGATTTCAAGTCATGAAACACTACAGTCTCTGGAGAACTGAAGCTGAAGCTCACCCAAAGTATAATGGAAAAGTAAATGGTTCTCTAATCCAGTTGCTATACACTAAAAACAAGGAATTACCTGGATGTAAAGCAGTGCTGTCAAACAAATAGAAACGGGGCCACTGAACCCCTCCCACTCCGCATGTTGACTCAGAAAGCTACATGTTAACGTTATTTATGGTCTATTGTATTTTTATTTATTTTGTCGAATATTTCCCAATTACATTTCTATCTGGTCCAGATTTCACTCTATTGCCTGGCTGTAATGTTGCTCACTGGATGTTTCACACCTCTAGTATAAATTATATCATTTTTAAAATGAGCCAATAAAATAATAGTCAAGTAACAAGAGCAGGAAGTAACCAAGATGTTCCATTTGCTGTCTATGAAATAAACAGAGAATCCAAGGACTACTCTCAGCATTTTGGGAAGATTCCTTTATGAGAAGAACTGAGAAGACACAGATGAGGATCTCATAGGATGGACAGTCATGTGTAGATTGTGGTACGCATTATTGGAAGAACTATCCGCATCAATGAAATCACAGTTCGTTTGAGATCTGAAATGTCATCTGAAATTTAAAATATTGGCTTATGTTTCAGAGAGAAGTTTAGAATCATCAAAAACTCTATGAAACTTCCCAGATCCAAACCAGCCCATTATATTGAATTTTGGCTCTGGCTATCTGTGCTGTCTGTTCAATGCATATGAAGTGACTTGCCAGCTCTCTGAAGCGTACATCCAAATTTGTACATCATAGGCAATACGATATTGTATTCTTCTTCCATTTGAATTTTCCCGTGTGTAGTTAAGCTGATCTCTTTTGAGTAATTGTGGATGTCATTTAGTAAGCCTGCAGTGCTCCAAGGCTTTATGCAATCAGAACAGTCATCTGCAAACAGAAAAGACTTTACTATCCACAGAGTTTCCCATCCATTTGGACTATTTGCAGAACATCTTCCAGGAGAGTAGCAAACACCATGGGTGAACATACACCCCCCTGTTTTATAGCTCACTTGGCATTAATAATCAGAGGATGATCCATCAAGGTTATCTCAGTCGCTGTGCCTTCCAAGGAATCTTATATGATCTCAATATATGCAGAGGAGACGCCTTGTCGTGGGAAGCTCTTTGCATTTTACTCAACCAAATGAAATTTTTTTTAAAATAGCAGACAAATGAACACAGCAGGATCTTGCATTTTCTGAATTTTTCAAACAATTGTGTGACTACAAAAATGTGCTCTTCTGTAGAATATTTTCCAAAGCCTGTTACCTTCTCATGTTTTTATCAAGGCTGCCCTTGATATATATTCTCATAAGGATTTTGTAGAGCTGAGAAAATAGGGATATGGGTTGGAGGTGGTTATTGATGTCCTCACAATTGCCTTTTTTCAGTAGCAATAACATTTGTGATTTTTTTCCCCAGTAATTCAGTACTCTCCCCTCATTCAGATATATCAAAAATTAGTCTCTCACTGTCCCCAAAACTGTGTCCCCTCCAGCAAGGACCTCCTCTCCATTCATTTCATCTGGTCTAGCTTCTGCTTTCCTCATTTTTGTTTTCTTTCGAATCATTTCTACATCAGTGCAACTCACTGGGGATTATAATATTGACATCCAAATGTGTTTCATTCATTAACATTGATGGAAAAAAGTAATTTTTTTTGTAGAAATGTTAAGAAATATTTTCTTTTTGTCATTCCCTCTCCAGTTTAAACTTAAATTCTCACGGCATGGTCTGGTCCAGGGGTGGGGAACCTGTGGCCTACTAGGTCCTTGGGAGCAGCCTCTTGACTCAGTCCAAGTTTTACAGAACAAATACTTTTATTAAGGGGATTTGTTCTGTGAAGTTTGGATTCAGTCAAAGGGCCACACTTGAGGACCAAGAGGGCCACATGTGGCCTTCAGGCTTCAGGTTCCCAAACTCAGTCTGGTCTATTAAGTTGACACTTGAATGCTGATAAATCTGTCTATAAATCTATGTTCAGATCCAAAAATCTCAATTGTCAAGTACTGAATCATAATCATAATACCAAATAGCATTTGTATAGTGCTTCGAGGTTTGCAAAGGGCTTTACAAATATTATCTCATTTACAAATATCTCATTTACCACCCCTGGGAGGAAGGTGCTATGATCATCCCCATTTTACCCACTGAGGAAACTGAGGCAGGCAAAAGTGAAGTGATTTCCCCAGGGTTACGCAGCTGGTAAGTATCTTAGGACAAATCTGAACTCAAGTATTCCTGACTCCAGAGTCAGCACTCAATCCACTGTAGGGGGAATATGGCCAAATAAAGGCCAAAAAGGTAGATCATCTGAAATATCTATGGTAAAACCATAGAAATGATGCTAGAGAAAGTGAAGGTGGAAAGATCAGAACTAGACTGATTCAAGTATCCACAGAGATGGCCCACATTGTGCTACAAGTGTGAGTAAACAGCTTGACGGGGCCATCCAAAAAGTTTATGTCTTACCTTAAACTGGAAATGGCAAAGTACCAATAGAAGTGTAGTGAGCAGAATAAGAAAAGTTGAACCCCTTGTTGCACTCAGCTCTTGTTTAATTCCATCTGGAGCTTTTTTTTCCTATGCTGGAACATAGGCATCCTCTTCTGGGCTTCATATTCTAGTAAAACCCCTTAACGAACTGGTCTAGAGGCTGGTGTGAGAACCTGAAAGCATGCCACAGGAGAACCAATTGAAGGACCAATGTATGAAAAGGCCTAGAGACACCATGTTCCCTATGCTAAGACACAGTGTATTGTCATGTTGAAACGGGAGTAGATTTGCTCTGCTTGGCCCTGGAGAGTAAAAGTGGATCAATGCATGGAAGTTATAGAAAGGAAGACTTTGATTCAATATAAGGGACAATTGCTTAATCACAAGAACTACCCCAAACTGGGTGGGACATCCAAGGCTTTGCCTTCGATTTAGAGGGTGCCAAACTTTGACGGATCCTGACAATATCTATTCTTTCCTTGGGCAGGTATTAGGGAGCATCTATGAATCTGTTCCCAATAGGGTGATAGAGACAAAGAATCCCCAATACTGTCTCCCCCATACATATATGAAGCCATACCACTCATATAAATTCTGTACCAACACTACCAGAGCTTCTTCCAACCACAGTTCACCTTCCACAGGAGGGCAGGCCTGCTGAGGACCACCATCACCCGCCTCTCTAATAGGGTCTGCTAAGGATAGATACAAATATCTTCTCTTGCCCAAGTTTAGCAAGGGCCTCAACACACTAATTGCTTTTAAATCAAACCAAGGCTGGGAGGATGATATGAGGGAGGGGAACCCCTTGAATCCTTAAATCTCAAAGCCAAGTATGTGCTAGGTCATGGATATGTATTTGCCTGCCCTGGATCCATCCCAGGCCTACCCCTTGTATTGAAAGGAATGCTCATATTGGGTAGTGTGGAGAATAATCAGGACCAGAGGATCAGCAGAGAAGTAGAAGCCAGATAGCTTGCCACTGTGGGAAAGGGTGGACAGTGGCAATGGTGGCAAGCCTCCACCTACTCTTAATTCACAGAGAAGTCCTAGAACCAAGAGGGATCAGTATGGGATGCAACAGAGTAGAGTACCCATTCTCTAGCCCAGGGCCGTCCAACCTTAGGTTATTTTAGGGCCACATTAAAATAAAATAATTGTTCGAGGGCTGCACCCAGAATAAAAAATACAGGACACCAATAGAAAGTGGGGGAACGTGCATCATCAATATGACAGGTGAAGGCACAAAGCACGAAAGCAAACACAAAACAACAAAGCAACAACACAACAGTATAAAGGTAGGTGCATACTGACTGGTAGGTGCATCGTACAGATGGAACGCTTCCCATACATCAATTGAAAATTCCTAGCAATACGTTCTATCCATAATACTGCTTAAAAACACCAAAGAAAATTAACATCAATAAGATTATTTATTAGTAATAGAATTAAAAAATCTAATACACGTTCCCTGAAAATTATTATTTTATTTTTTCACCAAACCCACAGAAGGGCTGTATAAAATCACACTGCGGGCCACATGCAGCTGACGGGTCGTATTTTGGACAGCCCTGTTCTAGCCCATAAGCTGCACAATGTCAAGACAATTCCTTCTGCCAACATAGAAGAGGTGAGACCACTAAGTACAACCGCTGTTTGGCCTCCATAAGGTTGGCACCAAGCTGTCACAACCTAGTACTTCCACCATCTCCACATCTTTGCAAAAGATTCTGGTCCTTTGCCTTATTCTACCTGGGGCCAAGCCTCGCTCATCTTTGGTAGGAAGAGTGTGAGAGAGTGTATGGGATTGTGCCTGCATGGTGTATGATTGATGGTGGTAGAGCAGAGAGGTAGGTGGATGGAGAGTGGTGCCTCCTCACTCCCAACTCTTCCACTACCCTAGGAGCCCTAGGCCAGCCAAGCACTGCCAGATTAGTCCCTAGTTAGCAAGAATCATTAGTTAAATTAGGAATCTACCAAATAGTCCTCAGAGGTGCGATCTTCTTGTTATCAATACCCCCATATACATACATGTATATATACAAGAAAGGTACCCTTACCCATGTAACTTTGTCTAGCATTTCTTCTCAAACTACCAAACCATGGCCTAATACTCTCTACCCCTGCACAAAATCAGAGACTATTTCCTGAGTCTTGTCTCAAATGCAATTTTTTTTTTGCTAACTAACAGTTCTGTTGAAAAATATAATTAATTGGGGAGAGAGAGACGCAGTGCTTCCTTCTGAGACCCAAGCATCCCCCAATGGAGCAATGCCTCCAAATGTCCCACTGTGGTCAGAAACTGGGTTTTATCCCAATTCATTGCATATCTGAAAGAAATGTAGCCTTGAAAATGAATTTTACCTAAAGGTCCTCCATATAGGAGAGAAAAATGTGTCCCTGAAGTGGTCATTTGTAGCCAAGTCACATTTATTATCTGATTTAACTCAATTTGCTTCATGCCCATTGAGGAAGTGAAGCCCAAAGGAAAGCCTGCTGACTGGAACATCCCTCCCATATGCCCAGGTAGCCCTGTCTCTGGACCCATTTCAGTTACTTTTCAATTCACAGAAGGGTTATTATAGCAAGCAGGAGAGGAGTAAGATTAATTTCCACACTCTTCTTCAAGGCTGCAATCACAAGATGGAAAATGCCAAGGAAATGCCAGTGAGGCTAATGCTGCTTTTCTATTTCGGACAGAAAGGCATTCTGTGCTTGCCAGCTTCCATTGACATTTCTCTTCCTAGAATCAGACTGTGATGATGAGTTATCTTTGGATTAAAAACTGTTATTGGGAGTTTGGGGGAGGGAGGGAGAGACTGAGGAGGGGAGAATAGAACAAGGAGACTGGGTAGAGAAAATCAGAGGGAGTAAAAATGTCTTTGCACTAGGCATATATTCTGAGACCATATGGTCAAGAAACAGCCATGCCAGGCAACAAGTTACCAGTAAAAAGGGGTAAGTGAATTGCCACCTGACCATGGCAGCTAATGGTCCATTTGTGAAAGATTACTTGCTTCTCAAAGTTGTATGTGCTTTTCTTAAAAACAATGCCCTGCCTAGGACCTGATTGAGAAGCCAGATGATCATCCGAGGTCCATCATATCATCTACTTACATCCCACAAGGTCAATAGACATGAGTCAACTAATACATGAAATACATGAAATACGTGTTCTCGAAAAAAAATAAATAAAAACCTCGAAAGGAAAAAAAAAACATTGGCAGTATCTTATTATTGGACACTTCAAATTACATATCCCAAAGACATCCAAACGCAACATATAAAAATGATTCATTATCTTCTCTTCCCCACCCCAACCAAACCTAGCTCTTTTTTAAACTTCCCTATTTCTGTTAAAGGTGCCATCTTTCTATTCTCTGAGGTTCACCATCTAGACATGATTCTTGACTCCTCTCTCTCCCTTACATCATGATGATTTACAGTCAGTTACCAAATGCTGTCCTTTCTTCTCCCATAAGATCCCCTGCACCATGCAAGTTCAGGCCATTGTTGCTTTGTCTCATCCTATTCCTATCAAACCTCCACACTGCTATCAAAGTGACTTTCCTCAATTCTAAATCTGACTGTGTCACTCTCCTACTCAAAAGCCAATGATGGCTCCCTACTGTCTCTAGACTCTTTTCTTTGGCAATCAAAGCCATTAACAATATGGCCCAACCTCTTTTTCCAGCCTTATTTCAAATTATTCTCCTTCCCATACTCTATAATACAACCAAACCTGCCCTTCTTGATGTTCCCCATACAAGATTCCCCGTGTCTCATCTCAATGTTTTTGTGCTAACCATTCCCCGTATCTGGTATGTCCTCCCTCCTTGCCTCAGTCTCAGAATCCCTTATTTCCTTCAATTCTCAGCCCAAGCAGCACCTGTTGCTGGAAGCCTTTTCAGATTCTCCTCGCCTTCTAGAGCTCTCCATCCAAAAATTAATTTGTATTTATTTTGCTCATTTTCAGCATATGCTTATTTGTACACAGGCTGTCTCCCCTCAAGAGCTGTAAGCTCCTTAAGGACAGAGACTTTTTCATTTTGGCCTTTGTATCCTGACTGCCTAGAACACTGCCTGGCAAATAGTATTTGTTGATTCATTAAATGGTATGTATATGTATATACACATGTATGTATGCACGTATACACATATATATACACATATTAACATATAGACATATATGTATATGTGTATGTATGTGTACATTTGTATATATACAGCATAAAAAGAGCCTAGAAGCAGTAAATGCCAAGAAAGAAATTAAAAGGGAGCATGGCATAGTAACTAGAGAGCTAGCCTTGAAGCCAAGAAGATCCAGGCTCATCTCACTTCTGACATATCTTTTATGCTTTATGAATATTATATCATTTGATCCTTACAACAACCATGAGAGGTTATTATTATCCCCATCTTACACATGAGGAAATTAAGGCAGGCAGAAGTTCAGAGATTTGCCCAGGGTCACACAGCAAGTGTCTGAGGCGGAATTTGAAGGCAGGTCTTCCTGACTCTAATCATGGTACTCCACCCACTGCACCACCTAGCTGCCCATCTAGGTAACTCTCTAAGTTGCAGAAAAAGGTGCTGACCTGCATTGGTAGAGGAAGTTCTTGGATAGAAGATAAGGAATAATGAAATTCCAAGTCCAGTCCCCATCCCCATACCTCAAAAACAAAAAGACAAGACAACTTTTGTTAGTGCCCAAGAAGCCTTCCCTCTGCTTCCTCAAGTCTCTCCCATCTCTTGTAAATCCTGCCCATAGATGCCAAAGTGATATTCCTAAGGTACGGTCACCCTCCTATTCAAGAAGCTCCAGAGTCTCCAGTTTGCCTCTAGGACATAAAATTCTCTTTTTGGAATTAAAGCCTTTCATAAGCTGCTTCCAGCCTATCCTAGCTTATTACACATTCCTTCTCCATGTGAACTCCATGGTCCAACCAAGCTGACCTGTCTGGAATTCCCAAGACGGGACAATCTAATTCTTTTCTGCATGCTTTTGCACAGGCTCTCCCTTACTCAAAGAATGCACTCCTCCTCAGCTCTGTCTCTAAGAATCCCTTTTTGTTTGTGGTTCGGTCATTTATCAGTAGCGTCCAATTCTTTTTTACCCCATTTGGGTCTTTGTAAACCTCTCCTGGTTTCTATTGGCCACTGCTATCTGTTCTATCTGCTTGATAATTCATTTAGAATTTTATCGGAGATCAAGCTTTTGTTTTGTTGTATCCAGTTTGTTTTGTTTTGTTGTATCCAATTTGTTTTGTTTTGTTGTATCCAATTCTTCGTGACTTCATTTGAGGTTTTCTTGACAAAGATACTAGAGTGGTTTACAATTTCCTTCTCCAGTTCATTTAACAGATGAGAAAACAAAAGTAAACAGGGTTAAGCGACTTGTTCAGGGTCATACATCTAGTAAGTGTCTGAGGCCAGATTTGAATTCAGGAAGATCAATCTTCCTGACTCCAAGCACTATAACCACTGTACTACCCAGCTGCACTCAGCTCAAAACATTACTTCTTGCATGAGACTTTTCCTAATCCCTCCAAGTTGCTTATCTTCCCCCAAAGTCACTTTGTATTTACATATATATGTATATACTTTATATATATTTTCTATTTATTAAAATGTGTACACGTTGTTTGTGCAATTAAGTGTTAGCTAGCTCCTTGAGGGCAGGGGAAGTTTTGTTTCTTGTTTCTGTATTCCTAGAGCCTAGCACAGTGTCTGGTACATAGTAGGCATTTAATAAATGCTTGTTCAATTAATGCATTTCTGCCCACTGAAATGCTACCCTTGGAGCTATCTTTGAAATTCTATCTTTAGAGCTGTGAATTGGTCCTGCCATTCTGGAAAGCATTTCAGAACTATGCCCTATACTGTCCACAATCTTTGATCCATTAACAGCATTATCAATACTAGGCCTCTACTCCCAAAGAGATCCAATAAAAAGCAAAATAGCCCATCTATACAATGAATAGCAGTTCTTCTTCATCATAGCCCCAAACTGGAAACTAGTGGAATGCCCACCTGTGGCTAAACAAATTACGGCAGATGAATGTAATGGAATACTAGCATACCCTTAGAAATGATGATGTAGATGGTTTCAGATGAAACTGAAAAGAATTCTGTGAACTGATGCAAAGTGAAGTGAATGGAACAAGGAGAACAATTTGTATAATGACACTGATGTTATAGAGGAATACAACTTTGAAAGAATTAAGAACTCTAATCAATGCAGTAATAAACCACAGATCCAGAGGGCCTGAAGATGAAACATGCTACCCTCTTCCTGCCAGAGAGGTGATGGACTTAAAATGAAGAACGAGACATACATTTTAGATATAGTTGATGTGAGGATTTGTGTTGCTGGATTTTTCATATTTTTATGAGGGCTTTCTTTTTTTAAATTGTTGTTCAATGAGAGGGGGACTAAGAGAAAGGGATAATAATATAAAATGCTTGTAAAAATAAATGAATACTCGAAAAACCTCTCCCTATCAACCAAGGACAAGGTCAAATGTCACCTCCTCCATGTTCTTTCCCATTCCTCGGCCAAAAAAGACATTTCTCTCCTTTGAATTCTCATATCATTTAATATCACTCATGCACTTTCTTGCTCTTATTTTATATTTGCTTGTGTACATGTCTCATTCCCTTTTCTCCCTGTAAAAATGCGACCATCTTACAGGAATCTGTGTAGATTTTTTTTTTGCATGGTGCTGAGCACATAGCAGGCTCTCAATTAATGCATATTGGAGGGAAGACTATTCAACAAATTAAAAGGCAGGTCAGCCTTTTAGTGGTTAAACCTCTAGAAAGCCAAGTTTCTCCTCTCAATTGCTGGGTAACATCTCTATGCCTTAGTAGTGACATTTACAAACACTATGGAAATGATGCTTTCTTAACCCCCAAAGCAGCCTCTAAATTCGTTTTCCACATTATGCTTCCCAACAAGCCTTGCAAAGATTTAATAACATCCTACATGAATTTCCTATCTCCATGAAGCTTAGAGATAATGAAATGGATTGTGGATAGCTTAAAGTCCTTTAGTTTAATTTTCAAAATATGATATAACTTATAGTAAAAGAAGTTGGTGATTTTCTCATGCAAATAAAAATGCTTATTAAAAGTTCTGGAAATATCTGCCATGTGGATTTAATGCATCATATCCTATATTGAGATCAGTTTTCTCCTTCAGACTCTGGAGGGAGCCCACATTCCTCCCTCTGCCCAATTTCCAGATTCTAGGTACTAGACTAATACTCTACCTTCGCTCACACTCCAAACTACAGAAAATCCCCTTTTCCAAAAGTTCTTCTTACTTACCGACTTTTAAAGTGTAAATATTTCAACTCTGAGATGTCTTGGTAATATATGTAACAAGATAACAGATATACCATCATTTCAAATTCTTTCTCTCTGATTCACCCAGCTCTTTTGTGCCCTGGGTTCTGTCCCCCAGCTCTGGTCTCTACTATCTTGGAAATTCAAGATAATGGGGCACAAAACCACCAAAGCCACAGATGTCCTATCCATGCTAAAGTGGAAAACATTCTCACCTTTCTTAGGCAAGTAGCCCTCAGACACTTGATAAATAAGAAATGCTTCCTCTCTCAAGAAGCTTACATTTTAGTAGGAGTGAAGGGTAAGTTTCCAGACCCAAGGCGTGTGTGTGTGTGTGTGTGTGTGTGTGTGTGTGTGTGTGTGTGTATAGTCATATGTGACCACAGAATCACTGTCAATAATCTTTAAGAAATAGTGGAATGACAGAATCTCAGCTGAAGCAGGCTTCATATACTACCTAATCCAACAGGTACCTGACTATCCAATCTATAACACTACTGACAGGGAATAACAAAGATTCCAAAAGTCAACCCATCTATAAATATTTATTATTAAGGATTTACTATGTGCCAGGCACTCTGATTAGCACTTATGACACAAAGAAAAGCAAAGATAATCTCTAACCTCAAGAAGTTCACATTTTAATGGGCAAACATGCAACAACCAAGCAAACAACCAAGTACAAACAATATATATAAAGAATAAAATTGGAATTGATCAGAAGAAAGACACTAGGATTAATGGACAACTGTGAAATCCTTTTAGAGGGTAGGATTTACACTGAGACTTTAAGGGAGCCAAGAAAACCAGGAGCATACCAAGCATGGACAACAGCCAGGGAAAATTCATTGAGTTGGGATTTGGAAAGGGAAGGGAACAAGCATTTATTAAGCACCTGTTATATGCTATGTACCATGCTAAATACTTTACAAATGTCATCTCGTTTGAGCCTCACAATAACCATGAGTGCTAGGTCTTATTATTATGCACTTTTGTAGCTGAGGAAACTGAGATAGACAGAGGTTAAGTGAATTACCCGGGGTCACATAGCTAGTAAATGTCTAAGGCAGGATTTGAACTGAGATCTTCCTGATTCTAGGTTTAGTATTCTATCCATTATACCACCTAGCTGCCTAGAAGTATCTTGTGAAACAGTAAAGAGGAAAGTGTCAAGTCAAGAAGCATCTATTAAGCACCTACTATATGCCAAGCATTATGTCACTTACCTATAGAGTACATGGAGGAGAATGAAATATGAGAAGACTGTAAAGGCTAACAATGATAATGTTCTAAAAAATGAAAATTACCAATGTAACAGCTACCCGGGATGTTGCTAACACCTAACATAGACCCCCACATTCACTCTCTGATCTGGTTCACTCACTCCAATCTACCTTCACACTAGCAGGTCTAGAATCTTAGAGATAGATGACTACCACATAGCTACAGGCAAATTTTCTCAGGATCCAAAGGGCCCCCAGTTCTGGGTAATACTCTCCCCCAGTGACCACTATAGCTCTCAAGTCCCTCCTGGTAAGATTTCCCCTTAATACAAAACCAGCAATTCAAAATGATGCCTATTAAATTTTAAACACAATCATTTCCTTAACAATAAGGTGAAAATAATAATAATATTGTCACAGGTATTCACGCAAAGCAAATTCAGGAATAATAAATACATCACAGTCTAACAGCAGTGCCTATGAGGAAGGGAAGGGACACAAAGAATCCCGTCACATTACTCATGAATGAGGAAAATACATGTGCTCAGAGTATCTAATAATTACGGAACTATGAACTTTAACGACCTCTTTCTGTCTCAGGAGCTATCCACAAAAGCTCCTTAATGAATATATTGTCTTGAACAGGTCCTCCCACTACTAAACTGAGTTGAATCATGCTGGGTTTGACCAATACCTCGCAGAGCACATTTCAGTCAAGCTACTTGATTCACTGGGTGATTTCTCTGATTCTCTGCTCCCAAGCTATTCCTCTGCTTAGCTGAATTTAATCCTCAGAAGCAACCGTAGTGTACATCACTTCTAGCCTCAGGCTAAGATGATGCCTTCAGCTAAAGTAGTTTTGTGCTCTTTTATGTGAAGGAAATTACTTTTATCTTAAAGTTACTGAAAGCTTCTCTAACTCTTTCCTTGTAGGATTCTTCTCTTTCACATCTCGGTAATTCAGTGGCAATGCAGAGAAATACATTCCATCTTTCCTTATTTTTTCTCAGCAGAAAATCACAACAGAAGGTAGAGCATATTTCCTTTACTCCTTAATTGTCTCCATAGCAGTGAGTCAAAAGGGAGCATTCTACATTCTCTATATTGCTTCTTCCTCTCAGCAGCAAGTGGTAGATTAATCCAGGTTCTCATTGGTCAATCGGTCCAGTAACAAGTGACGGTATAGAAAAAGAATTACCAGTTTTCATTATTTTTATTATGGAATCTTTCCTTTCACTTCGCTTGCTTATCTTTCTGAATAAGCTCTGAATCTTCTCTGTGAAAGAACACACTTTAGCAGAGTAACCAGCTTACCATCTTCTGCCTACGATCAAGTAAATGACATTTTCCCCAATCATAAAACAGTACTGGTGTCTATACATCCTCAGTTATTTACCTAAAAATTCTCTAGTTCATCATATAAAAAAAATTAAAGCAGAATGTCATCCCTTTTTGCTCCAGTATTTTACAACTTGTCATAATCAAATGAGTAATCACTGTCTAATAAAAATGAATTAAAAATGTTCAGTAATAGTTTATCTTAGAACATTGAGCAGACATATACCCCAGACAAGTAAACTGTCAAGGCAGATTTAACTCATCAAGTTCTTTTTTCAGAATCAGACTTGTTTCAGGGAGGGATGAACTGACTCCTCTAAAAGGTCACTCCCCTTGGAATCATAGATATATGATTCATTGTCATAGGGAACTTTTGCTCTGAAACTTAGAGGCTTTGAGAGTTGCCTGAGGCATTGAAAGGTTAAATGTCACCTTTCATTTAAAGGTCACAGAGCCAGTAAGTATAAGATATAGGGCTTGAATTCAAGTGTTCTTTTCTTTTTGGGGGCAATCTGGGTTAAGTGACTTGTCCAGGTTCACATAGCTAAAAAGAGTCTGAGGATGGATTTGAACTCAGGTCCTCCTGACTCCAGGGCCAGTGCTCTATTCACTGCACCATCTAACTACCCCTCAAGTTCAAGTGTTCTTGACTTTTAGGTCTGCCCTCTATCCCCTATGCCAAACTAATATTTTTAAGAGAAAAAAAAAAGCAAGATTAAGACATCATAGACCAGAAAGCTTGATGGCTTAGTGTATAGAGCTCCAGGCCTGGAGGCAGGAAGACTCATCTTCCTGAGCTCAAATCTGGCTTCTGACATAAGCTGTGTGACCCTGGGCAAATCACTTAACCCTGTTTACCTCAGTTTCCTCATCTGTTAAATGAGCTGGAAAAGGAAATGCCAAACCACTCCAGTATCTTTGCCAAGAAAACCCCAAATGGGGTCATG
Source organism: Phalanger gymnotis (assembly GCA_028646595.1). Taxonomy (NCBI): domain Eukaryota; kingdom Metazoa; phylum Chordata; class Mammalia; order Diprotodontia; family Phalangeridae; genus Phalanger; species Phalanger gymnotis. Next base: position 123,664,852 of record CM053624.1, read on the forward strand.
AAGAGTCGGACATAACTGAACAACAACAAAACAAAGGTTTGATCTCCAATAAAATTCTAAATGAATTATTAAGCAGTTGGGTTGTGAGTAGTTAGAACAGATAGCAATGGTCAATTAAAAACAAGGAGAGGTTTACAAAGAACAAATGAGGCCAAATTGTGGGTGGAAAAGCTACTGTATTAAAAATCACAAGATTTAGATTCTCATTCTAACTCCATTTACCAGGTATATAAATACCCTGGTAGATGGCAGCTGGAAAGCAGGAACTTGCATGAGCTCTCCCCACCCAGGTCCCTCCAAAAACCTATAAAAATGGCTCTGGACAAATTCTAGAGCAGCAGAACCCAGAGAATAGCAGAGAAAGCAGGGCTCCAGGCCAGGATAGCCTGGATGGTAGCTGGGTAAGGTCTATCGGGCACGGAGCTGGGAGCAGAGTGGAGCAGAGCCCAGTGTGGGCCACACGGACCAACCAGACCGGAAGCCAGGCAGGACAGGCCCTAGCACCCTGTATCAGTAAGCAATTACCAGACTTCTCAACCCACAAACACCAAAGACAACAAAGAAGGTCAGTGGGAAAAGCTGTGGGAAGTGAAAGGAGTTCGCGTTTTGGCCACCTCCCCGGAAGCGGCAGAGGTGGTGCAGCTCTGAGGACAGAACTACAGCGGCAGTTGCTTCCAGCCCCAGGCCCACCTGCTGGCAGATCAGAGCTGGAGTGCAGAGCCTGCTTAAGACCTGAGTCTGGTCTGGGTTGGTGGCTCTTAGGGGAGGAGAAGCACTGGTGTGGCAGAGCTTGCAGTGTAGAAATATCTCTGAAAACAACAGCACAACCCCTCAAGCTTGGGACAAAGTACTCTCTACTCTACAAGCAGTCATTCCCCAATGAAAAACTCAAGGGTCAAGTAGTTGGCTGGGAACATGGCTAGGCAGGGAAAATGGATTCAGATTCAGACTCAGACTTCGGGATCTTTCTTTGGTGACAAAGAAGACCAAAACATATAGCCAGAAGAAGTCAACAAAGGTAAAGAGCCTACATCAAAAGCCTCCAAGAAAAACATGAATTGGTCTCAGACTATGGAAGAGCTCAAAAAGGATTTGGAAAAGCAAGTTAGAGAAGTAGAGAAAAAATTGGGAAGAGAAATGAGAGTGATACA
>CM053624.1:123676297-123718804 GCA_028646595.1 Phalanger gymnotis
ATTTGTTGCTCTGGGCCCTGAATAAATTTTTTGATGCCTTCTGCTTGGAGAATTCTGTATACCCAACGATTTCGAACCATTCAGATATTTATATGATCCTTTTTGAGATTATAAATTCGGCCTTCCTACTACAGGCCCCCATTCATAAGATTCTGTGGGTCACATATTGACTTAGTTTTTAAATATGATATTACCCATGTTTTAGCACATCTTATTTTATTAAATATTTCCCAAATACATTTTCATCTGGTTTGGAACTGTTCCAGCCTTTCAGATTCTTTTTGGATCCTGACTGTGTAATCCATTGTGTTAGCTCTCCCTCCTAGCTTAGTTTCATCTACGCATTCTATTCTAATGCCTTTGTTCAAGGCATTGATAAAAAATATTAAACAACACATGACAAAGCCTAGATCCCTGGTCTTTCTACTGGACAACTACTGCCAGGCTGAAGTTGAACCATTAAGAACTATACTTTGAATTCATCAATTCTTCCAATTCCAAATCAACCTAATTGTATTATCTAGAACATATCTCACTGCTTTTCCGCAATAATAGCACAAGGTACTTTTGCAAATGCTTTGCTAAAATCTAGGTCAACTATTTCTACAACTTTCCAAGATTTATTTGTTCAGTAGCCCTATAAAAAAGGAAATAAAGCTACTCTGATATCACCTGTTCTGGATGAAACCATATTCTTCCTTTGTAATCACTTCCTCCTTTTAAATTTCTGTTCTAGAATCTTCCTAGGAATCAAAGCCAAGTTCCCTGGCCTGTACTTCAAATACCCTGTTTCTTTCCTTTTTTGAAAACCTGGACATGTGCCCTTCTATAGTCCTTCAGTGCCTCTCCTATTTTCCATGCTCTTTCAAAATATCACCATAGTGGCCCAGCAGTCACCAATGCCAGTTCTTTCAGTACCAATAATGTTGCTCATTATGGTCAGGTGACTTAAATTCTTTAAGGACAAGTAAGTGTTCTCATACTCTCTCCTTCCTTATCTTAGGTATCAGTTCTCTATTTTGGTTATGTTGTCTCCTTTGCAAAAAATCATTCTTGACCGAGAAAACAGAAGCAAAATTAGAATTGAGCTGCACCATCTGTTCTCTGACATCAGTTATCTACATCCCATCCACTCTAAAAAGCAGTTCTAACCCTTCATTGATGCACATTTTTCTCCTAATAACTAACCTTTTGTTGCCCTTTTCTTCCTATGCCAGTAACAGCTCATCTTTCACTTTAGCACTATTGACACTGTTTTTTACAGGACCATCACACATTCTTATATTCATCTTCTTTTACCTCTCTTGAAGGTGCCACCCTTTGACTCACTTCTTAAAGAAGCCTATTCAATGAATGGGCATTGCCTCATTCAAAGTGAGAATCTGAAAAGACCTTGGTTTAAAAGGGACAAGGTCTCCCACTGCATCCTGGGCCACCTCCAGTCATCCTGATCAATATCTGGTTACTAGACCCAGATGGTTCTGAATGAGAAAATGAGGCTGGTGACCTTGCGCAGCCCTCCCTCACCCAAATCAAAGTCAATTGCAAGTCATGTCATCATCTCCCTGATGTCTCTTTGAGACATCTCTTCTCTTTGAGAACAAAAGACAAACTACAACCTATGACTAGTCCGAGCTGCCTGAATGGGGACCCAGCTAGCCAGTTCCAGTTGGGCAACTCAGCTCATCCTCTCTCCTCCTCTCCTCTCCCCTTACCTGAGGGTGTTCTGCCCGCAGAAAGGTAAATTGGATGGCTGAAATCTGCCTAGATAACTTGGGGTACACTGGCTAGATTTATTTCTCAAATACCAGCCTTAAATCCAATTCACTATGGATCCCATGGATTGGACAACAATAGGTCTCTGCCCAAGCACCACTTAATGGTTAATTTTTGGGCCTTCCTTATTCAGAGTGAATGTCAATAGTGACTGTTTCTCTATTGGCCAGCAATCCTGAGGGTCTTCCCCCCAGTTTGATTTATTATTTTTTTTATTATAGAGGCCATCCCTTGACTCACTTCTTAAAGAGGCATATTCACTGACTGGGCACTGTCTCACTCAAAGTGAGAACCTGAAAAGACCTGAGCCTGAAAGGGCCAGGGTCTCCCAATGCACCCTGGGCCATCTCCAGTCGTCCTGGTGAATATTAGGCCACTGGACCCAGATGGTTCTGGAGGAGAAAGTGAGGCTGGTGACCTTGCACAGCCCTCCCTCATTCAAATCTAAGTCAACCGCAAATCATGTCATCATCAACCTGATGTCACGGTCCTCTTTGAGAACAAAGGACAAACCACAGCCTCTGTTACCTATCCTTACTTCTACCTTTTGCATCCATTTAAATACATCTGAATTAGGGATGTGCATCCAAAAGTCTCCAGACAAGTCCTTTTTCCTTCACATTGGAATTGTTTCCCTTTGTATCTTCAGAATACAGAGGCTCTTTTCCCCTACAAAAATTGTCTGTCAGAATCCCCCTTTGTTTCCTCTGAACCCTTTGAAAGCTGCTTTTCCCAAATCAGAGGTATATGTATGGGGCAGCTAGATGGTACAGTGCTGGGCCTGAAATCAGAAATACTCATCTTCCTGAGTTTAAAACTGGCCTCAGACACTGGCTAGTGAGCAAGTCACTTAATCCTGTTTGATTCAGTTCCTCATCTGTAAAATGAGCTATAAAATAGCAAACCCCTCTGGTATCTTTGCCAAGAAAACCTCAAATAGGGGCACAAAGAGTTAGACACCACTAAAATAACTGAACAACCATAACAATCAAGCGCATATCAGACTAGATTGAAATTCCCTCTCTAGTATTATAAACTATAGGAGGTAATAATAACTCTCCCCCCACCCCCTCCACTCACAGAGGTTTCTACTATTTCTACTCCAATGACCAACTCCTCCTTGAGTGAAAATCAAATTGAAAACAAAACTTCCCCTTGTTGGTTCCATCATCATTTGAAGGGTGAAATTATCATTAAAGCAAATTAAGAATTTAGGAGTTATTTTGCTCTTGGTAGAGAGAAAACTCCAGCAAATGTTGGGTAATATGAAGCACCTCATCACAACTACATCATGCCTCTGTTCCAAGATTGTTACCTATTTCCCTAATTCCTCATCTATTTCTTCTGTCTATCCAAGTGGTCTCTAGTATAATCTCATGATGAAATGACTTATTTTTCCCTCCACTGAACTTCAGCTAAATTCTCCCTATCCTATTTCCTTCAACTTGTTTCTGGCTTTCCTCACATGAGTATCTCTTCTTATTATACAATGCCAACTCACTCAACCATGCTTTTGTTTATCCCATTTCTTTTTTTTTAATAAGGGATACCTATCCAGAGCAATAGTCCAAGCATGGGTTTCATTCCCCAAAATTCAATGATACCCATGTGGTTAGATTTGTCAAATTTGTCTCCTTGTCTTATGACTTCTAGTCTTGCTTTTTGCCTAAACTTAGGCATTTGTTCATAAACATTTGAGGCCAACAAAGGTTTTATAACTGATTCCTTTCTTAGATTTTTTCATGTGCAAACTTCTGCATATAATGCAAGGTATTATTCCTTAATTATAATTACTCTCTAACTTGTACTCACATAACTTGTTGGACATACACAAGTAGTTTTCTCTCTCCTCCATCCTTTTTCAGTTTAAACTTCTTTGGATTAGATTTTAAAGCCATATCAGGCATGGAGTCACATGCCTGCGATTCCTGTTATTAAAGGAGCCTGAAGTTAGTGGATTGCCTGAGTTCAGGAGTTTGGAACTCCAGTAAGGCTAAAGCCAGTGGTGTACCCATGTTGGTACTAAGATGGTGAGCTGCTAGAGAGTACTGGGGTGCCTAAGGAAGAGTGAAATGGCCCACATCATAAATAGAATAGTGCAAAGCTTCTATGCTGATCAGCAGTTGGGTCAGGACTACGAGTGACTACTGTACTTTCAGCTAGATGTCTTCAAGTGTGTATGTATGTGTATGTATGTGTGTGTGTGTTTATGTATAATATAAGGCAATTATAGTATTTATAACCTCTGTAAGGTATTCTCCATCCCTGGCCAGGAGTCTGTCATCTCTACATTTTAAGCCATTGTCTAGCCATCCAAATTCCACTCTTAGACATACCTTAAGAGACAGCTATTCACTTCCCAGTCAACTTTTCTTCTATGCATCCCTTGCCTCCAATCAGCAATAGTAAGGAAAATATGATCTGTGCTCCTATGGTCTTCAGGACCTTGTCCAAGACTTTGCCATCTTTGACAATATTATTTATGTTCCTTCTGGTAGTACCACTTGTAGCCACATGGATCAACAAAAATTAGTAGTAATTATATATTTTTATAAGTCTGGGGAGCATACTTATTAATAGCTTGTGTAACCAGTGGTTAAACAAGGAATGTACAAAGTTACCTTTCCTGAATCTAGCTGACCACATAGACTATTCCAGTACTTGGGTGCTTTAGGGATGACGAGTCCTTAGCTGCTTTCAGAATTGAATGACTCAGCTGCACTTTGAGCTGATGAAATTATCCACTTATTAGCCACCAAACAGATGACACAGTAGAACTTTAGAAAGGAAGTGACAGCCCCTATCATTCTCTTCATTTCCTGGATGCAGATCACATCAAGACTGTTTCAAGCTGCTTCTCATAATGGGAACAGGAAAGGCAATACTTTTTCTTACCCTGATTGTCATCTAGTCATGAAGATATGACTGCCAAGGCACAGGTGAGTCTGATCCTGGGTCTGCGGCTGCCTTTTTCATGATTGCTCTTTTCTAATCTTAGGTGAATGAACGTCAATTCTGAGATGGACAAGGCCAAATTTGGAGGCCACTTTTTTAATTAGAGGTTATATAAAATTAGCATATTGGATTTATTGGTCTTCTAAGATAGCTTCCAGCTCTAAATTTTTGATCTTATGAGATTATGAGTTGTCTGGTTGATTTCAGGACTGGTGGCAGGGAGAAAAGAGTCCCCAGAAAATACTCCAGCACTTCTTGGAGGAAATGGCCACCAGCAGGAGCATGAATCCAATTCCTAACTCAGCTGGCTAGAAGGTATTTCCTAGGTGGGGGACTAAGTAGAGTTGAGGTAAAATGTGGATGTGGAATGTATATTGAATAATCCCATAAATTATTTTGTATTCTTATAAGTCTTGTGCAAAAAACCTCTTGAAAAGAGTATAATAGTAGCTATAAACTAAGTATCTGAATCTGTTTCTGTCAATACACTTGTGTTTTGTGGTTAACTTTTATTTTGTTAATAGAAACAACTAATAATGTAATAATAAATTATTATAATTACAACACAATAATTAATTAATAATACATAATTGTCCCATATCTGATTCATTTGCACTTTGAGAACCTTTATACTCTCCCCTTTGGGTATATCTTAGACATGAGCCAAAACCTAAACCTTTGTGATTTTTTCCCCTGGGGTATAGGATGGGGCATGTAACAAGCCAAAGAATGATAAAAGGGAGTCTAATGCCCTTCACTGAAGGCTAAGCTCCCCAGTCCATACCACACAAGTGAAGCACAGGGTCATAAAGCTAGAGGTGGAAGAGACCTTAGAGTCTATCTGATCCAACCTCTCATTTCACAGTTAAGGAAACTGGAGCCAGGGAAATTTAAGTGACTTATCCATGTTCACATAGGTAGTAGGCACCAGAAGCATGATTTGGAGCAAGGTTCTCTGACTCTAGAAAACTGTTTCATCTGGGATCAGGGCAGCAGGAACCCTTTAGTGGAAAGGAAACTATCACAACCCTCTGGACTCAGCAGTGTTGTTCTATTGATAGACTTGTATACATGCCCTAGGAAGACAACAGGCCTCTCTACTCTTGTTTTCAGGCTGACAAATAATTACTTTAGAGCCCTAAGCAGGTAATTAGCAACCAATACAACTGTATGATTTTTTCCTCTGAGTTTTACTAGTTGATTTCTTAGTTGATACATCATTTCTAGAACTCAACTATGTCATTTCCTACTAGCTATTTCCTCTTGGATGCATCTAGCTCCCTCTTCTTCAGGAAAGGTAGTCTATCTTTTCTTAAGTTCCAAGCATCCTGCTGTCCTTTTCCTTCTATAATAAAAGGCTGATCAGTAAGAGCTCAGTCTTGGTAACATGCACAGGTGACCTATGTGGACATTAGGTGAGCCTGCTTCTAGCCATAAGTAATCAAGGATCCTGCTCTCCACTGCGAAGTGTGCAAAAGTATTTTATGATTGTTTCCAATTTGTTTACTGATTTTTAATTCAACTAAGGGTGTAACCAAAAGACTTCCACAGAAGTGACTCAGTTTCTTTTCCATGTGTTGCCTGAGAGAAAACATTCTCTAAGTCTGTGGATAGTAAGAGAGGCTTTAGAGCTTTGTCTTGGATGAGGCCTAGGAGCCCTGATGTTGTCATTGTTCTACCACTATTTTGTCTATTCTTTCTGTTATTAAATGGCAAAGGGGTACTGGAGATAGTTGTGACTATGTGAGCTTCAAAAGGTCAGAGTTCAGTACTAGAGTTTGCTAGTAGTCATGCATGGTGTAGAGTCCATAATATGCTTGAAGGAGCTGCCAGACTCCTGTACAGAAATTTCTGTACAGATGCCTGCACAGAAATAAGAGCCCATAACAGAATATGCCAGCAGTCAAGTTTAGTAAAACATCAGTGACTAACCCAGCCGAGCAAACAATCAGTCCTGAGATACAATGTCCCACTGCAGCAAGGATTGGAAAAGAGCTCAAGCCAATGGTTATTATGATAAAGACCCACCATCACCACCAGACTTCTCATGGATACTCCTAGAGCCCTAAGGGGAAAATGTAGTTATGCTCTGGGAACGTAACTTGCCAATAAGAGTAGGAGTTAGGATAAAGATCTCTTAAGCTTATACGGGTTATACGTTTCTTCTTCTGTGCAATACTCTTTCATTCTCTCACCTCTTGAAATGGATTTTCTCTCCAACTCTACTTCAGAGGTCTTGTTTCCCATTGAAGCTCTGCTTCCCTTTCCTTTAGTAATCCTTAGTTGTCCTAATGAGATGGAGCACAGTAAAACATATCTCAAGTCATTTTACTCTCTCGCATAGAAAGATAAATCTATATTCATTCAGAACAGAGAACAGAAATTTGATCCTATTCAAAATACAAATATTGCATGTTTAATGCAAGTCACCACAAATTTCTCCCAGCTCTTCCTACTGGTTAAAATTTTCAGTTTTTTTAAATTACTTGCCAATTTTTTTCACTTCACCCCTAAGTTCTTCTCTAAAGTCTCTGCAGTCAATTACTACTTCTTAATAATTTGACAATCCAACCCAATTTCATTTTCTTACTCTAAACAACTCCTTGTACTAACTTCCTCCTTTAATTTGTCACATTTACTTTTTCTTACTTTGACGATTACTTATTCTTTGAATCTTCTACTTATATTTTGCTCCTACTTAGTCCCCCTTAATCCTCCTTAACCCTGTGACTTCCATTTCAACCTCTTCTCACAGAAACCAGAAATAGAATCTGAATACAGAGATTGTTCTACAAATTTCCTTCAGTTTCTTTCAAATTTTGTCTCCTTGGGTTTAATCCCCAGCTTTCACAAGCCCACATCCCTCCAAATTACTTTTACAATTTCCTTTTTTTCTGATTCTGTGGAAGTGCTTCTCTTCCTCTATGCCCCCCACAACCTTCCATAGTAGTCAGAATCAATGCAATACTGTTAATAAAAAAACAACAAACACCTACAACCCAGCCAAAATCTACATGTCTGTAAAATCTACCACATTGTTTCTAATTCTGTCCTCCAGGCCCAAACAGATCAAGTTCTCTCTTTCCATAAGACACTCCTTTCCAATACCTAAACATTGTTAGCATCTCTCCCCTAAGACCTAAGACATAACAAATATCCCAAATTCCTTCTCTTGACCTCTGAAGACCCTGTTTCAGGAAACTTTCACTGTTTTCCCTCTGGAAGTGCTTAAGCTTGTGATTATCTCTTCAGAAATGTGGTACCTGAAATTGGACATTATAGTGAAGCCATGGTCAGATCAGGGCAGAGTATCAGCTTTCTTAGTCTGTATGCTGTACTTCTACTGATACAGCCCATTATAATATGAGCTTCAGGGCTTGCTGCATTGCACTGATGGCTTGTATGGAGCTTGAAATCTTCTTAAACCCATAGGTATTTTCACTTCCTAGCTACATTTCCACCATTCTGTACTTTACCACTTTAGAATAATTCATTTATATAATGCCTTGCAGTTTTCAAAGCACTATCCTTACCTGAAACCTATGAGGTAGATGGTTAGAATGCTCCAACATGTTCCATTTTTCAATATGTCTTCCTTCGCACTGGCTCATATGCATTTATTTTGTTTGAGGATAAAAACTTCGAGAGAGCCACTTCTTTTAGACCTTGTTTTCTTGGTGTGTTTTTCCCCCTGGTGCTATAAATGTAGCATCTGTTTTTCATCCAGCAGGATGATCTCATTGTGTATGTCCAATCTCCTGGGTAGCAATAGCAATCACTCATTCATCCATCAGGAAGAGAGACAGACACTAATAATTCCATTTTCTATCTTCTTTCCCATCATCCTGTATCTGAATGATAAGGGTTAAGTCATAAGCTGTTTTGCAACCAGATACTTGAAGCATAAACCTCAGGGACACAGAATTTAATTTTCCACCATTGTGCAGTGACAAAAGACCCCAGACTTGTGTCTTGGATCAGAGCAATTCTAACTGGAAAAGTCAGGTGAAGGAGCATTTTAGAAGGCTAGCTAGGGCTAATTTAGAGGGAATTCCTTTTCAAGTTCATGTTCAACTAATTGGCCACTAATCTCCTTTCCCACTTTGAAATGAGATACAATGATGAACAATAACAATATTAATAATAACTTTTACATAACACTTACTATGTGCCTGGCACTATGCGAAGCATTTAATCCTCAAAACAACCCTAGGAGGTAGGTTCTACTATTATCCCCATTTTATAGATGAGGAAACTGAGAAAAAAAAATAGAAGTTAAGTGACTTGCCCAGGGTCACAACTAGGAAGTGTCTGAGGTCATATTTGAACTCAGGTTTTCCTGCCTCCAGGTAGGGGCTAGAACTGTGATTTCTTTAGTATAAGGAATTCCCAGATGAGATGCTCTCCTCTGTCAATATAGGTCAGCACCTTATCTCCCATTTCAGCTTGGAGATTTTCTTGGGCCAATGAGAGGTGAAATGACTAGCTCAGAATCTGAACTCATGCCTTTGCTGCTCTAATGTAAGCTCACTTTCCACTCTTGGTGAGGTGAGAACTATATAAAAATTACTGTAATTCAATTCTTAATGACTTTCAAAAGTACTCAGTTCTCTAGCTTTTCCTTGACAGCAATTGTGGTTCTAGCTATGCCTAGCTGCTGGTGCCTTCCTCATACCCATGATCATCTTGAATCTATTTTGCCCTTTTTCTATATATACACATACACACACATATATGTATATATGTATGTGTAAATATTTTCTATGTGTGGATATATATATATACATATATATGTATACATAGAGAGAGAGAAGAGAAAAAGGGAGAGAGAGAGAGAGAGAGAGAGAGAGAGAGAGAAGGGAGGGAGGGAGGGAGAAAGCAAAATAGAGACAGGAGACGCAGAGAGAGACAATCATATATGGTAGCCATGGCATAGGAGTAAGGAAGCCCTGGTCTCAAGTCCTGCTTCTAAAACAAATGGGCAGTGACCCTGGGTAATTCACTTAACATTTTAATCTTTCAGCCTCTCCCTACTTCAGACAACTAAAATAAACTGAACCACAGGTGATAATTTCAATCAATGGAAGAGTTTCCCAAATGCATGAAATCACAAATTAGTTCCCCACCCCAAAAAAGAGCCCTGCAAACCTATATATGTGCATACCTCCACTCTAGAATATAAGATCCCTTGAGGGCAAACATTATTTCACTTTGTCTGTTTCCCCAGGGCCTAATGCAGTGCTGGGCACATAACAAATACTTGTTAATTGAATGGTTGTTTGACTAATTGAATCATTTTCATCTTACATTTTTCTGGCCTTTATCCCCTCTGATCTGGCTTCTGTACATTGCCAATGGCCTATTGGGTCATTCTTTCAGAAATTTGGGACAGTCCTGGATTTTGGATCCTGGGTCTGCAACTTACTACCTCTGTTATTTTGGGAAAGTTACTTAACTTCCATGAGGTTAACTTCCTGAGACCCAACAGGATCAAAAGACTTGCCAATGGTCACATACACAATGGGAGTAGAAACTGAAGAATCAAAGAGACTTGTTTGGAGACTCAAGAAAAGCAGACCTTCATTGTTGTGTGGCCTGAGCCAGGGGAAAGAGGCAGAGAGGGACCAGATAGTGAATACTGATTACAGTACTTAGCTCATGAGATGAGCTAGCTAGAACAGACTAGTCTTGGGTGACTGGACAGCAGCACTCAGAAATCAATCACGTGTAATTACTGAGCTTTCTCGCTGTGTGAGGACCTGTGTTTGTTGCTATGGTGGACACAAAGAAGCAGAAGACTTGGCCCCTGCCCTATCCATGTTTACAGTATAGTCAGGGAGATGGGATACAAGTGCATGAAAAGCTGAAGGATAAAATAAGAGGTGACAGTTCAGCACAAGAAATGTCGCAGGGAATAGAAAAGTAGCATATATTTAGAAGAGATTGTGGGTGATATGGGAACTCAGAAAGAAAGAACACAGGGAGCTGAAGAGTTAGCATTGTTTGGGGCAGAAAGTATTATAGGCTTTGGAGGGAAAAGACTCAGGTTTGAATCCCAGCTTTGCCACTTACTTGTGTGACCTTGGGTAAATCGCTACACCTCAGTTTCCTCACCTGTAAAAAGAGGAGATTGGACTCGATGAACTCTAAATTCTCTTACAGCTCAAATATCTTTCATGATTTCCTGGTGTTTAGCACAATGGTAGGCGCTTAATAGACGCATGTTGACTTATGACCTTCTGATTCCCTAGATAGTATCTCTTAAGTATCTCCAAAGTTGGACTAAGCTATGTAGTCCACAGAAGGGACCTCATGGAGGTTCTCCCCACTCCCACAAGGAGGTCCCCTTGTCTGCCCCACAAGTAGAATATGAGCTCCCTGAAGACAAGAAGCTTTATTTTTCATCTGTATCTCATGCACCCAGCATGCAGCCTGGCCCCTAGTAGGTACTTAATAAATATTTGTTGAATTGAATTAAACTGGGCACTGAACTTAGAGTCAGGAAGAATAAGGTTTCAATTTGGCCTCAAATACTTACTAGCCTCATAACCTTGGGTTGCCACTTAACTTTTTTAAACCTCAGTTTTTTTCATTGTTAAAATGGGATTAATGATAGGACCTCCTACAGGATGGTTGAGAAGCTCAGATGAGATAATATACACAAGGTATTTTCAAAATTTAAAGCACTACACAATGTGAGGGGAAAATGAAAGTCCTGAATAAAAATATTAAATTATGGACAAAGGCATGAAGCCAAGATTTAAACCCAGGATCTCTGACTTCAAAATACAGGACTGTCCTAAATTTCTAAAAGAATCACCAGATAGGCCATTGGCAATAGAGAGAAACCAGATCAAAAGGGATGAAGGCTAGAAAGATACAAGATGGAAATGAATCAATTATTTAATGAATTTAAAAACATTCTTCTTAGAAGGAATCCATAGGATTCCCCAGATTGCTGATTAGTCTAGAGCAAACCATATTTGAACAGGCACCCCCAATAACATACCCACCAGGAGGTCATCCAGCCTATGCACACTTCCTAATGAAGGGAGCCCACCATCTCCTGAGGCAGCAGCTCATTTTCTAGGATATGATAGAATGAAAAATGATACGAGGGAGTCATCTGTGGTAGGTTCATGATGCACAACATCTATTGCACTATTAGTGGTGCAAAGCAGTTTTCTGGAATTTATATGCCATAAATATCACACTACATATTCAAAACTTATTAAAGCAAAGAAGTCAATTGAGAGTTATTATCACCAGGATATTGCTGAGACAGATTATGCTATAGCCTTGAAACCGTGGGGTGTTTTTACACATCATGCATTCATACTCATTTGAATCCAGGCATTGAAAACAAGGGTACTCTTCCAGCCTGTCCCCAGCATCAAACCTAAAAGTTACAGTAGTGCAGTAATGAGAAACATGAGCTCTGTTGAGACTTTTTATTTGCCTACCAAGGGCAAAAGGTGATACATAGTGATTCAATACTGAATGAATCATGCAGCAAAGAACCTTTTAAAAGAAAAAGCAAGTAAATCTGACCAAGGTGTGTTAGTGTGCTATCTAAGGAAAATGATTTAAGAATCCCCATTGGAAAAGCTTTGACCTTCATCTCCCATGCACCTACAAGGGGGACAGTTCACAAGGAATATGGACTCTAACACTGGCATAGGTACACACTTCAGTCCAAGAATATCAAAAGACATGTTTTAGGAATTTGCTGTCCAGGGTACTTTCAAAGGCACCAAGTTCCGAGCAGGGTGAATTAGGATAATAAGGAATAAAATGTATTAAGACATGGACTCTTGAGAGTACCCTCTGACTTGTATCTATTACAAAGGAAGAATTTTCAAGGAGAGGGCATACTATTTAAGGACCAAAGAGGATTGTGAGAATAACAGAAATATACAGTGAGAAAAATGGCACTGACCTCAAATTAAATCATTTCCAAGATAAAAGACAAGAATCATTTATATGACCCTGGATTTGGCAGGCTGCTCGTTATAATGTCTTTGTGAAGCATCATGCAAACATATGTATCTATCACTTTCTGGAAAAATGAAAAAGAAAAAGAAAAATATTGGAAAGATTTACAAAAGTTAAGGAAGCAGAGCATTTTATTTTTCTTTGTAAACAGTATTTTATTTTTTCCAATTACATGTAAAGAGAGTTTTCAACATTCATTTTTATGTAAGATTTTGAGTTCCAAATTTTTCTCCCCTTCTCCCTTCCCAAGATGGCAAACAGTGCAATCGTGTTAACTGTATTTCCATGTTAGTCATGTTGTGAAAGGAGAAACAGAACAAAAAAAGAAAAAAACATGCGATAAAACAAAAAATACTCAAAGAAGTGAGAATATTATGCTCTGATCTGCATTTACACACCATAGTTTTTTCTCTGGATATGGATAGCATTTTCCATCACAAGTCTTTTGGAATGGTCTTGGATCATTGTATCGTTGAGAAGAGCTAAGTGTACAATATCGTCCTAGTTCTGCTTACTTCACTCAGCATCAGTTCATGTAAGTCTTTCCAGGTTTTTCTGAAATCTGCCTGCTCATTACTTCTTATAGCACAATAGTATTCCATTACATTCATATACTACAACTTGTTCAGCTATTCCCCAATTCCCAATTGCCCAATTCCAAAATATTCACTCCCCAAATTGAACCATTCTTTGTAACAAAGAAAAGTAAGTAAGCAAAACTGACCAACAAAATAACTGTCCAACTACATGTACAACATCCTGTACCTGTGGCTCTCCATCACCCTACCAAGAGGAAGGTGTGTTGCATTATCTGTTCTCTGAAACTTAGATTAATCATAGAAATTTGGTTTGGATTCCTCGTATTGAGGTTTATATTGACAGTATTGTCATCATTGTGTCTATTCTCCACATTCTGCTTGTTTTGCTCTGTCTCAGTTCACAGATCTTCCCAAGTTTTTCTGAATTCCTTACTTTCATCTTCCCCAACAGTATGACATTCAATAATCACATTCCTATGTCAGAATTTGTTCAGCCTTTCATTGACAGAAACCCAAATTATCTCCAATTCTTTACTACTGCCAAAGAGTACTGTCATGAATTTTGTAACATACATGGAACATTTCTGTCTTTGCCACTTTAGGGTATATGCCCGGTAGTGAACTCACAGGGCAAAAGAATATAAAGTTTATTGGCTTTTCATGCACAATTGCAAGTTGCTTTTTGGAATAGTTGGTCCAAGTCACAACATTCACAAATGACTGTTCTTCCTACACTCCCTCTAATATTGACTATCTTTGCCTTTATCTTCTTTGGGAATGTTCTGAGCATAAGGTTAAACCTCAGAGTTGTTTTTACTTGTATTTCTCCTATAGATAGTGATCTTAAAATTTTTCATAATGTTGAGAGTTTGTATGTCTTCTTTTGAAATTGTTAACAATCTTTGACCACTTACCTATTAGTTCTTTGTCTTATGTATTTGTGTCAATTTTCTACAACTTGTTTATTAGAGATATAGGATGCGAAGATTTTTTCCTCATTGACATTTTCTCTTCTAATTCTAGGAACATTGATTTTGTTTGTGAAAAAGCTTTTCTAAAAATGTTATGTAATTAGAATTGCATCTTTCCTTCTATCTGATCTTTTCTACCACTGGTTTAACTAAAAATTTTCTCTTAACATCATAAAAATGGAAAAGGACCCACATATACAAAAATATTTATAGCAGCTCTTTTTGTGGTGGCAAAGAATTGGAAATTGAGAGAATGCCCATCAATTGGGGAATAACTGAACTACTTGCGATATATGAATGTAATAGAATACTATTGCACTATAAGAAATGATGAGCAGCTAGATTTCAGAAAAACCTGGAAACTTATATCAACTGATGTTGAGTGAAGTGAGCAGAACTATACACAGTAACAGCAACATTGTGTGATGATCAACTATGATAGACTTAGCTCTTCTCAACAATACAATGATCCAAGACAATTCCAAAAGACTCATAATGGAAAATGCTATCGATATCCAGAAAAAGACCTATGGAGAGTGAATGCAGATCAAAGCATAATATTTTCTCATTTTTGTTGTTTTTCCTTTCTCATGTTTTTCCCTTTTGTTCTGAGTCTTCTTTCACAACATGGCTAATATGTTTAATATGATTGCACATTATAGCCTATGTCAGATTGCTTGCTGTCTTTGGGAAGGTGGGAGGGAGAAAGGGAGAAAAATTTGGAATTCAAAATCTTACAAAAGTGAATGTTGAAAACTATCTTTACTTGTAATTGGAAAAAATAAAATACTATTAAATGGGGAAAAAATAATTTTCTCCTAACCATAATTGTGAGAGATACCTCTTTTGGTCTCCTCTAATTTTTCTTATGCTATAATCCTATCTTATTTGGAATTTATTATAGTGTGTGGTATAAGATGTTAATCTAAGTTTACAGTCTGTAAAATTGCTTTCTAGTTTTCCAGTAGTTCTTATCAAACAGAAAGTCCTTCCCCATGTAGTTTGAATTATTCAATTTATCAAACATGAGCTTCCTGTTTTCAATTGCTTCTGGGTAACATTTATCTAAATAGTCCTATGGATCAGCTTTTCGATTTTAAGCCATAATGCAACAGTTGACATTTGTACAGTGCTTTACAACTCACAAAGTGTTTTACATACATGACTTGATTTGATTCTCAAGGCAAGTCTGTGAAGCAGTTACTACAAGTATTATTATCCACACTTTACAAATGAGAAAATACATTTTTTAAACCTCATGAAAAACTGAGGTTCCAAATTTTGACAATTATTGTTCCATAATATATAGCATCCCAAATACCTGAATGTGATTTTAAGGTGGCATACGCATCAATAAGCTTTAAAATACACTGACTCTTGTATTTTGGAATGTGGTAATGTCAGACCACTCCCTTCACTCCTGGTTTCTTTCGTTCTTTCTCTGCTCAGTCACTTCTGATATAGGCCCTCATCACTTTATACTTTGACTATTGCAATAGTCTGTTGGTTGATCTCTCTGCCTCAAGTCTTTCCCACTACAGTATATCCTCCACTCACCTGTCAAAGTGACCTTCCTAAAGCACAGGTTTAAACATATCATCCTTCTACTCGGTAAATCCCGGTATCTTCCGGTTCCCTCCAGGATGAAATAGAAAATCGTCTATTTGGCTTTAACCCTTCATAATCTGGCCACTTTCTAATTTTCTAGTCTTCTTACACCTTACTCTTCTCCATGTCCTTTGTGATCCATGGACATTGGCCTTCTTGCCTCCCATATGACATTTTATTTCCAAACTCCATGTCTTCTCACTGGCTGTTTCCCACATCTGAAATGCTCTGTCTTCTAGTTTTGCTGGCTTCCTTCAAGACTCAGTTCAAGTCCAACCTTCCACAAGAGGACTAGGAAGTCTCCCCACTGTTAGTCTCTTCCTTCTACTATTACCTCCATTTTATCCTGTATATAACCTTGTCTATACAAAGCTGTATAGAATACACTAGAATATAAGCTATTGGAAGGCAGGGACCATGATTTTGCCTTTCTTTGTATCCCCAAGGCTTAGCACAGGGCCCGGCACATAGTATTTAGTGAACTCTCATTGATGAGAATAATTCTTACTCTAGATTTTCTAAACCTTTTGTACTTCCAAATGAATTTTGTGATTGTTTTATTGAGTGCTACAGAGTTATCCCTTGGTAGTTTGACATAGTACCTAATATATAAATCAAGTAGCATAGCATAATGGATTAGCCTCAAAATCAGGAAGCCCAGTGTTCAAGGACTGCCTCTGACGCACACTAACTTTTGATCCAGAGCAGATCACTTAATCTCTTAGTGCCCGTGGCAAATCTCCAAGACCAAGACTATAAATTGTGGAGAGATGGTAACTCACCCGGAGTTTCCTACATTGATAACATCGCAGGTCTGGGTTTTTAGAAAGTATATTATCATTTAATTATACAAAACAATGGAGGACTAGAATCTCACCTCTAGGACTTACTACCTACAGGAATTTGGGCAAGGCACAACCTCTCTGGACCTCATTGTTTACATATCTAAAATGAAGCCTTTGGGCTATGGCAAATTGTTGTTGTCATTTTGAATAGTTGGGCCAATTCACAGCCCCACAAAAGGTTGTTTGCCTGTCTTCCCACACCACCTTTAATCTAGGATGGCTTTGAAAGTCACCCCCAGCTCTGGATTTATGGTCCTTTGAATATGTCTCCAATTAGTTGCTTTTCTTTATTTCTGAAAAATTGTTTTATAGTTACTTTGCCTAAGCTTTGACCATATCTTGGTAGGCAAACTTCCACACATTCTATGCATATTGTAGCTATATTGAATGGAATTTCTCTATCATTTCCCCCATTTGGTTTGCTAGTCTGTGGCTTTATCCTGATGCTTTACTATAGCAATTAATCACTTCAATAAATTAATTGGCTTCTTGTTTCTCAGGAAATTTTAATTTAACAATCATGATATCTGTAAATAGGGATAATATTATCTCTTTTGCCTATATTTATAGTTTTCATTTCTCCCTTATCTTATTGCTATCAACAATATTTCTAGGACTATGCCAAATAATAGTGGAGTTAAGAAGCATCCTTGTTCTATTTCTGTAGATATTAGGAAATCTACTATTTCTGTATTGTAAATACTTGCTCTTGTTTTAGCTATATATTTTAGATCATACTAGAGATGATCTTTTTCATGCCTGTATTTTTAGGATATTTAACAAAAATAAGTTCTGTATTAGGTTAAAGAATTTTTTTCTATATCTATTGAGATATATACATATATATGATTTTCTTGCACATCGTTAATTATGTTAATTATTTTCCCAGTGTTGAACAATTATTCTTTCTCTAATATGAATCTAACTTGATCGTAATGCATCATTTTCTCAGTATATTACTGTAGTATTTTGTGAAGATTTTACTTTTTAAAATTTGCAGCAATACTTGGTAGTGAGACTTAGCTCTAGTTTTATTCCTTCCCAGGCTCAGACCTTAGGATTATAGTTATCACTAAAGGAGTTTAGTACAGTGGGTGCTTTTTAAATAATTAAGAGTTGGGTTTTTGTTTTTGCTTTGTTTTTTGTTGTTCTTGTTGTTTTCAACATAGGTATTAACTGATTAATTGATAGAATTCATTTGTAAATCCATCTGGATCAGGGATTTTTTTCCCCTCTGGTACTTCATTTATAGTTGTAATGATTTCTCTTGCTGAGATTTTTTTTTAATATTGATAGATCTTGTTTATGAATATTTATGTAGATAACTATCCATGGACTTTAAATCCTCAATTTTGGTGGCACACAAATTTATATAGTAGTTTCTCTTAGGTTGTTTTATTTCCTCTATTTTCATTGTAAATTAATTTTATTTAACTCCTATTTTGGTGACTTATTTTTCCTCTCTCCTTTTAAAAATCAAGTTAAATAATGTTTTATCAGCTTTGTTAAGTTATGATTAAAAAGCAACTGGTTTTATTTATCGTTTCCATAGTAGTTTTGCTTTTAATTTTATCTTTTACCTCTAATTGTCAAGAAGTCTTCTTTTGTGCCTATTCTGGATTTATCAATTGCCTAGGTTTATTTTCTAGGTTCTGTCACTGTATGCTCCTTAATCCTTTATTTTTTTTTATTTTATTTTCAGAGAGAATATTTTTCTTTTTGGGATTATATTTGTTTCATCCAAAAATTTTAGTATGTTCCATCATTGTTATCATCCTCTTGAACACAGTTATTTTTATGATTTCTTGATTCACATTAGTCAGGATGTCGTCACTTAGTCTCTGTTTGTATCTTTTGCTTTTATTATCTGTATTCGCTATGATTTTATTGTTACAGACTGCAAAAGAGTGTGTGATACTTCCTTTTTACATTTTTTATGATTATTTTGTGTCTAAGTACAGATCACTTCACATAACAAAATCATATAATATCAAGAAGAATATATTTTTATATTGTCATTCAGAAGACAACATATTTCAATCTTATCTTTTCAACAGTATGTTCAATTCTGTTTTCTTTTATTCATCTTTATATTAGATTTATCCAAAGAATGTTAAAGTTTTCTACAAAATACTATGTCTTTCTGTGAGAGGCAACATTGTATGTTAAAGAGCTCACTTCAGAGTTATGAAGGCCTGGGTTCAAGTCTAGCCTCTGACTGGCTATGTGCCCCAGGCAACTCTCTAAGGTTGTATTTGCAGAACAGTCACTGAGAGGGAGTTTTCCTTCCTATGAGTTCCTAAGCCAATGAAGTCAAATATCTTGTCCAAAAAAAAAAAAAAGACAAAAAAGTATTTTTGTATTTCTGTAAGCTTTTCTTTTAAAAACTTAAATGCTATATCATTTGGCACAATTAATCAGGATTCCTGAATATGACCTCATTGGCAAAATAGTGTAGCTCACCATTCAATACTCCTTTGCCCTTTAAATTATCTATAATCTTTCTTTCTTCTATGGATATAAAATTCCATAATTTCCATCTATATAACCTCACAGGAAGAATATCAGTGCAGCAATGAGAAGTTTGTGATCATTTAAAGCACTATATGATACCCCTCCCAACAAATAAATATATAGATAAGTATATAGATATAGGCACAGAAAGATATACATATGGATAGAAATAGAAGAAGTTTAATTACCACCTCCCCAATAATTGATTTAATCACAGAAATTAAAAGTTAGATAACAAATGCCTTTACTATACTAATGAAGTACAAAACATGTTAAAGCCCTGTCACCTCTTTATGAATTTCTCTGATTGAACTGGAAGAACAGATGGTTATTAGCGAGGTGAAGATTGATCATGTTTCTAGAGTTAATCTGAAGCCACAAGTAGAGCCTGACTCCTCCCAGAAATACCTAAGGAGAATGAAGCTTCAAGGAGGAAACCTTCTGTCAGGAGAGAAGAGAGTTGAAGAGACAGCCACTCCAGGAAGTCAAATATAGTGCTATAGAGAACAACAGACCCATAGGCCCATCAACTGACTAATGGCTAAACAAATGGTTATATAAATGTTCTAGAATATTACTGTATTATGAAAAATGATTCATGTAAAATAAAGAGAAATTTTCTTTTATAATATCTTGAAATATGCTATCAAGATTGCTTGCTTAAGCATGGATTTTAGGAGATTCATGATTCTTAAATTATATCTCTTTGACTTGTTTTCTAGATAAGTTTCTGATAGCAGGTATCTTACATTTTCTTCTATTTTTTTCAATTTTTGACCTTCTTATAATATAGCAAGATAAAAAAATAAAACCAGAATAACAAAACAGTCTTTCTTTACATTGCCAACAAAACCTAGCAGAAAGATGTATTCAAAATAACTATAGAATGTATAAAATATTTGTGAGTCCAGCTACTAGAGTACAAACAAAAATAAAACTACACAACTCTCTTTTCAGAAATAAAGACAAATCTGAATAATTGAAGAGCTCTTAATTGCTTATGGTGGGACCATGCCAATACAATAAAAATAATAGTAATACTATTGACATTAATTTATAGATCCAGTTCTATTTTAATCAAAATACCAATGGGTTACTTTATAGAATTATAAAAACTAATATCAAAATGAATCTGGGAAATAAAAGGTCAAGATTCTAAAGAGAAATAATGAAAAAATATTGGAAAGGAAATATGAATCTCAGAGGATACTGCAAAGTAATGGTCATCAAAACTACTTGGCACTAGTTTTTAAAAATATAAAAGTTGATTGGTGGAATAGATTAGATACACAAGAACCAGCAGCAGAAAAACTTAGTAACATAGTGTTAACAAATACAAGCACTCCAACTCTTAGGGTAGGGATTTATTATCTGACAAAAACTGCTGGGAAAATTGGAAAGCGGTCTGACAAAAATTATGTTTAGACCATCCTCTCATACCACATACCACGATAATCAAGACCTAGGCTTAAAAAGGATATATCACAAATATGTTAGAGAAGGGGTAAAGAGAGACCTTTCAAAACTACAGAGATAGGAAGAACCCTTAACCAAACAAAGAACAAAGGATCAAAAAGGTAAAATAAACAATTTTGATTACACAAAATTGATAGGCTTTGCATGAACAAAACCACTGTAATTGCCATTACAAAGGAAACAGTTAATGGAGGTAAGCAGCTTTGCAATGTGATGGAATATTATTGTTTCATAAGAAATTTTGAAAAGGATAGATACATAGAAACCAAAGACTTGTATGAACTGATACAAAATGAAGTGAGCAGAACCAGAAGAATGATTTATACAATACCTAATATAACATTTTATAGGAAAACAATTTTAAAAGACTTAAAATTTTGATCAATGAAATGACCAACTGACTCCAGAAAACTGATGATAAATCATGCTTCCTACTTCTTGGCATAGATGTGATGGGCTGGTGGTTCAAAATAAACATACAATCTCAGATTCAGACAATGTATAGATTTATTTTGCACATTTATTCTTATTTCTCACAAGGAAAGGCATTTATTTTGGAGGGCAGAGGAAAGCTAGGGGATAAAGATTATGATCAAGGAAAATAAAACAAAAAAGAATATAAATGAATCATTGAAAAACAAACAGAAGAGAACAAAGAAAATTTAAGAAATACAGACAAGAAGGGAAATGTTGAAATCGCCATGTTAAATCTGATATTTTTAAAAAATCAATAGAATTAAAGTAAAATAGTGGAAATTCACTGTTTTATGAAGTTCTGGTTTTCTATTCTTTTTATGTGTGGTGAAATACAAATGTCTGTTGATGGTTATCAGGTTCATAACAATAAAAAGTAAAATTTTGTTTTAAAAAAATGAAGTTTACCTATTGAGCTCCCTCATCTCTCCTACTTTATATATCAGAACTCCAACATCTTCTCCAATCTTTTCTTTCTCTGTTCTAGTTTCTTAATTGGTGCAATTGATCCCATTTCTCCCCAACTCTTCTAGGAGTTTGGCCTACTGGTTCCCTCACTGCTCCACTGAAAAATAAAAAGGCCAATTCTACCCCATTCCTGAGAAACTTTCACATGACTCTGCTGCTCCTTCCAACTATCATTCTACACCTCTCCTTTCAGAGTTTTTTTAATCAAACAATCCTAGAAAACCACTTAGAAATTCCAATTAATCAACAGCCAATCAAACATTACTTCAGAGAACTAATGATGAAACATGCTTCCCACATTCTGACAGAGAGATAAGAAGGAGAAGTAGAATTTTCAAATTATGTAAACATACATTTTCCATTTTCATCATGCAAATGGGTTATGGTCAATGTGTAGATTTATTTGGCTTGATTACACTTATTTATAACAAAGAAGGGGACCTAGGGGTACAAATTCAAGAAGAAATGAGAACTAGCAATAGTGATGACAAAAATAAGAAAAAAAAACAGAGAAACATGCTTCAATGAAGAATTTTTAATGCACAGAAGAGAACGAAGAGCAGGAAGAAATACAACCAAGCTGGACACCTTTGGAGCTAACAAGTTAAATATACTTTAAACAAAACCACTTAACAAGCTATTCTTAGTAGAGATTTTGTCATTTCAGATACGATCCTCTGTTTCTGTCCTTCAGCATATGTAGAACTGTTAAGATATTTTGGTCTTTGTCAAGTTCAGAATAACAAAAAATAATTTAAAGAATCATCTCTAATCACTCTCTCTACTGCTTTAGCACCCAGTCATTCCTCAGTCACTTCCAGTCTGACTTTCAGCTCTACCACTCAATTGAATTTATGCTCTCCAAGGGTACCAATGATCTCTTAAAGAATCAAGGGTTCTTAACCTAGAGACTACAAACTGTTCCCCTCAGGGGTCCACGGATAGATTTCAAAAGTCCATGAATATGGATGGGGAAAAAATTACATTTTTATCTTCACTAACTTCTAACTGAAATTTAGCATTGCCTCCAATTATTTAAAAACATTATTTTGAGAAGGGGGTTCATGGGCTTCAGCAGAATTTCAAAGGATCCATGACATAAAAAAGGTTAAAAGCTCCTTCTTAACTCAAGCTTTTATATCAGTCCTCATTCTAGTAGTACTCTTTGCAAAACCCTATTCTCCTAGAGGCTTTTCCTTGCCTTCCCTTTCTCCTTATTCTTGCTACCTGTTTCACCACTTCTTAGCCTTCTTTGCTGATTTATTGTCCATCTCTAGCTCCCAAAATGTAGGCATCCTCTGTCCTAGGCCTTTTCTCTTTCCCCATTTTCTCCCTTAATGGTTTCATCCACTTCCATGAGTTCAATATAAATATAATTATAACCTACCAGTATATATTTTGTATTGCTGAGTTTTAGTCTCTGCTCACCCAAGGAACCAAAATACTGTTGGGGTTTAGTCTCTGCCCACCTGGGGCTGAAAACTGTTGCAGTTTCATGATGTGTTGTGGTGGAAGTGTCTCAAAGAATTCAGAGTCAGACCACCTCTAATCCAAGTACAGGCATTTATTGAGATTGACGCCTTTCACAAAGCAGGCTAAGTTCCAAGAGGAACCAGCAGCTTCAGAGAAAGCAAGAGGGATTTTTATAGGGTAAAGATGCAATTACATAACAGAAATTTACATAGAATATAAGAATATGATTAATATTAAAAAGGCAGGAGGAGTTTGTTAAGGGATTAGGTAATGGAGGAAGAGTCCTTTCTATGGTTTGGTGGTCAAACATTCCGGTCATGCTGCCCCTCCAATTGCCTAGCTATTGTGGTCCTGTCTGGTCAAGATAGTTAGGTATTGTGGTCCTGTCTTGGGCTAGATGGATGATGTGATTGTAGTTTGAGTACAAGAACACACCTGTTCAAATATCTGGAATGGGTCTGGGGGAAATGGATAGGTTCCCATCACATGGACATGCCTGCTGTTTCTGTGGGAACTAAGAGTTTAGGGACACACCTGTTGTTTAAGTGATCAGTGAGGCATATATGAAGAAGTCAGGACATTGGCAGGGGTGGGGCTAGGTGGGTACAGTGGGCCTGCTGCCTATAATGAAGTTGAAATACCAGGGCTAGGGGCAGCTCTATTACGACTCCATCAATATCTCACAATCAGTTATAAGTTCCTTCAGGGTAGGGATGGGTTTTTTTTGTCTTTACATCCCTACTACTCAGCACAATGTCTTGCATATAGGAGAGCCTTATGCATGTTTATTGAATTATATTTTATTGCATTCGTTTTGATTTTGCCCCACTAAAAGGATATTTCATTTTAAAAGTTGATTTTATCTTCTCTGCTCCCAAACAAATAAAATATTATTGTAATGACACTGAGATTTCTTTTTAATCTTATTTTATTAATACATTTTGTTTTAACATCATCTTTTCCAAATGTATCCTTCTTCCTCCCCAAACCCATTGAGCCAAAACAAAGGTGTTTTAAAGAAAAAGAAAGCAACAACAACAAAAAACGATTTGGCAAAGTCATTGTTGATATGTGACAGTATATGTGATATGCTAGTCTCATAGTCCCTCAACCCTGCAAAAGAGGGAAGCAGAGGCACATTTTCTCTATTCTTTCACACTATAATTTCTAATTATGTTACTGGATTGGAAAGCTCTTCCATCACTCCACCCCCATTATCTGAAGTTACTTGAAACTGGATAGACAGTATAATGATGGATGGGAGGCTTGTCCATATGCTGCCCTTGACAGCTATAAAAGGAGGATTAATCCACAAGATTATTAGTTCTGTGGTAGAACACTCTTTGTACCTCTCCTTGCCTTCATCATAACCCTGGTTTGCATTGTAGTTTTTTGTGTACTAGATTAAAAACTCCCCAAGGGCAGAGTATTTGTCTTATTTATCTTCTCATTTCCCAGAGCCATAGTACTATGTTTTGTACATCGTGGCTCTTCATAAATAAGCATTAAATTAGATTAAAGTGACAGTTTGGTGGCAAGGGTGGGGCTGGATTTGACAGGGCAATGCTACCTAATAATATTCATACACCTATCTGAGGCCTGCACTTAATCCAATAATTTTTATTTTTTATTTTTCAAACAAATCATAAAGGACTCCCTCCACTACAGTTGATAAACACAGAATAGAATCAGCTGTCTTATGACTTGGGTTCACAAAAGGACTTCCCCAGGTGAGCACTGATTCTTCTACAAACTCCTAAATCTAAAATAATAACAGTTCTCTTGAGAGACGGCTGACCTTTCAAGCAAATAATCACTTGGAACAGGTAATACAACAGGGATTTTGGCAGGTAATAAATTTTTGTCATTCCAGGACAAGTGGTTTTTCCCCACTTATTCCAGCTCACACCCTCCAAAAACATGCCTATTTCTTTCTTCATCTTTTTTTTGCACCTGACTCCCCTTCTTCACCCTTGTTTTCTGATTTAGCCTTGTTCTTTCTTTTTCTCCTTCTGGTTTTCCTTTTTTCCCCCTCTTCTTAGGCCATCTTGCCTCCTCACTGCCAGGTCTTAGAATTCCTCATTTCCTTCAAGGTAGCTTAAGGGCTACCTTCTACATAAAGCCTTTTTTGGTCCCTCACATTGTCAATTCCTTTCCTCTCAGTCATCCACTCTTTCCCCTCCCTCCCCCACTACACACACACACACGCACACACGCACACACACACACACACACACACCAATCTAGCATCAATTATATCAATTTTATATTGCATCTGCTGCTTTGCTTGGCTTCAACTCAGAACAAGATGCTCCTTCCAGGATATTTTTTGTTGTTAAATCATTTAGTCGCATGTGACTCTGTGACTCTATGGATCACAGCACGCCAGGCCCTTCTATCCTCCATAATCTCCCTAAATATGGCCAAGTTCACATTAGTTAATTCCACAATGCTATCTAGCCATCTCATCCTCTGCTATTCCCCTTTCTTTTTGCCTTCAATCTCTCCCAACATCATGGTCTTTTCCAATGAGTCCCATCTGCTCATTATGTGGCCAAAGTATTTAAGTTTCAGCTTAATAGCCTAAATTAATTTCTGTAAATATTAATCGATTTGACCTGCTTTCTGTCCAAAGCATTCTCAAAAGTCTTCTCTAGCACCATAATTCTAAAGCATCAATTCTGCACACTCAGCTCTCTTTATAGTCCAACTGGAAAAACCATAGCTTTGACTATATGGACCTTTGTTAGCAAGATGATGTCTGCCTTTCAGTATGCCGTCCAGATTTGCCATAGTTTTTCTTCCAAGGAGCAAGCATCTTTTAATTTCATGGGTGCAATCAACCATCTACAGTGATCTTTGAGCCCAATAATATAAAATCTGACACTGCTTACATTTCTTCTCCCTCTATTTCACAGGAAATGATGGGACCAGTTGCCAAGATCTTAGTTTTGTTTTGCTTGGTTCTGTTTTATAGTAAGCTTCAAGATAGCTTTTACAATCTCCTCTTTCATCCTCATCAAGAGACTTCTTAATTCCTTGTTATTTTCAAACATCAGAGTGGTATCATCTGCATTTCTGATATTGTGGATATTTCCCCTGGCAACCTTAATTGCAACTTTTGATTCATCCAACCTGGTATTTCACATGATGTGCTGTGCATATAAGGACAGTCTACAGCCTTGTCATACTCCTTTTCCAATGTTAAACCAATCATTTGCTCCAGTTCAGTTCTAACTGTTGCTTCTTGACCTGTATATAGGTTCCTCAGGAGACAAGTAAGATGTTCTAGTATTCCCATCTCTTTGAGGACTCGCCATGTTTGGTTTTGCTCCACATAGTCAAAGGCTTTTGTGTCCTCAATGAAGCAGAAGTAGATGTTTTGGAGGTATGTGTTCTTATTTCCAGTGCCTGGCATAGTAGATGTTTAACTGATGTCGTTGATCAACTGATTCCCTGTTCCTCCCCCTCTTCCTGCCCCCTATTCTGAGCTCTGGCAAGACAACTGATGAGGTTTGATTTCTACATTTATCCTCCTGTATAAAAGTGAAAGCTGTATCAATAAAGAGAATCTCTTTCCTACACCCTCCTATATCACCACTCCCTTTCACAACTAGAGGGAGTCACATATTCCAAATTACCTCATCTTTTCTGAACTTTATGTTATGTTGTATTATGGGATGCTTGCAGTTAATAATAAAGACAAATCAAACAGGCTTTGAGTTGTGGGTATACAGAGAACTAGATCCTAGGGCTTTGTTCTCCCTGCAGAGCTGGGGGTAAATTTGCCAACCACTGAGTCTCTATTGAGTACTCACTAGCTGCCCAGCTCTGAGGTAGATACTGTGTGGGAATACAAGCTGGGTATAAGGCACCATGTATTCTACATTTAAGAAGTATACTACCTAGTTAAGGAAACAAGTCACATGCCCAGAAAACAGCCAGAGAATAAATAACATGATAGAATAAAAGCAAGTGTTAAAGCTGTGTCATAATAGTAACATTTATATAGCTCTTACTACGTGCCAGGCACTGTGTTAAATGCTATACAATTATTATCTCATCTGACCCTCACAATAACCCTAGGATGTAAGTGCAATTAATAGTAATTATCCCTATTTTATATTTGAAGAAACTGAGGCAAACAGAGGTTAAGTGACTTGCCCAGGGTCTCAGAACTAGGATATGTCAGAATTCTGATTTGAACTCAAGTCTTCCTGACTCCAGGACTGATACTATCATGGCCACACTTGGCTGCCCCAATAGAGACTACAGGTAAAATGTGTTCAGATAAGGGAGATGTGGAAGAGGTAGAGGAAAGAGAGTATAGTGTAGTAGAAAGAGTCCAGGACTCAGATGACCTGAGTTCAAATCCTATTTCTTGCAACTAGTTACCTATGTGACCTTTTGTACTTCACCTGCAAAAGTTCCCTTCCAGCAGCAAAACCCAGTGAAAGGCAACTTTTTCACATGACTTTGGTCTTACTCAATCTCCCTGGGCCACAGTCTCCTCATCTGTAATTTCAGGGAATTGGATTAGATGATCACTAAGAGAGGGAAAATGGCATAGAGTCACGACACCTGAATTCAAGTCCTGATGCTGTAGCATACTGGTTGTGTGATCTTACACAAATCAATTAAAGTCTTATTGACTCCAGGCAACTCTCTAAGACTACCATAGACAAAGGAGTTGCCAAGTTGCATCAGAAGAAAGAGTTTCCACATAGATGAGGAAAGAGAAGAAACAGAAAAAGCATTTATCAAGTGCCTACTATCTGCACTTTAAAACTATTATCTCATTTTGGTTGAGTTCTCCACATGGAAAAAAATCATAGATCTGAACCAAAAATAAATTCTGTTACAGGAGGAAAGGAGCAGGATTTGGAGTCAGAGATCCTGAGGTGGAATCCTAGCACCAATACTTACTATCTACATAAACTTTAGGCATTAGATTGTAAGCTCCGTGAGGGGAGCAACTTGTCTTTGGCACCTTTTTGTATCCCTGGCACTTAGTACAGTAACTGGCAAATAGTATGTGCATCATAAATGTTTATTGAATTGAACTGCAGTTAGTCTTCAAGTGCCTTATCTGTAAGTGACCTCTATGCTCCAAATCTATGTATTTCTGTGATCTATCTTCTTCCAAAACTATATGCTTCTATTTGGGAAAGTCTTTCTGAGAGAGACCAGAATTTGGATTGAGTCTTGAAGAATAGGTTAAATTTAAATAAAGAGGAGAGATGAAAGGGGAGGCAGAAACTTCTATAGAGAGAAGTATGAAGTAAGAATAACTAGGTAGAACATCACACCTATCAGACTGGCTAACATGACAAGACAGAAAAATGATAAATTTTGGAGATGTAGGAAAATTGTAAAGCTAATGCATTGTCGGTAGAGTTGTGAACTGATCTAACCATTCTGGAGAGCAATTCAGAACTATGCCCAAAGGGCATATCCTTTGACCCAGCAATACCAATCCTAGGTCTGTATCCCAAAGAGATCATAAAAATGGGGAAAGGGCCTACATGTACAAAAATGTTTATAGCAGTTCTTTTTGTGGTGGAAAAGAATTGGAAATTGAGGGGATGCCCATCACTTGGGGAATGGCTGAACAGGTCGTGGCATATGAATGTAATGGAATACTATGGTGCTATAAGAAATAATGAACAGGCAGATTTCAGAAAAACCTGAAAGACTTATATGAACTGATGATAAGCGAAGCAAGCAGAACCAGGAGAACACCATACACAGTAACAGCTATATTGTGCAATGACTAACTTTGATAGCTTTAGCTCTTCTCAACAATGCAAGCATCCAAGACAACTCCAAAAGACTCATGATAGAAAATGCTATCTACATCTAGAAAAAGAACTATGGAATCTGAATGCAGAGGGAAGCATACTATTTGCTCTATTTTTTTTGTTTTATTTCTTCTTTATCACGGTTCCTTTCATTTGTTCTAATTCTTCTTTACAACATGACTAATATAAAAATATATTTATTATGAATGTATATGTGGAGCCTATAACAGATTGCATGCCATCTTGGAGAGGGGGAGGAGGGGGCAATTTAAAACTCAAAATCTTATGGAAGTGAATGCTGAAAACTAAAAATGAATAAATTTTTTAAAAAATAACTAGGTAGGATAGAGTCATGTTTTAAAGAACCTTGAAATCTAGGCAGAAGTCTTCAGATGTTGGTACGGTAGGCAATAGCAAATAGAATGTACTGTGAAGAAAGCTCTATTGTAGGGAGTTTCAGAATCATGAAATCTTGGAGGTCACGTAGTCTGACCTAATGTATGAATCTCATCTCTAATATCTGATGAATTGTCAATCTTCTAGACTCTTTTAAAATATCCTTAATGACAAGGAGTTTATTACCTCAGGAAGCAGCTCATTCTATTTTTTGACAGCTCTCATTGTAAGAAAGAATTTTTCAGCTGAAATAATTCTTCCTTCCTATAACTGTTTTAGCATGTTGATTTAGGGACGCCCAGTGCACTCCTACCAATAGAAGATTTGTTTCCATTGCCGCTACTACTAAGAGATAACTTTACATTGGAGATGTAACCCATGATTTAGTGTACCAAGTTCTGGGCTTATGTGGATCGGGTTCAGTCCTTGGAACATGACCTCAAAATAATGTTTATTTAGCTCCTTTTCTCCTACCCAGAGTTTGCTCTGGAAAATCTGAGAATACATCAATCGTAGTTCATTGTGTAGGTCTCTATAGAAATAAGTAAAATGCTCCCTATCACCCAAACAAGAACTAAAGATAACAATGTATATTTGAGTTGAGATCAGCCACATCCACAGAAAATACCAAAACACACATGTAAGGGACTCACAATAGCCACAAATAATCACTTTTGGGTTGCGGAGTTAAGAGTACATGCAACTACCATCTACCTCTGACCAAAAGGAGTCATTAGTGGTTTTTGATAGGGGGATAAAGGCTTGAAAAGATTGTTCAGGACTCAGATCTACTTTTAACTCTGCTGTTCTATCATCTAGCTTCCAAAAAGGGAAGGAGATAAAAATGGATCAAAAGACCAAATACGTTCTTTTATAGGCAAAGTGTAACAGTAGAGGAGTGAGCTTCCAAACCACAACAGTATAAACCAACCAATTCATACCCAGTGGAAATATAAAGCACCCAGAAGGAGATGTGATCAAAGTCTCAAACAAAGCCTTAAAGTCTTATTACTCTATACATCCATCAGAAACTCCCGCTCAGTGCAGCTAGGTGGCACAGTGAGTAGAGCACTGACCCTGGAGTCAGGAGGACCTGGGTTCAAATTTGGCCTCAGACACTTGACACTTACTAGTTGTGTGACCCTTCGCTTTGCCTCCCCCCTCAAAAAAAACTCCAGCTCAACCACCAAGATCACTATGGAGGAATCAACATGGGTAGGAAGATTTTTTTTCTCTTCTCTCCTAAAAATTGTGACATAGAATCTGAAATTCACAAAACCTTTCACTTCTTGAGCAATATTCCCCCCTGAATTTGTCCCTGGAGTCTCACACAGTTAGTCATTGTAACATGTAGTTATGTTTGCTACAAAATGAGCAAATATATGAGCCTAAATTATATAGATCTGCATATATGATATACATATGAATACATGTTTGTATGTACATAAAAATATGGATATCATATATATGCACGTTACTCAGTTGGGACACTTTTCTAGTCTCTGGAGGAAGAAGGTTCTTTCTGATATGGTTTTAATATTACCCCTATGGCTTTTAATTAAAAATGTATTTATACAGCAACATCCTATGAGTCTAAGACTCTATTTTGACTAGGATTCAGGCATTAAAGTAGAAAGAATGGTCAAATAGGAAAGAAGAATCTAAGGATCTAGTTTGAATTCCTGAGTCCTGTCTTTTTTCCTTCCTACACATGTGACTTTAGGCATGTCATTTAACACCTTCTTCAGTCTCAGTTTTCTAATCTATGAAATTGGGGGAGGGAAAAGTTGTACTAGATGACATCTTGGGTCCCATCCAGTCCTAAATCTAGGAATTTATGATTGTTAAACCATCTGTTCCACATGCCTCCTTGTTCACCATTTCTAATTCATCATTTGGGGTCACTATCTTTTTTGGGTGAGATGCTTTTAGATATGAACCAGCTCCCTGAGTCCCTGATCAGCCCACGTCTATTAATTACTATGGAAAGAAATACTCTGGCTTTCCTCTCTGGGTAACCAGTACCTCTGGAATCTCCAAACTAGAACTTAGAGGTCTTTCTATTTTTCTCTCTCTTTTCTTCTTCTCTTCCCTCTTCTGTATACCTAAGGTCACTAGCATTTCCTAACTGCTGGTTCTTGGGCCACAAAATGTTTACAAGCAAAGGTCTTTAGGGTGTAGCCAAGGCATAGAGAAAAGTGTATTGGAATCAGAAGACCCGAGTTCAAAACCTAAACATCTCGCTGTCGATCTGTGTGTCCTTGGATGAATCACGTAACCTTTCTGACTTCATTTTTTTCATCTGTAAAGTTAGCAGGTTGTCTGTATCAAATTGCTTACTGTCTCAGGGAGGAGGAAAAGAAGTGAGGGAGAGAATTTGGAACTCAAAATTTTTAAAAATGAATGTGAAAAATTGTTTTTACATATAATTGATAAAAATATTATTCAAAAAAATAGCAGGTTGTACTCAATGTCTTCAGGTCCCTTTCAGCTGTAAATAATTGATCCTATGATCATACTTCTTAAAATATATAAAGTAAAAAAAACTCCTATTCCCTGGTGTATCTTACTACTCTAAATCCTGGATCCCTTTTCTTCATAGCTCCCAGTTGTCAACCTTTAATCTCCCAAAATCCACCTTGCTAAAGTTGCAACAGGCAAAGATATCTGTGGTAGAGAATTGATTTATTTTATCTGCAAAAAGCATAATTTGAATTGGGAAATATGTTTTGTAAAAGAAGTAGCAGTTGGGTGGTGGAATGGTTAGAGCATTGGGCCTCGAGTCAGGAAGACTCATCTTCCTGAGTTCAAATCTGGCCTCAGACACTTACTAGCTGTATAACCCTAGGCAAGTCACTTAACCCTGTTTGCCTCAGTTTCCTCATCTGAAAAATGAGCTGGAGAAGGAAATGGCAAACCACTCCAGTATTTTTGCCAAGAAAAACCCAAATGCAGTCAATGAAGACAGATACAACTGAAATGACTGAACAACGAATGAGAAGCAGAGCAACACAATTATTAGGGCACTGGCTTTGAAGTCAGGAAGGCCTACATTCAAATCTTACTTCTGACCCTAATTGTGTGACCCTGATAAATAACATGCTCTGTCTGGGTCTCAATTTCCTCATCTCTAAGATTGGGATAGTGACACTTGTAGTGCCTATCTCACAGTATAAGGGTCAAAGAAGAGAATATATGTAAAATGCATGGAAAACTAGCTGTAAAGCACTATAGAAATGTCAATTATTATCAAAAGTGACTGGTTTCTCCACAACTACATTCCACCTGGAAATATCAACCAACTAGAAATCTTGTAGCTCCTATCCACTCAAAATTAAACCTTCTGTGGTATGATGTTAACAGCAAATTCATTCCCAAGACTTTTGCCTTGAAACAGTTAAATTGGGAGCATCAAGCCTTGAGACTTTTAAAATCACTCTCCCTCTCCTTTTCTCCCCTTAATAGTTTTCCAGCTGACCACCAGATGGTAGGCACCCACATTAGTAGCCAGAGGTCTTTAAAAAAAACAAAAGAAAGAGACTCCATTTTCTCAACCAAGTTATCTATCAATGAAATAACTTCTTTATTGGATCATATGATAGATTTTAAAAGTGAAAGAAACTTCAGAATCCATTTAGTCCAACCTTCTTATTTGACAATTGCAGGGGAAATTTCATTATAATAACGTTTTAGAACCCTATATTGTTATAACCTTTCATTGTAATAACCTTTAATAACTTCATATTGTTATAACCTTTCATTGTAATAACCTTTAATAACTTCATATTGTTATAACCTTTCTTTGTAATAACCTTTATTGGAGTGCTTGGACCTCCCCCAATTCTTATGTTTAGCCTTCACCCAAAGCTTGTGTTTTTTTAACTTCACTCAAACTTTCCTGAATGTTTAACTTACCTGCTCTCCCCTTTGTTATGTATCTTAATAAAATTCTTTCTAAAAACTCTTTTAGGTTTGGGTTCGTTCTCAAGAAACAGTTTAAAGCTTAGCTTTAAGCTAAGCTATTTATGTGACCAAGGTCATACAAGTAGTGAGTGGCAGAGCTAGGTTTTTAATTCCTGCCCTGCGACTCTGAATTCAGGGCTTTTCCCTTATCACCAGTCTGGGTTCTTGTGTTATTTTACTACTGTCTTTCCTCATGAAGTTCCCACCAAACCCAAAAAGAAGAAAGTTCTTCTCCCTATCCCCACCCCAGGCACCCAGATAAAGGCAAAGTGAAAAGAAAACCTCTGGATGAGACTGCTTGGGAAATGGGTGCCCAGAGCCATGGCAGCAAAGAGTTGTAGCTTTAAAATATCAACTTGCTTTGCTTTTGCTCAAGCATCACTGCCTGTCAGGATGAATGGCCTGAGGTATTTCATCCTTCGACTTTAGTAGCTATTTCCAAGAAGAAAGGATTTTTCATGCTCGGAACCTGACTTGAATCCAGATGGATGTTCTCCCATTCCCACCCTCCCCCTCTTAGAGGCAGGAAGCTGTGTGTTGGTCCTAAACAGGAGGGGAACCATACTGTTCAACAATCTTCCCGCTTCTAATTTCAAGATTGGTGTCGAAAATAAATTTCATCACATTCTCAAGGGCTCTTTCTCCTTTTTCTCTCCTCACTACCACTGAGAAAGAAAAAGAACCACTCAACAGTCACAACTGTGAGGGTTTTTGAATGCTGCCCATTTATCTCCAGAGTAAAATAATATAAATAAATACTGGCAGACCCCAGGAACTGGAAGCTAAGAGAGTGTCCTTCAACTGGGAAATGACTGAATGAATTATGGTATATGCATGTAATTAAATGCTACTGTACTATAAGAAATGATGAAAGGGACAGTTTTAGTGAAACCCGGGAGGACATGCATAGACTGATACAGAGTGAAGAAAGCAGAACAAGGAGAACAAAGTATACAGTAACAACAACCCTGTAAAAGAAAAACAACCTTGAAAGCCTTCAAAACTCTGATCAATGCGATGACCAATAATGATTTCAGAGGAGGCAATGCTACCCACCTCCTCAGGATGCAGAATGAAACAAGCAGCTATGTAGTGCAATGAGTAAAGCATTGGACCTTGAGTCAGGAGGAAGACCTGAGTCTCGAATCCCACTTCACACCCTTACTAGATATGTGAACCTGGGCAAGGCGCTTAACCTTTGTCTGCTTCAGTTTCTTCATCTTTAAAATA
Source organism: Phalanger gymnotis (assembly GCA_028646595.1). Taxonomy (NCBI): domain Eukaryota; kingdom Metazoa; phylum Chordata; class Mammalia; order Diprotodontia; family Phalangeridae; genus Phalanger; species Phalanger gymnotis. The sequence goes on from CM053624.1 coordinate 123,710,782, forward strand.
AGGATAAAAATAGCACCCATCTCCCAGGTTTATTGTAAAGATTAAGTGAGATAATATTTGTAAAAATGCTTTGCCAACCAAAAGTAGCATATAAATATTAACTAGCTTTTTTTATTTTTTTTTATTTTTAGTTTACAACACTTGGTTCTACATAATTTTGAGTTCCAGATTTTCTTCCCTCTCTCCCTCCCTTACTCCCCCCGCCCCAAGACGGCATAGAATTCCATATAACATCCACATATAACTTCGTTAACTAGTTTATTTGTGTTTTTTAATATGGCCAATTCGGGAATTAGTTTTATTACGGTATATCGGTTATAAAGGCTTGGGACATTAATTTTTGCTAATAAAATAATTCAAAACAATAACACAAATCACTCTTCTTCCTCACCTTCATCTCCTGGAATCTCTAGCTCCCTCCAAGACTCAATTCACCTTCCTATAGGAGTCCATTCCCTTCTTGATACCCTCCCCCCAGATTTACAGCTTCCCTCTTCTGATTGCTTTTTTTTGCATTATTGATAGATTTACCTGTATACATGTTGTTTACACCCAGTAAAATACAACTCCCTGTGGGAGAGACTGCTTCGTTTTTTATTTTGTACCCAGCACCTAACATTATATCTCTCTTAGTAAATGATCAGTGAGTGCTTTTTGCCCCATTGCTAGTTCACCTGTATATCTTAGGTTTTTTTCCTAGTTCCTTGAAGGCCTGTAGAGTTCCCATCTAAAACATCTGTGTGACTCTCATGCACCTAAAATTGCACTCTCCACCTAATGTGTGTGTGTGTGTTTGTTAAACGGCTGGGTAAATGAATTCCAAATCCAAATATCGCTGTCTGCATTATAGAAGAGTTTATTAGGAGTTTAAGATAGAAGAAAGATTTTTTAACATACCTGACTTTTTGCATGATGCTTTTCATGTTTTTTCCTGTAATTTATTATGACTCATTTTAAGAAGATGACAAGTTCTTCAAGAATAAGACTACGTTTTACACTTTTTTTTGCACTGCTCCCCAAAGCACCTACACATGTCATGGTGATGGGCACATGGGATGTAGCTAATAAATATTTTATGTGATTTATCCAAAAAATCACTGATCTCCCCAGCTAACCTGTAGAGAGAGTCACATCCTGCATCTTGGACTACTCATTAGTCAACTATTGCTAGGTGCCCTAAAGGGTTTCTTTTGGAGGTATCTCTACATCATTTAATTTAAGGTAATTTCCAAAGTGTTTCCTGTCATTTTAATTCCCTGTCATCCCCTTCAATGGTCTCACTGAGTGCCTTCTGCATGAAAACAGTACCCAACTTCATAGATAATTAAAGGTTGGCTTTTCCACGGCCATGACTCAAATAGTCTCTGAGCTGCAATGTAATCATTCCCTTCATCATTACATTGCATTAGTTTTCTAAAGTGATCCTATCTACAGTGGCCTTTACCAGGGAAACACAAAATTTACCCAGGGCAGTTGAAAGCCCATTAAAATCTTTGCTGCTGCCTCAATTCCTAAACCATGGATCAATAAGATTTTTCTTTGAAGCATTTGCAAATTTGTCACTATTGATGTTTGTCAAATAATTTCCTAGCCCAGAGATAGACTTGAAAGTTAATTTGCTAGAAATGAGGAAAGAGAGCCATTGCAGGAACAAAGTAATGTGGCACCAGTTCCTTCCTCCTGTGTTTCCTGTTTGGGGCAGGGGTGGAGAGGGACATAACAGGAGATGGTCCATGAGAAGATGACTGTCATCAGATGAAGTGACTTGTCCTACCCAGCCGCCCTGCAGACTGCCATCCTTTTGATGTTTTTTTTTTTCAAACAGTCATCAGCAATGCCAGTAAATTAATCAAATGATAATGAAATTTGGCCCCTCTTTATTCTAGTGTCTTTCCTCTGTTAATTACTTCTTATTTATTTGGGCTCCTTGTTTTGTATATATTTGTTTGAGTGCTGTGTCACCCATTATTTTGTAAGTGCCTTGAAGGCAGGGACTGCCTTTTGCCTCTTTTTTTTTTCCTTATTCCCAGAGTTTAGCACAGTGCCTGGTGCATAGTGCCTGGCACACAGTAGGCACTTAACAAATGCTGATTGGTTGATTTTCTGTGCAGAAAATGGGAAATGAGAAAAAATATAAGGATTTCAGGGTGGAGTCTAGAGGGGTGGTATTAGAAAATGGGAGTGGGAAGAAACCAAAATAAATCTGGTGAACTAGAGAACATTTTGTTATGGTCTTTTTACAAAGCTGTGTGTATTCTAAACCTGAAGACCTTTAACCTTCCATCAGTAGAAAGGCTTCCTCTTACTAGACTTCAAACACAAAGCCAAGAAAGACTTTGCCAAGAAAAACAGAAAAGTATGACATACAAAATAATAGTATTTGACTCTGGCCTTTCTGGGCCATACATCTGGGAAGAGAGAGGAAGGAGGGAGGGAAATAATTGTTTTAAACCCCAAAAGCACAAACAGACAAATATTTATTTATCCAAAAGGTCTACTTTTTCTCTGGTTCTAAGATGCTTCTAAAAGGTCCAATTCACAATGGTAAATTCCATTCAATCACTCTGCTTTGGGAAAGGGAAGTAACGAAAAGCAGAGGATCTCTGGGCATAGAATAATAGAAAGCACATAGTTATGAGTCAGGAAGGAGCTGGAATTTTAGTGATACCACCATCAAGGAAAGAGAGGCAAGATAGTGTAATGGAAATAATAACGGATTAAAAATCCAGGAGACTTGAATTTTAGTTCTAGCTAGCTCTGATCCCAGCTTCTGCTGTGTAAGGTTAAGCAAGCCAGTTACCTTCTCTGGGCCTTACTTTACTCATCTGTGAAACAGAGTTTCAACTAAATGATGCCTAAGGCTGCTGCCATCAGCTCACTTTATGATTTTCACTCAGAAATCCCAAACCTATGGACTAAGAGGGTTGTTTGAACTCTGTATTAAAGACATACAAGATGAGTTAGTAAGGAATGGTTTGTCCATTGGTTAATCCACCAACCAAAAAATCAATGGACTACATGCTACATGTATATAGTGACCACATGGCATAGTAGAAAGAGTTCTTCTGGGCTTGGAGTAAAAAAAGACATAAGCTCAAATTCTGTCTTTTGACACTAACTATCTGACCCTAGGAATAGGGCTATTGCTTAGGATTTATCTAGAAGGAAGGAAGGAAGGAAGGAAGGAAGAAAGAAAGAAAGAAAGAAAGAAAGAAAGAAAGAAAGAAAGAAAGAAAGAAAGAAAGAAAGGAAGGAAGGAAGGAAGGAAGGAAGGAAGGAAGGAAGGAAGGAAGGAAGGAAGGAAGGAAGGAAGGAAGGAAGAAAGGAAGGAAGGAAGGAAGGAAGGAAGGAAGGAAGGAAGGAAGGAAGGAAGGAAGGAAGGAAGGAAGGAAGGGAGGGAGGGAGGGAGGGAGGAAGGAAGGAAGGAAGGAAGGGAGGAAGGGAGGGAGGAAGGAAGGGAGGAAGGGAGGGAGGAAGGAAGGAAGGAAAGAAGGAAGGGACACTCTGAAATAAGCACTGTATACATTATTCAGAGTATTTTATAGATGAGAAACTAAATCTAAACAGAATGGAGTCTGATCATGAAGAGCTCTGAATTCTAGGTTGAAGCATTTCGACTATCTTGTAGACAAATAAGAGTCACACAGTACAGTTGGAATGGCTAATAATGGTAAGGTGGGTTTTTTTTTGTATTTTGGGTTTTTTTAATGGGAGACAGAATCCGAAATGTACTTTAGACTCTGTTCACTTTAATAATTGAACTAATGCATCATCAAATAGAATCATTAAAGTTGGAAGGGATATGACCAATGATCTAGTCTATTACCTCTTTTGAAAAATGAGGATTCAAAAACGAGGCCCAGAAAGATGAAACGACTCATACAAGCTCACACTGAGAATGTACTGAGTACAAAGAAAGTCAAGAGTACTAACTAGATCTCTTGACTCCTGCACTAATATTCTTTCCACTACAACATGCTGCCTCTCAAAAATAGAGGGCAACATTGAATCAGTTGCTCCTAGGTTATGAACATCAGAAAAGTATATTGTTTTAATTAGGTTATATTTGCATTATGTCAGACTCAGGACAGGGATCAACAGTAAATCTCAGACAGGATGAGGTTGAGACAAGATAAAACCTCTCTAGAAGGGAGCAGGAATAAGAACAGACTAGGCATATAGATGTATCTGGAAAAAGGGAAGGGGAAGAGAATAAGCATTTATTAAGCATCTACTATATGCCAGGCACTGTGCTAAGCATTCTACATGGAGCAAGTTCAGAAATAAGCAATAGCAGTGTGGCTCTGACCCCAGAAGTAGAACATAGTCTCAGTTGTAGCCTCTAACCCAGTCTGACTCTGCAGCTGAATAAGCAAAGCAACAACCCCAGACCAATGGGGAGCCTTCAGGAGAGCTTTCCAGCTAACTGATGATGTTCGGTTCAGTAGCAATCTACAGGCTTCAACCAAGGCAAGCCCACAAGCATGTTGCCCAGACTTGAAACCAGTTCAGGAACTTCCAGGGGTCAGGCTAATAAGGCAGTAATCAGATTTTGCCCCAAATTGGATTACCTTCGGAGTGCTGGAAGTTTACAGTTCCTCAGAATAATCTGCCATGAAAATCCTGAAATAATATGATACTCAATACTTCAAGAAAGCAAGAAATCTCCAGAAATGTGTAGAGTCCAATCATAACTAAAGTAGAGTCAGAAAGTAGGCTGGAAGAATGAACTAAAAAAAAAAGAATCCTACCATTGAAAATTATTATAGTAATAGGGATATTGACAACATAAACCAAGAAGAAGAGAATTGCTCAAAAGATCTGAAAAAAATCTTAAGGAAAGACACAGCTTGAGCACAAATTCATGAGAATTCCTAAAAGACAGGGAGCAGGAGTTTTCTTAAAAGTTTAAAATTATTTTTATAAATGAAATTAAATTAACAACATAATTTATTAAAATTTATTTTGTAAATGAAATTAATATACAAAAGGAAAAATTGAAATATAAATGAGAGCTGTGGAAAAAAAAGTGGAAATGGAATCAACAGCTTGGCACAAGAGATATAAAAGCTTACCCAAATAAAAACTTTAAAAATTAAAAAGACCCAAATAGAAGATAATAACTCCAAGAAATGCCAAGACAAAGTCAAAAGATTGGAAAAATATATGTAATGTTTTCATTGTAAAAACAACTGACCTAGAAAACAGAAAAAGGAAAAATAATAATTGGTCTACATGAGTACCATGACCAACAAAAAAAGAGCCTAAAACTCATGTTTCAAGAAATCATAAAAGAAAATTGCCCAGATCTTTTAGAATAAGGGGACAAAGCAGGAAGAGAAAAATATCTACTAGTCAACTCCTGAAATAAACACTAAAATGAAAACTTCCAGGAACATTAAAGATAAAATCCAGAGCTTCAATAACAAAGAAAAAAATAATGGCCACCATCCAGAAAGAAAGAATTAAAATACCTAAGAGCCACAGTCAGTATCACACACAATTTAGAAGCTATCACTGTAAAGGAGTGGAGAGCTTGGAATAAAATATTCCAGAAGGCAAAGGCTTATAGTAGTCCTATAGGCTTATAATGAAAAATAGGTTACCCAGCAAAACTGAGTATAATCCAAAAGTGAGGGGCAGGGATGGAGAATGGATCTTCAATGAAATAGAAGACTCCCGAGTATTTCAGATGGCAAGACTGAAGCTGCACAGTAACACTGAAGTTCAAACACAGGAGTTAAGAGAAACATAACAAAATAAACATGATCCTAAGGGACTAAAAAAAGATAAACTGGTTACACTATAACATGGGAAGATGACATATGCCCCTCAGAACTCTATCAGCATCAAGAGCTACAATAGATTTGGGAATGGTTTGGTTATACATTAATGATCTGACTAGGAGAGTGAAAAGAGAAGGGAAGAACAATACATTAGGGATGGGGGAGGTAGAGTAAGGATGGGAAAAATTATCACATATAATTGGGGTGTACAAGTAGAAGATTATACAAACAATGAGGAAGGGGTAGGGGGAATGGGTGACCCTTGAACCTTACCCTCAACTAAAATGGTCAAAGGAGAGGAAATACATATGTAGAACTGGGTACAGAAATGCACTGAATGGGAATACAGGATGAAAAGGAGAGAAATGAGAGGGAGGAATAAGAGGGCAAGTAAATTATGGGAGGGATTAGTCCTGAGCAAAATAAACTCTAAATAAAGATTTACTAAAAACATTTATACCAGCTCTTTTTGTGGTGGTAAAGAATTGGAAACTGAGGGAGTGTCTACAATTAGGGAATGGCTGAACAAGTTCTGACATTAATGTGAAAGAACACCACTGTGCTGTAAAAAAATGATAAAGAGCATGATTTCAGAGAAATCTAAGAAGATAGATATGAACTGATGCAGTCAGGTAAGTAGAACTAGGAAAAAAAAATTCTATCCTAACAACAATAAAGACAAAAATGAAAATAAAAAAAAAAATTTGAAAGGTTTAGAGACTAATGCAATGACCAAGAACAATTCCTAAGGACTCATGATAAAACATACTATCTACCTCCTGATGGACAGGTGATGGACTTGTGTCATCCATTCAGACATGAGTTGCTAATTATTTTATGAAATTGTAAAATGGGACATGCACACCTGCTACTTTGATTATTGCTGGAAAGGACCAGAATGGCAGCAGTGAGGCTGTAATCACTCTTTAACAAAGCTCAGAGGGTATAGGAGCAAAGTACATGGAAAATACAGAGAAAAGAGGGTGGATGGTGATGGTGTGGTGTATGAAGGCAGGCAGAAGTGGGGAAGAGGATGGGGAGGGAGAGAGAGGTACAGTCAATCCACTCATGCAATCACAGATTTGAGTTGAGAGCACTAGACAGCACAAACCCTCTAGAGATGGAAGAGTGCTTGGGAGACAAGAGTTTAAGATCTCGTTTTTATAGGGTTTTTTGAGGAAACACTGACTTTTATATGTGCCACCTTTGGGTTAGTTCATTAACATATCTGAGTCATCTTAAAGTTATCAGTAAAACTTTAAAGTTAACATTATCTCAAAGTGAGCAGTAACATTTGGTGTTGTACTGGTCTTTCTTTGGCTTTCTGGAACTTATCTGAGATTTACATATCATAGGACCAAAAAGCCCTGACAGCAAAGCCTCGATGACTTCCCCCGATTCTGCACACATGACCAGGATATAACTTTTAGTTAATATGGGATACAACTGTAAAATTATGCTCCTCTGAACTTGGAGATGGTTTGTACCTGACTTCTATGTTCCCCTTTGCAAACTTACTTTCTGTTATTACTACTTTATGATAGCCCCTTGGGGGCAGCTAGATGGTTCAGTGGATAGAGTCAGAAAGACCTGAGTTCAACTCCAGGCTGAGACACTAGCTGTGTGACCTTGACCAATTCAATTGACCTCTGTTTGTCTAGGAGGTAGCTAAGTAACTAAGCAGATAGAGCACTGGGGCCTGAAGTTAGGAAGACCTAAGTTCTAATCTGGCCTTGGCTTTGTGACTCTGGGCAATTCTCTTAACCTCTGTTTGTCTTAATCCACTGAAGAAGGAAATAGCAAACCTCTCCAGTACAATTGCCAAGAAAACCCAATGGAGAAAAATGGAGAACATTGTCTACAGGTGTCATGAAGAATAAGATATGACTTACTCAACTGATCAGCAACAACAATGGGCCAGTTATAACCTTACTGATTAGAAGGGGTGGAATGTGCAGGGGACCAGAACAAGGTATGATTTTGACAAAGACACATACACAGACATGGCCAGTGTAAGAATTTATCTTGTTTAATCTTTTGTATTTGTAATAGAGTTTTCCATTTTATCTTTTTTTTAAAATTTATTCAGGGGATGTTTTATTTTAATTTATTTTTGACATGTTTGGTTTTCAGCATTGATTTTCACAGGAGTTTGAATTACAAATTTTCTCCCCTTTTCCACCCCCCCCCACTCCAAGATGGCGTACACTCTGGTTGCCCTGTTCCCCAGTCTGCCC
>CM053624.1:123719304-123742915 GCA_028646595.1 Phalanger gymnotis
CATCTGACTGTATGTTTTGGTCTTCTTTGTCACCAAAGAAGGATTCCAGAGTCTGAGACTGAATCTGGGTGTGTTTCCGCCACCTGGCCATATTCCCAGCCAACTTAATTAACCTTTGAATTTTTCAATGGGGTGTGGCTGCTTATAGACTAAAGAGTTCTATGTTCCATGCTTGGGTGGATGCGCTGCCTCGCCAGCACTCCTCCTTCCCCAAGAACCCCCTACCAGGACTGGGCTTAAATCTTCAGCAGGCTCTTCACTCCTTGTCTGATCGGCCACTTAATTCCTCCCACCTGGTAGGCCTGGGGCCAGAAGCAACTGCAGCCATAGTTCTAAAGCTGCCCCAACTCTTCTGCCCCAGGGGCAGTGGCCGAACCACAAACTCAGTCACGCAGCTTTTCCCACTAACCTTCTCTGATGTCTTTGCTCTTTGTGGGGTGAGAGGTCTGGTGGATGCCACAGCTCAGTAATTCAGGATGCCAGGGCACTCTCTGCTCGTCTCCTGGTCTGGTAGGTCCACGTCTGGTCTGTTTGCACCATGCGCGCTGGGCTCTGCTTGGCTCACCTCTTCTCCCCTCAGCTGGGGGCTGGGAGCTCCATGTGGGACAGACTTTACCCAGAGACCATCCAGGCTATCCTGGGCTGGAGCCCTGTTCCCTCCGCCACTTTGTGGGTTCTGCAGCTCTAGAATTGGTTCAGAGCCATTTTTTATAGGTTTTTGGTGGGACTTGGTGGGAAGCTCACGCCAGTCACTGCTTCCCAGCCGCCATCTTGGCTCTGCCCCGACCTTTGAGCTTTTTGTCAGGGTATGACTGCTTATAGAGTAGAGAGTGCTTTGTCCCAAGCTTTAGGGACTGTCCTGCTATTTTGAGAGCTACTTCTACTCCACTATTATGACAAGTTCTGCCATAGCAGCGCCCCTCCTCCCCTAAGAACTGGCAACCAGGATCATGACCCAGATCCAAGTAGGGCAAAGCACTCCCTGCACTCCCACTCTTATCCGCTGCTCAATTCCTCCCACTGTTTGGGCCAGAGACTCTAGAAGCAGCCACAGGCACTTCCTGCTGCTGCTGCTGCCACCACCATAGTGCTGCCCCCATGGTTGGGGTCAGACCACTCTCTAACCCAATCCAGCAGCTTTCCCACTAACCTGCTCCATGGTCTTTGGTGTTTGTGAGTTGAAAACTCTGGTGACTGCTATAGCTCAATGACTCATGGCCCTAAGGCCTGCTCTGGCCAGTTGACTCTAGATCTGGTCTGTCCTGGCATGGCCCATGCTGGGCTGTGCTCTGCTCCCAGCACTGTGCAATAGACCCTTCCCAGAAACCATCCAGGCTGTCCTGGGCTGGAGACCTGCTTCCCTCTGCTATTTCATGGGTTCTGCAGCTCTAGAATTTCTTCAGAACCATGTTTACAGTGTTTGGAGGAATTTCTGTTCTGTTTTTTTATTCACAGATCTCCTTATCTGTAACTGAGGTTCATCTTCCCATGGTAAGATAGCTAGCAAATGTCAGAGCCAGGATTCAAAATTAGGCATCCTCACTCTAAGATAAATGTCCTTTTGAACTAGAAAGATACTAAGGACTTTCCTGGCCAGAATTTCTGAAATTCATCTTATAAGCAAGCCTCTTTTTAAAAAGCATAATTTGAAATGAGCAATAATTACTTTTCCCTCTGTTACCAGGAAAATCATTTCTACATTACATTATATTGCTATGATTTTATCACCAAGGTACCATCGTGCTAGGACACTGAGGGACAAGTCTTCATAAATGAGGCCTTAAGTAGACCCAGACATTTTTATATTATGAGCAAAATATTTTTCAATCCATTTACATGTAGAGGAATGGGTCTGGATATGATAGAAGTCTTGGGGAGTGGGGATTTTAAAATGAGCCAGATCACACATTAAGAATTAGTGCTGACTAAATGTAAGTGATGCTTGGAGGACAAATGTGTCCCTCGACTTAGATTTCAAATTCATTCTTCCATCTGTTTTCCAAAGCCTACTTGTCTTTAGGAGTAGAAGTGGTTGACAACTAGTATCCTTGCTTCTCCTCCCTCTGTGTGCTGCCCCAGGGTTCACAAAAAGAAAAAAAAAGTTGTCTGACTAATGTACTGTTGGGTGGGCTGTGAAGTGATCCAACCATTCTGGAAAGCAATTTGAAACAGTGCCAAAAAGCTATAAAACTGAGTTTGCCCTTTGACCCAGCAATACCACTACTAAGTCTATATTCCAAAGAGATTTTTTTAAAGGGTGGAGGCGGGGTGGGGGGCAGAAGAGAGTGGGGTTGGAAGGACCTATATATACAAAAATATCTATAGCAGCTCTTTTTGTAGTGGCTAAGATTTGGAAATTGAAGGGATGCCCATCAATTGCAGAATGGCTGAACAAGTTGTCGTAGATGATTGTGAGGGAATATTATTGTGCTCTAAGAAATTACAAGTACGATGCTTTTAGAAAAGCCTGGAAAAACTTACATGAACTGATGCAAAGTGAAGTGAGCCGAAGCACATTGTACACAGTTACAGTAATACAGTAAAATGATTACTTGTGAATGACTTAGCTATTGTCAGCAATACAATGATACAAGACAATTCCAATGAAAAATATTATTCACCTCCAGAGAAAGAACTGATGGAGTCTGAATGAAGATCAAGGCATACTTTTCTTAAATTTTCTTTATTCTTCTTGGTTTTATTTTTCGGCCTGTTTTCTTTCATAATACGATTAATACAGAAATAGGTTTTACATGACAACACATATATAAACTGTATCGAATTGCTTGCCTTCTCAAAAAAGGGAGAAGGGAGGAAGAAAGGAAGAGAATTTGGAACTCAAATTTTTTTTTAAAAAGAAAGGTTAAAAATTTTACATGTAATTGGAAAAAAAATAAAATGTTTTAAAAAAGAAAAAAGTCTAGAGGTGTGAAACTGTATTTGTTGTGAAGGAACATAATTATGAAACATGGTTCTGATATTTGGTACCTTTGACTTTGTTGAAGTTATCTCAGCTTTTCTGGGCCTTATTTTATTGAACTATAAAATTATTTTCTTGCACTAGAGTGAGAGAATTCTTAATTTTCTGTGTATCATGAACCCCTTTCATAATCTAGTAAAGTCAGTGGATCCTTTATCAGAATAATGTTTTTAAATAATAGAAAGAAATTATCATTTTCTATTAGAGGTTAGCAAAAATAAAGATATAATTTTTCCCACCCAAGTTTAGCAGATCTCCTGAAATCTATCTGTGGCCCATGTGCAGATCTGTGGACCTCAGGTTAAGAATCTCTGCAAGAAAAGATCTCTAAGGCCTCCTTATTTATTTATGATTGTAGATCATATGATTTCCATGGTTCCATAAACACTTTAGGTATAAAAAGGATATGACCCATATAAGTCCTAGGAAGGTTCAGAGAGAGTGTAGAATCAACCAAATAAGCCTCTAAGGATGAAAGGCTTTCCTTGGCATGTCCTCATCTTCACCTCAGCCATCTTTAGCCCTGCTATTGAGTGTACACCATACATACCCAACCCCATTGGTTTTCCATATCATTCTCTTAGAATGTAATCAAATCACCATTACCATTGCTTCTGAAAATGGGGCATCAATGTATTGCTTTATTGTCCATTCAGCATCTTTGTAACTTCCCAGATTATAATCCTCTTCTCTGGCTATCACTCCCTTATAGTTGCTACCTCCCTCAACAGAATATAAGCTCCTCGAAGGCAAGGCTGATATTCCTTTTATATTTGTATCTTCAGCTTACAATACAATACTTGGCACTCAGAGATGTGGAATAGACCCAAGATTTCATTGATATAAGGAGCTCCAAGATAAGTAAATTTTCACTACAAAAGTAGGCTAGAACCTTCTCTACAACTCAGAGTCTTACAGAATTTCGTACAGCTCTAAGAAACATCCTATCCAAAATTCACTCAACCAGTATATATCAAAGGTAAGACTTGAGCCCACATCTTATTAACTTGGGAGCAAACTCTCTTTCCCCAAAGGAGACAGCTAGATGGCTCACTAGATAGGGCACTGGGCATGAAGTCAGGAAGACCTGAGTTCAAATTTGGCCTCAGACACTCACTAGCTCTGCGATCCTCTCCAAGTCACTTAACCCTGTTTGCCTTAATCCACTAAAGAAGGAAATGGCAAAACATTCCAATATCTTTGCCAAGAAAACCCCACAGACAATGTCATCTATGGGATCACAAAGAATTTACATGACTGAATGACTAAACAACAAACTCTATCCCCAACACCACACCTATATCCAAAGTACAAACACAATACTTGGTACCTAGTGTGTAATTAATAAGTGATTTTCATTCATTTATGTCTTCAGAAGCAATTTAATTAATTTCTCTCCCAAACAATTATCTAGGGTGCTAGACCATCTAAGGCTCCTATCTCTGTTCCTGTCCTTTGAACAAGGCTATAACCCTACCCCCACTGACTATTTCTGCTATTGGTTACCTGCCATTACAAATGACTTTGGCTATTGCCTAGACATTCATTCTTGCATAGCCCTACAACAGTATGTTCTCCCTGTATACATGTGGAAAATCAGGTGTAGAGGCAACATGATAATGAATAGAATGTTCTATTTGGAATTAAGAAGACCTGAGCTTAAATTCCACTTCTGACTCTTACTAACTGTGTGATCATGGGCACATTGTCTTCACTATTTACTCATCTGTAACTTGAGGAAAGATACACAATCTATCAGGTTGTAATATTGTTAAAATAAGATAACACCAAAAATGCTTTGCAAATTTTAAAGTGCAATATAAATATCAGTTGTTTTATTGATATTATATATTCTGATTTTCAGTGATAATAATAAATGAAAACATCACTGTACTAAAAATCCTCCCTTCTAAAATTCTTTGAACTCACAAGCTTTTACCATCTAAGAAAATTTACATTAGTTTTATTCTCTGCCCAGTTTCCTCTACACCATTGCTTCTATTTTTTTATGCTTTGGACATATGCCAACATAAGAGTTTAAAGAGATGAAACCCTGTTGAAAGGATCCAAGCTTGAGAAATGAAGACCTTGAATAGAACAGTATCAGTAGGAAAACAGAGAATGATATGGATATGAGAAATATTCTGAAAGCAGAATTGGTATTAATCGATATGACTTGTTGGGCTTAGAAGATGGAGATAAAAGAACGGAATTGCACATCTGAGGGACTGAGAGATTGGTGCCATAGACAGAGATGAGAAAGTGCAAAATGGAGTGGTTGACATTTATACAGCACTTCTAAGTTTATAAAATGTTTTACATGTGATATATGTAAAAAGGACGAAAAGAAAGAAGGAAGGAAGGAAGGAAGGAAGAAAGGAAGGAAGGAAGGAAGGAAGGAAGGAAGGAAGGAAGGAAAGAAGGAAGGAAGGAAGGAAGGAAGGAAGGAAGGAAGGGACACTCTGAAATAAGCACTGTATACATTATTCAGAGTATTTTATAGGTGAGAAACTAAATCTCAGAAAGATTAATTGATTTGTCCATGGACGCATAGCTAGTATCAAAAATAGAATTCAAACCCACATCTCTTTTAATTCCCAAGCTAGTGCTATTTTTAGTAAATTATGTTGCTTCCCATATCAAACCTAGAAGAGATCATAGAGATTGTCCAATCCAGCCATCTCAATTTACCGATGAGGAATCTGCCTCCTCTGGAATGAGCTAGGATTGTAATTAAGTATTAGATGTCAGATGATCAACCACGCATTTATCAATGATAAAGACAGATCTTATAGATTTCCATTAAGTTCATGTTTAAGAGGTCATTCAACTTAAATCATGATGCATTACATTTTTCTATACTATAGACTGCACCTGAATTTAGACCATAGTCTAAAACAGAATATGAGCAGATCCAGAAATGTAACAAAGCTCCCTAAATGTTGATGAACTATCGAATTATTTTCCGTATGTCTTTCTTGGCTCCCCTGGGAAATTGTGAGCATTTTTAAAATAGGGAACTGCAGTTTTAATGCTTGCTTCCCACCCACCCATCTGCATACCATCACCTAATATGCTATAGGACACATAATACGTGCACAACAAATATTAGTTGAATGAGTGACTTTTACTGAATGAATGTATGAAGGAATCTTTGGTTCTTTGTGGACTTCCCATAAATTTAACTGATTAGTTTGCACACATTGGGAAACAAAATAATGATATGAGCTATATAACATTGTGCAAATCAAATTCACATAATAAATCATTTTATATGCTGTTTTTAATCTGACTTTGAAACTCACTTTCCACAAATAGGATAGGCTGCCATGCAAATCAGTGAGCTCCTATAGAGTAGTGGGCTCCTCGTCTCTGGAATAGATGAAAATCCATCCATTCAGAAGATGGATTACCACTTGAAAAGTAATTGGAACTCTTTACATAAGGAGCTCTCACTTTAACTGGAAGATTAGACTCAGTGTGGCAGTTTATACTACTCACAGGTTGTTGTTTGTCCTTCATTTTCAAAGAGAGCCATGACATCAGGCTCTCCTCCACTAGCCAACAATAAATCCCAGCCCAAGCCCAACTTGGTCATCGTTTGGGCCCTGATTGGCTCAGAATGAAGGTAAATAGCAATTGTTTCTGTATTGGCCAGAAACCCTGAGGGCCTTCCCCTCTCAGACCGATTTTTTTAATAGTTAAAAAAAGGCCATTCTCTGTCTCATTTCTTACCTAGCCTTAATCACTGAATGGACCTTGCCTCAGTCAAACTGAGACCTGTTAAAGACCTTCGTTTAAATAGACCAAGGTCTCCCACTCCCATCTAGGGCCATCACCAGTTGTCCTAATCTATATCTTGACACCGGGCCCAGGTGGCTTTGGAGGAGAAAGTGAGGCTGGTGATTTTGCACAGCCTTCCCTTATTTAAATCCAATTCACTTTTAAGTTATATTGTCACCTTCCTGATGTCATGGTCCTCTTTGAGAACAAAGGACAAATGACAACAACAAGGAATATTGAACTAAAGGACTCACAGTTCATTGATTCTATAGTTTACTGTCCAAGAGCTGCTAACAAATGGTAATGGAGTGATTCAGTTACTATGGATCTCTAAGCATAAGACTGAAGTGGAAATAGAAATAGAAACAAATGACAAGCTCAGATTCCTTTCTTACAATCCTATTAATTTCCCATATGTCTTTAAAACAACCACTAGCACCATGTTGTGCTAATACACAAGGAAGAACTGGAGAAGTAGAAGGAAAAACATGAAGCAATGCTACACCATAGATAAAATCACAAAAGAGTTGGAAGATACCTAACGGATCATCTTCATAGAGACTCCTGCATGCCTAGAATATACTTACTCCTCACCTCTACTTATAATTTAGAGTTTCCTTTGAAGCTCACCTCAAGTGTCATCTTATAGGAAGTCTTTTCTGAATCTGCTAATTATTAGTGCTCAGATTATCTCATATCAGGAACCTCTAGGAGGCCCCTTATGCCCCCTGGAAGACTACTCCACAATCACTGTGTGACTCAGCATCTACACAAGACCATAGCTCATAAGCCCCCATTAATGTGTTTACTTTCACTAGTAAACCAGAGACATATAAGTTCAAAATAAAAGATGCTTAATAAAAGAGCATAGAGGAAAAAAAATGACCAGAAAAGATTCCCCACCCCCAGCTCCCATGTAGAGACAGGTAGAGACCAATAGGTTGTCAAGTTACCAGGAAGGAAGAGATATGCACAGAAGACTGACAAATGTGTAACCAAGAAACCCACACAGAAAACATGCATGTAGGGAATCTGTGTGGGCAGGATACAAACATAGTCAAAGCTACTCAAAACTCTTGACATCTGAGAGCTACAGAAGTTCTATGGTAATATTATCCCTGGCTTGATCATTGCTTCTCTGCTTTCCATCATGATCCCCTTGACGGGGTTCCCCACTGATCTCGAGGATGCCAAATTACTCTTTGCTACATCTGACTAGGCTTCGGTGAGCTATCTTACCATGGACCACTGCTGATCTCTGCTGCCATCTGCTAGAGTACAGTCAATGGTGTTGTTTGCAAACCCCAAAAAAGGTGAAATAGCTTTAGAAAGAAATTTTTTATATCATCTGGTAAAAGAGAGGGAGCTTCGGCTCCTTCTTGTCCTGGCTCTGGAAGCTGAGGGAATTGAGGGTATTAGGACAGTACGTGGTTCATTGTGGGAATTGAGAGAGCCGATCTTGTGATTTAATTCTAAAGCGAGCTCAGTTCCCTCTCTGTTCAATCAGGGGTCTAATCAAAATTCCATCTTGTGAGAAAAGTTTATTCTGTTGTGGGAATTGGGAGAAAACCTCATTAAACTTTTTGAACCTAGCCCTATGTGGCTGGGAAACTGGACTTACCTCTACCTGCTGCTTAGAGACCCTTAACCAAGGACCTAGTTTATGCTGACCAGAAACCCGTCAGATTCAAAGACTGATATGAGGATTTTTTTCACAATTATACATCTCAAACAATTCACAAGTCTTATCTCAAAATTGGCTCCCTACTGATCAGTTATGTTTGACCGTTTACAGACACTTGACAAAGGAGGGAGGGAGATACCTCTTTTTCTGAATTCAGAGAATTGTACCTGTTTGCTCTTCCCTCCCAATTTGGAAGTCCCTAATCTTTCTTCCAATTAGAAATCAGATTACCTGATGCTGTACTGTTTCCTTTTCTCCCCCTATATTTGGGAGTCCAGGCCTAATTTAAGGAGGCCTGGTCCTGCTTTTTTGGGCAATTGACACGTACCGCTTAATAAACTGATATCCTCAGAAGATCAAACTTTTGTTTCCTCAGTCGTTTCACCTTTCACCCACCACAAAAATTTACATTATATAGAATTTAGAAAAGAGAACACACAAACCGCACATATGCAGTTAAGCAATTTTGCTGAAGGGGCAAATTGAAAACAAAGTAGATTGAGATGGATATCAGTAAATATAAATATTCAATAAAATTTAAGCAAAGTTAAAACACAAGAGAGCTCAAAACACAAGCTCAAAACAAGACCTGGGTGTGGGAACTCAAAACAAGAATGTTTTGGGTAACCTAGTGTAATATCAATTAAGGTGGGACCTTTTAAGTGTTTTAGAATGCTAAATTAATTAAGTATCTTTGATTGAGTCTAACTAGGTGCTAAACCCCAGGCCCAAACCCCTAACTACTAGGTGCTAAGCCTATGTGAATGTGAAGCCCCCAGGGCCCTAAGGGTTGTTGCTAAGATCAGAGCCAATGTATGTGCCTAAGTTCTGGTCACTCAGATGATGTTTCATGATGTCAAAAGAGTGTATAAAAAGAGAGAACAGAGCAGTTTGCCTGAGGCTCTCACTCCTGGAGTAGTGTTGGTGTGGGACTCTGGGCAGCTGCTCTAAGAGCCTCCTGGCTCATCAACCCAGATGTTGATGGTTTTTTGGTAACTATGAACTGTGATCTGATCTGTTTATATTGTGTATGTTTGTTACTTGGTTGTATTTGCTCTGAAGTTCAGGGTGCTGGCTTTTCCCCCTGAACTAAGTGAATGTACTAAGTGAATATTTGTATGTTGGATTGAAATAGGATTGTTAACCCCTTAACATTACTTTCCTTAGTAAAGCAAATCGAGAGAACCTGTGCTGGCAGAGTTCTTGTGGTTGTTGGTCTTGTGTTGATCTTTCATCCCCACAGCAGCTGTTAGCTGAATTGTTGCAACACCTAGGAACTGGGGAAATCCAAAATTCCTTGTAGCCAACTCCAGCATTCCTGAAGAGTTACTGAAGTCAGAGTAACATTCTAAGTTCAAACAATCTTCAGTCACATAAAGTTAGGCTCAAACAATATTAATAAGTGATAAATGATAATCCCCACTAAAAACTTCTCCCTGACAGGAGAGATACAACTCTTTAAATGAAGTGACAAAAGTGATAAACCATCACATCTGGTCAAGTGTGGAAGGCAGACAACAGAATCAAGCTAGCTAAGATTTGTTTTTCTTTTATCTGACTGCATCTGGTACTGACCAAAGTCCATGGTCCCAAACAACTATCTCACTTTGAGTTAGGAAATTTCTTTTAAGTCTTGTTCTTTTAACCCCTGTTTAGGATCCTGTGTCCCTAAAATCCATGTCAGTGACATTATCAAAAGAAAAATATCCATACGAGTGATGTGGAGTCTATGGCAATGAAGTTCACTTTATTCCCAAGATCCTTTTTAATTGGCATGCAAATGCAGCTAGCAAAGAACAAACAGATGAGGGAAGATGGCAAAGCCATCCCCTTCTAATTCCTGGTCTGTATTCAAGCCCTTATTATCTCTATGTCAGCAACAGACAGAGTTGTTTTAATGTTGACTTTAGTACTAACTAGCATAAAACCTTATAGTATCTCTACATATCTACTTATCTGCTCAAATATTGCATCTTTGGCAAAAAACATATCTTACTTAAATGTAGAGACTGTTTTTCATTTTGTTTTCATAGCTATAGTACCTAGCATAATGTTGTGCTCACAAAAAGTGATATAAATAAAATAAACAAAAATACATTAAAAAATAAAATAAATAAATTATTTAAATTGAATCTAATCCACTCCCCTCAATTTACAGTTAAGAAAACTTGGACCATAACAAGTTAAGTGACTTCCTTAAGGTCACACCTAGTAAGTAGAAAAACAAGGATTTGAACTCAGGTCCTTCAGCTCCAAGCCAATGCGCTTTTTGACAGCTCAGCACTACCTGTACAATCTAGCTTGACAGCTGTCTGAATATTCATTAGAAATTGGACAAAGTGGTGGCTTAAAAGCCAGCCAATTTTCTTCTCGAAATTAAGCCCCAAAATGAAAATTATTTTCCAAAGCTCCAGTGCCCTGAATCTGGTAGTTCTTGTTAAACTGAATTCAGTAACTAGCCTTTGAGAAATTTGGTTAAGTTGCTCATTCCAGAAGAATGATCTTAATATTGTTAATCGGTTGCATTGCCTAGGTTATTAGTTTGCAATTCAACCTATTAAGGATTGAATATAGTCCTTCTTCTCTAGTATCAATGGTAATTACAAGTTTAATTGCAGGAATTAATTAGGTGAAATGAATTACGCTTTGCAAGCAATGGAGAAACCTGGTGTCATTTAGAAGGAAAAATCCCAAAGTCCAGTAAAACTGATAAACAAAGCAAAATGTGTCATATTAAGTCAGTTTTATGTATAATTTAATTTAATGTGTTTGAATACAGTAGCTGGGGAGCATTCTTCCCCAAAGACAGATCACATGGTATAGTTACAGTTACATTGATCTTATTCCCACATGTCAGAGTTTAACTGAAAGAAGCAAACATTATTCGTTTACTTTCCTGAAATAATCCACATTTCCTCCTGTGCATCTAAGGTGGCAGCCAATAGCAATGACCTAGCATTGTACAATTTGTATAATTAACCATTCTTCTGTGCCTGGATCATGGCCAAAAGAGATGACCCGAGAACACATTTAACAGATAGGTTGCTTCATCCTTATACACAACTGTGAATACTACCATACTACCAAAAGCCTTTACAAAAATCAACGTTTCTCATATTCTACCAAATGGATACTTATTCAGCCAACCCAGGACTTCCCATAGGGTGTGCTGGGCCCCTGGCAAATATGTTTTTCATGGGACTTCCATCTATATGATCTAAAATAGTGTTACAAAATTCATGGCCCCATATGAGGTGTACTGATTTCTCAATGAATATTAATCTAGAGTGATTAGCTTACAATATTCACCTTTTCATAAACAGCTGTGTGATTTAAAGCACTGAACAGTAAAAAGCCAAAATTATTGTCTATATTGGATTGCTATTGTAGACAATGTGACCACTAGGATCATAATTCCATGCATAATCCAGACCAGGGCCTCATCCTCACTTGCCAGGATTACTGTAATCACCTGCTAATTGTTCTCTCTGCATTCAGCTCTAACCTTCTCTCAACCACCCTCCACACAACTGCTAAACTGATATCCCTAAACTGCAGGCCTGACCACATCATCGCTCTAGTCAAGCACCTTGAATGGCTCCATACCATCTTTGGGATCAAATAGAGAGGCCTCAGTCTGGCATTTAAAGCCCTTCACAGTTTGGTCTCAGCCTATCCTTTCAGACTGGTTACACATTCCTTTTCCTCCTACACTAAATGCTCCAGCCATACTTGCTATTTCCCCATCATGACGCCTCATTTCCTTTCTCTCTGTCTTTGCACGGGCCATCTGTCCCCCAGGCCTAGAATTCCTTCCCTCCAGGTAGATCATCATCTCTTGAAGCCTTAGAACCCTTCAAGCCCCAGCTCAGGGGCCCCATCCTCCAAGCATCTTTCCCTGATTCCCCTCATTGTTAGCCCCATTCCAATCACTGTATGTTTATTTTATATATAAACTATATTTATTTATCTGTAAACATATTGCTTCCCCCTAATAAAATATTAGCCCCTCAAAGGCACTGACTATGTCATCTCTGTATTAGGATCTCCAGCACCTAACACAGTACTTGCCTCTGCATTGGTAACTAAGTTGGGGCCAATGGAGGGAGGTCTGATTATATCTTCACTCCCAAGTAGGCCCAAAACCCCTAGCTACTAGGTGCTAAGCCCATGTGGGCGTGAAGCCCCCAGGGTCCTAAGGGGAGTTGCTAAGACCAGAACCAATAGTAAGAGCTTAAGTTCTGGTTGCTCAGATGATGTTTGATGATGGCTAAAGAGTGCATAAAAGGGAAGACAAAGCTATTTGCTTAGGGCTCTCCCTCTTGGCGGTGTGCTGATGTGGACACTCTGGGCAGCTATAGTTAAGAGCCCTCCAGCTTGTAAACCTGGATGTTTGGACTTTGTTAAACCCTGGTAACTATGCATTGAGATTTGAATCAGACGAGGTCTGTCGATGTTTGTGATTTGTTTGTATCTGCTCTGAAGTTCAGGGTGCTGGCTTTTTCCCCTGAAACTAAGTGAATGATATCTGTATGTTGTATTAAAGTAAGATTGTTAACCCCTTAACGCTGCTTTCCTTAGTAAGGCTGATCAAAAGAACCTGGGCTTGCAGCATTCTGTGTGCTGGTCGTTGTTGGTTTTACACCCCCACAGTAGCTGCTAGCAAGATTGTTGAAACAGCCTCATAGCAGGCTCTTAAGACGTGCTTAGTGATTAGGCACCAACACTACAAAAGAGAAAAGTACAATCCCTTCCTTCACAGAGCTTAGAAGTCATGATATACACACTAATAACTATAATGTAGAATAGGCCAGGGTGAGGGAAAGGTCAAGATACAAAGAGCTCAAAAATTTGGATGAGAGAGAACTAAGAGCTGGAAATATCAGAGAAGAGATGGAATCGAAGCTGAATATTGGGGGGAAAGAAGGCTTTTGACAGGCTTGAGACACAGAGGGAATGATTCAAGGCTTGGGGGACAGACTAGAACCAGGGGTGGGGAACCTGCAGCTTTGAGGTTACATGTGGCCCTCTAGGTCCTCAAGTGCAGCGCAGCTGTGACATTTGGATTTCATCAAAGGGCTGTACTTGAGGACCTACAGGGTCACATGTGGCCTCGAGGCTGTAGGTTCCCCACCCCTGAAGGCTTGACAAATATACTGTGGCAGGGGAGAACCAATAAATTTTGTGGAATAGCTCCCAAAATATAATTGTATAAAGCTAGTTACACAAACAAAATGTAATAGTAGCAATACATTATTTCACATAAAGTGTAGTATGAAATAACTTCACCCCAAAAAACATACAAAAAGCAGTAAAAAAAAAAACTTATGAGAGGCAATGTGGAATATTAAATAGAGACTGGCCTTGGATCCAAGAAGACATGGGTATCAAACCCTACCACTGACACATACGAGCCGTGAGACCCTGGACAAGGCAGAGCCTCTCAATGCTACGTAACTAAGCCTATAAATTGCAGGGAAAATTCAGGCCAGGTTTTAAGTAAAGAGAATTTCCTCACCTTGGAGCTCTGCTGTATAGCAATGAATTCATGGGTTTAGTCCTTATCCTAAAAGTAATTACTCTGATTAACATAAAAACATTCACTGACTTGTGACCTGCTATTGATTGTTGTATTGAATATCTTTCAATAAAGTAGCTTTAAAAAAATTTACATGCTTAGCTAACTACATAAATCAAATTGATTGAATAATTACCACAACAACTGTAATATATGTCTGCTCTATCTGCCAGAACATAGAGGTTTTTTTTAGTAAAGTATGCTTATTTACACTATCTCACATTAAAACAATATTTTAATGAGAGCAAAAAGGATTTTGTACTCTTAATAAACAAAATAAAATATTTCAAAATTGTTTCATCTTAATCTCCTTTCAAAGTTTATTTTTGTTTATGTTGCATAATGTAATACCTTAGTACGACAGTATATGCATGTAATTTATAATTAATCCAAATTTTTTACTGATGGGGAGGCATCGTCAAAAAGTTTGGTGAATACTGGCCTAGACCTTGGAGGTTATAAGTAACTTGCCCAGTGTCACCCAGCTAGCATGTGTCAGAGACCCACCTACTGTAAGCCAAGCTGCCCCTCACCAATCCCTTTGACTGAGCTGAAATCCACCTTGTTGCAAATTATACTCACTAATTCTAGTGCCTCCCCACCCCCACCCCCCATGGAAAGAGAGAAATAGAGAACAAAAAGGTATGGATTTTCCAGATTTCAAAGATAGTGATAGAGATATCAAATCTAGGTGATGCAGTGAAGACTTAAGACCGAACAAAGCTGCCTTAACCAGCTTTTACTCAGGTATGTAACCCTGGGCAAGTCACTTAACCTTTCTCAACTGGGGTTTCCTCACCTATAAAATGAAGATAAAAATAGAACTTACCTCCCAAGGTTGTTTCGAGGATTAAATAAAATAACATATATAAAGTAATTTACATAAATGCTAGTTGTTAGCATTATAGCTGTTTTTAGGTCTCCAATGTCTACTTGGTCCGATCCTATGGTGTTTGAGGGTGGGAAGGAGAGAAGCATTCAAACCATGGGCATGGCACTAACAGGCCACTCCTGAATGTACCTGCCTCAACCAGCCCTCGGAAAGAAGATCCTGTGGTGCCTTCGGTCTTGTTGGTTTTTTCTCTCCTGCAGAAAGCCACTTCCGTAAGCTTCTGGGACAGTTCTGGCCTGTGCAGAGAACTTGGGGGATGGCTGGAAAAATCACACTGAGGCAGCTGTAGTCCCAACCTACACTTGGGGGCTGATGGGGAGGGGAGTGCAAAACATGGGAAATGGCCTGAGACCACCTGACCCCAGTTCTAGGCAAGGGTTTCCTCTGCCTTCTGTCCTCCCCCCACCCCCACCTCAAGATCAGGTGAAGCACAGGAGGCATAGAGGAAGGGGGAGAATTAAAATTCTCTTCTATGTGCTCCAACTGCTCATCCTAATGGAGGTAGGAGTAGAGACCCCAACCTCACTCCCACTCCTGCAATGCTGAGCATATTGCACACAGCTACTGTACAAACAGCTTCCTCTACTTCTACTAATCAGGAGCTTTTCTGGGGGTGGGGGACATAAGGAGAGGGGAAGAAGCATTTCACAATCTGTGGTTGGTAGCACTACACGTTCTCAGCTGCCTTCCCATTAAAAAAAAAATCCAGGACAACTGGCTGGCTTAATTTAGGTGTATTCAGATGATCCTATATCCCATACAATATGTCCCATACATATGAGGTCACATTTTCTTGGGTTGTGCAGGTCATTTACAATTATGTTTTCTGCATATTTTATTTTTATCTTAATAATTTTTGTGCTGAAGAATGATGACTACTCCAAAGTAGAGGTGTCAAACGAGAGGTCCATGTGCCCACAAGACTCCATTGCTGCTAAGCCTGATCAAAATGTAACTGGGAAGTAGTTAAAAAATAATAATAACACAACGTAGATAATGTTAATATGTGGTTTTCTAAGTGAATATATAGCCAGCAGAGATCCTCACATATGGTTTTGTGGTGCCCATTTGTATTTGAATTTGACACAACTGTTTCAAAGTATCTGGACCTCTGAAGCATGGGGTGAAAAGCAGGGGCCTCACTGTCTAAGGACAATACTGAACCCCCCAGAATTCAAGAATGGTTCCCTAACAATGTTTCTAGCTTCACCAGTACTAATGACTATACTGGCTTATTTGGTGTTGGGGCATGCTAGCTTTGGGGGGTCAGCTAGGTGGCACAGTGGATCAAGTACCAAGCCTGGAGTCAGGAAGACTTATTTTCCTGAGTTCAAATCTAGCCTCGAGCTTTCACTGAGAATTCGAGTTTCACTCGAACTATCAGTGAGACCTTGTTTGCTTCAGTTCCCTCATGTTTAAAATGAGCTGGAGAAGGAAATGGCAAACACTCTGGTATCTGTGCCAAGAAAACCCCAAATGGGGTCATGAAGAGTCAGATGAGACTGAAACAACTGAACAACATGCGAGCTTTTAAATAACCCTATCCTATTAAAATTTGAAGAGAGATTTTCTGGTCAAACCTCATTTTCTAGATGAGAAAAGAGAAAAGAGAGATTAGGTAAAGGTAATAGGGAGAAATGGAAAACACGTTGGATTTAGAGTCAGAGAACCAAGGTTTGAGGCCTGGAGTCAGGAAGACTTATCTTTCTTAAATCAAATCTGGCCTCAGACACTTACTAGCTGTGTGACCCTGGGCAAGTCACTTAACTCTGTTTGCCTCAGTTTCTTGATCTATAAAATGAGCTGGAGAAGGAAATAGCAAAGCACTCAAGCACCTCTGCCAAGAATAACCCAAATGGGGTCACAAAAAGTCAGACACAACTAGAAAAAAAAGACAGAACAACAACCTGAATCTAAGCAAATTACTAATGTTGAAACCATAAGTACATTTATTAAGCATCTATTTTGTGTAGAATGCTGTACTAGGTATAGATAAAAAAAGATCAGCTAAAAGCTATGGTTCTTTCATCTCAATGTTCTAATAACCTAGTAAGGGAATAAAGCTCCAGTACAAATAGTTATAATATGAAATATTATGTGATAAGGGCATTAGTGGGGACAGGGGCGTAGAAAGGTACCATATGATGCGTTAGAGAAAAGTTTAATATCATTCAGTAGGATCATACAATGTTTCATAGAATAGGTGATATTTAAGCTTAAATAATGGGTAGAAATTCAAAATGTGAATGGAAAGGGGCATTTCTTGTTTCAGGAACAGTGCATGAAAAGGCACGGAAGTAGCACAACGCCATGATTATCTGAGACACAGAACAAGTTTGGCTGAAGAGCCAAACATACATGAAGACAAGGAGAAGAGAAAAGACTGGAAAAATAGAGAGGAATCTGTTTGTGAAGGGCTTCCAATTCCAAGAAAATCACTTTGAATTTTATTGAGGAAGCAAAAGGGAGCCAATGAAGATTTTTGAGACAAGCCATAACCAAATCCATGTCAAAGAAAGATTATTTTGAAGAAGCGATGGTACAGATTGAGATCAGTGTGTGTTTATTTGGACATGACCAATGCAGGAATTTGCTTTGCTTGACTCTTTAGAGAAATGATTATTAATAACTAATGACTGGGGGAAATTCAGAGTTCCCTCTTTTTCTATTTTCAAGGTCTCAGTCTCCAAAGGGTTAGCTAACCTTCTCCTCTATCTGACCCCACCCAACCCTACAAGGAATCACTAGTCTCAGGTGAATTCCATTCAATCAAGCTTGGGTGGAGATAGATCCTTTTGTCTACATTGCCAAAGGTTGGGGGTGGTCCAGGAGTGAGGAACCTGTTCTGTGAAGGTTGGATTCAGTCAAAAGGCAGTACCCAAGGACCTAGAAGGCCACATGTGGCCTCAAGGTCTCAGGTTCCCCGCCCCCAGAGCAGTCTCTTGCCCAAGAGTCACAAGATGTCCACACTCAGTCCCTCATTAATTGTTAACCAGAGTTGACTGCCACCCTCAGGAGCACCCCTATTCCAATGGGCATATAAGCCATGAGCCCACCACCACCATGATTGTCTTTAGTCTAAGAGAAAGACAGCCAAATGACCAACCTTTTATTAATAAACATGCTGGCATTATTAACAAAATGATTAAATTACCCAGAAATTATGTCTCTCAAACCTTTTTTAAAAGTCACACTCTGCATGTTTCTTACAAGGATTTTGTTTTTCTTTCTTTTTCAATGGTGGTAGATGTAGAAAAGAGACAAAGTTTCAAATTTTAAATAATTTTTTAAAAAATTATTCTTTTTTTAAAAAAAGAAAGGTTATTCTAGTAGCAATATGAAAAACAGATTGGAGTTATAGGACCTGTAAAATGTAAGAAGACTTGTAAAAATTGATGGCAAATTTCCCATTTGATAAACGGTCAAAAGATATAAATAGGCAGTTTTCAGAAGAAGAAATCCAGACTACCAATAGCCATATTTTTAAAAATGCTCTAAATCACTAGTAATTAGAGAAATGCAAATTAAAACAAGTCTGAGGTACCATCTCACACCCATCAGACTGAGTTCACAAAAAAGGAAAATGACATACTGGAGGATCTCTGGAAATACAGGTACTTTAATCCACTGTTGGTGAAGTTGTAAATTAATCCAATCATTCTGGAAAGCAATTTGGACCAATGCCCCAAAAACTATTACACTGAGTATATCTTTTGACCCAGTAATACCACTACTAAATCTATACCCAAACAGGGTTGAAGAAAGAGGAAAAAAACAAATGTACAAAAAATATTTATAGCAACTCTGTTTTCAGTGGCAAAGAACTGGAAATTAAGGGGGTGCCCATCAATTGGGGAATGATTGGACAAGCTCTTTTATATGAAGCTGATACATACTGTTGTGCTGTAAGAAATGAGGAAAGGGATGGTCTCAGGAAAAACCTGGGAAGATGAGTGTGAGCTGATGAGAAGTGAAGTGAACAGAACTGTAGAACAAATGTATACAATAAAAAGAATATTATAAAGATAGTCAATTTTGAAAGACTTAGGAACCATGACCAACCACAATTTCAGAGGACTCACAACTAAATATACCATCCACCTCCAGAAACATAAGTGATAAATTCAAAGTCAAGAGCAAAGCATTTTTTCTTTCTTTCTTTTCTTTTCCTTTCTTTGTTTCTCATCTAGCTAAAGCAGGGATTTGTTTTGCATAAGTATATATTTCTAATGGAGCAGCTAGGTGGAGCAGTGGATAGAGCACCAAGATAGAGCACCACTGGAGTCAGGAAAACCTGAGTTCAAATTCGGTCTCAGACACTAGCTTGTGACCCTGGATAAGTCACTTAACTCTGTTTGCCTCAGCTTCCCCATCTGTAAAATGAGCTGGAAAAAGAAATGGCAAACCACTCCAGTATCTTTGCCAAGAAAACCCAAAAAGGGGGTCATAAGGAGTCAGATGTGACTGAAAAACAACTAAAGAACAATAAAATATTTGTAATGGGCTCTGTTTTTCTAGCCTTTTCAATAGGTAGGGGAAGGGGAAGGAAAAAAAAACAAAATTGAAAATAAAATAAAATTGATTTTTTTAAAAGTGGTTATGACAATAGTCCAGATAGATAATGATGAGAGACTGTACCAGGATGGTAGCATTGAAAATAGAGAGGTGGGGACAGATAGGAAAGTGGTTGTGGAGGTAGACTTGACGAGACTTTGATTACAATAATATAATAACAACAATGGCTAGCATTTATATCGTGCTTTAAGGTTTACAAAAGCACTTTTGTTGTTCAGTCATTTCAGATTCTTCGTGACCCCATTAGGGGTTTTTGGACAAAGATGCTGGAGTGGTTTGCTATTTCCTTCTCCAGCCTATTTTACAGATGAGGAAACTGAGACAAATAGGGTTAAGTGACTTGCCCAGGGTCACACAGCTAATGAGGCCAGATTTGAACTCAGGAAGATAAGCCTTCCTGATCCCAAGACCAGGGTGCCACCAACTACAGAGAGCTTTACAGATATATTATCTCATTTGATCCTCACAACAACTCTGAGAGGTAGGTGTTATTATTATACCCATTTTACAGATGAAGAAACTGAGGCAGGTGACCTTGATCAAGGTCACCCAACTAGTAAATGTCTGAGACCAGATTGGAACTCAGGTCTTCCTGAATCCAGGGGGATTTACTACATGGTGAGGGAAAGGAAAGAATCAAAGATAACCCCAAAGTTATGAATGCAAGAGAGCCCATGGTGAGCAAAAAGATAAAGATAATGTGTATGTTTCACATCCCATATGCTTAAGATGGGAATCTCTCTGCACTCTATTTTTAAAAACAAACAAGAAGATTGAAAATTTAAGATCCAAGTAAGGACGTTGACATCTAAGAAAAAGAAAATTATTTAAGTAACTCAGCGACTCATAGACTTTTCACATGATCAAACTGAATCATCCAAGAACATAAGATATAATACAATGAGTCATACCCTATATACCCACCTAGCCCATAATGCTGCATCTGCCAGTAGAACCAAGTCACACGTTGTAGGAAAAACATGATTGTCCTCCCTGTGAAACAATAGCTCTATGGGTATGTGTACATCCCCAAATATCTAGGTTTCCTTTAATAACTAATAAAATTAATATGTATCTATCACACATAATGTCTTCTAAAAATTTTAAGCTATATATATTTTCTGTATCTATCTCTTCATGGCAATGAGTTCCATAAGTTTGCTACTTCGTTTCATGAAATAATAACTCAAATTTCCATAGAAATTTAGGGTTTACAAAGTACTTTCCTTACAACAATCCTGCAGGTTGTGCAAGGTTGTACATTAAGACTGTATTACAGATGAGGAAACTGAGGCACAGAGGGCTTGTAGTTACATGCCTCGTAAATGTTTGAGCTAAAATTCGAATCATAGGATTCACAGACTGAGAGCTAAAAAAGACCTTATAGCTCCTCTATTCCAATTTTCTCATACTGCAGATAAGGAAACCTAAGCCCAGAGGGGTTAAATGACTTGACCAGAGTCATATGTGTAGGTTATAGCAAAGGTAAGATTGGAATCTAGATTGTCTCATTCCACATTCAGGGATCTCTTTCACCACACCAGGCTGCCTTTCTGCTACAGTGGGCTGCCAACTTTAGAGTATATCTGGAGGAGGTCTTAGAATCAGAGGAAGGTTAAAATAAATCTAGGGACACATCAGGGTAGGTGATTAGAATAAGGATTAAATAGATTTAGGCCAGAGTGGTGGGTGGTATTAGGGTAGTTAAAATTAGGAGAGGGAGATTCTAAGCAAACAGATTATTGGGTAGGGGAGATAGGGAGAGGGGACAAGCCAACTTCAATAATCTATTTCTGTACTATAATCAGAAATAAATGATCATAGTTTTAAGTAGATAGTAAACTTCGGGACCCAGGATAAACTGAGTACAAAAACTTTGTTGTTGTTCAGTTGTTTTCATTAAACTCCCACTCTTCCTGACCCCATTTAGAGTTCTCTTGGCAGAGATACTGGAGCGGTTTGCCATTTCCTTCTCCAGCTCATTTTACAATTGACGAAACTGAGGCAAACACGGCTAAGTGACTTTCCCAGGGTCACACAGCTAGTGTCTGAAGCTGGGTTTGAACTCAGGAAGATGAGTCTTCCTGACTCCAGGCCTAGTACTCTATCCATCAAACCTCACCACCCAGCTGCCCACAACAACCTTAGGGGATATGCATAAAAGGGCATTTTGTGTCATGTACCACATAGTAAGAATTATGTCTATGGGCATAATGAGGACAAAGAGAAAGACAAAGGATTATCGGCTGTTAAGGACAAAGAGTAGGAGGAGTTTCCAGGACAAGAGCCAGAGAAGGAGTAATCAGAGAAGTAAGAGGTTTTAGGGAGACTCTGAATAGTGTATTTTTATTATTGGCGCTGCACTACCTTCTAGAAGTTATTTGATTTGTGAGGATAACAACGCATGTCACCTCCGGCTTCCACTAGAATAGGAGATCTCAAGTAGAATGGCCATGGTACTGGATAGATGAGATTCCTTTTTATGGTTAAGGGCAGGCCCTCCTTGAATCGTCACTTTTCTCTTAAAAGGGGTGGCACCCAGTGCTGGTCCTGGAGACAGAAAGACCTGAGTTCAAATCCAGCCTCAGGTACTTACTAGCTGTGTGAACCCTGGACAAGTCCTTAACCTGTGTTTGCCTCAGTTTCCTCAATTGTAAAATGGAGATAATAATAGTGCCTAATTCCCAGGATTGTTCTAAGGATACATGTAATAAGATATTTAAGTGCTTAGCACAGCGTCTGACACATAGTAGGTGACTAAAAATACTTCTTCCTTCCTTCCTTCCACCCAAATGGAGTTGATGATTATAAGATCTAACAGTAAGCTTACAAAGCAAGAGGGATAATTTTCCTTCATCCCTCTGGTGGAGCTCAGGAGTAATAATTATAGAGAAGCCAATGAAAGGAAGGATCATTTCTGCAAGGCTTTCTTTGCATGTGACCTCACTCAAATGGCAGCAGGGAGATGGACATATGGAAAATGTACACATAACTTCTACCTTCTCTTTTCCCCTCATTTGGCACCTGACCAGGCTTTCAGTGATACCGCTCTCTGGCTCTTTCAATCTCTCTGTGTTTGGTTCCTTGCCAGGCCATGGTATTTTCTTTCTTTCTCACTTTCTTATACATATGCAAGGACAAGCCAGCCTCATCTTTTTCTTTCTTTTCCTACCAGACCAGAAGCCGAGGTCACATTTCTCTATTGACTAGTCCACTGTCTAAAGCCCCCCACCCCATCCTTATACCATTTTATTTTCCTTTCTCTCTGTCATTTTATTCTGATTTGGGGGGTTTGAAATGGATAGTATGCATGAGCAAAAGTGAAATCAAATGGGATGTAGTAGGTATCTTGATTTATGATCTAATTTCATCTCCTTCCATGTACATCATATATTCGTTCTTGTTCAGTCATTCAGTATGTCCAATGCTTCATAACCCCAGGACCATAGCACACCAGGCCCTTCTACCCTCCACTATCTCCCCAATTCTGTCTATCTTGTATGCATATCATTATCTGCATATTGTCCCTCCCATTAGAATGGATCTTTGAGGTTAAGGACAATATTTTTGTCTTCTTTTGTCTTCCCAGTTCTTAGTACACTGCCTGACACATAGAGTACTTATCAAATGCTTGTCGAATGAATGGCTGCATAACCGTCTAGTTGTTATTTTAAAATTATATTCTGAATTTAGAGAAGCAGCATAGTGTAGAAGATAATGAGCTGTCCGCAGAGTCAGAAGCACCTAGGTTCAGGTCCAGTCTCTAACTACCTGTGTGTCCCTGAGTAATCCACTTAACTCTTAGTACCTCAAGTAGCAGAGATTTTTAACCTGCATTGATAGCAGTTTCTGCATTGAGAATTCCTTACACTAATAAAAACATAGGCCTAGTTCCAAAAAAGTTCTCAATTTGCCAAAGTCATTTTATATATGTGCAGTTTTATTGCATTAGAAATGTTTCTGAAAATATGTATGCCAGAAAAGTAAGAGAAGAGGATCATTGAGTAATTTTTTTCAATGTGTAGAAGAAAACAAAAGATACGTCAGCAGGCAAGATAGACAACCAGGACAGCTTTGAAAATAGTCTGATTTTTGGAGGGCCAGGGGGGGGGGGGGCCG
>CM053624.1:123743415-123815294 GCA_028646595.1 Phalanger gymnotis
TTGGAAAAACTACTGACCTGGAAAACAGATCCAGGAGAGAGAACTTAAAAATTATTGGACTACCTGAAAGCCATGATCAAAAAAAGAGCCTAGATATCATCACCTCCTTAACTTCTTTCTTGTTTATTTTGAGGTTAGATTTATCAAGTTCAGAGAGGGGAATATTGAGATTTCCCATTATTATGGTTTTGCTGTCTATTTCTTCCTGTAACTCCCTTAACCTCTCCTCTAAGAATCTACATGCCATACCACTTGGGGCATATATGTTAAACAATGATATTGCTTCATTGTTTATGATGCCTTTTAGCAGGATGTAGTGTCCTTCCTTATCTCTTTTAATTAGATCTATCTTTGCTTTTGCTTTATCTGAGATTAGGGTTGCTACACCTGCTTTTTTTACTTTAGCTGAAGCATAATATATTCTACTCCAGCCTTTTACCTTTGCCCTGTGTGTATCTCCCTGTTTCAAATGTGTTTCTTGTAAACGGCATATCATAGGATTATGGTTTTTAATCCATTCTACTATCCCTTTCCTTTTTATGGGAAAATTCATCCCATTCACATTCACAGTTATGATTACTACCTGTGCCTTTTTCTCCATCCTATTTCCACCCATTTATGCTTTTATTTCTCCCTTTCCCCTTCCACTCCTCTACAAAATTTTGCTTTTGCGTTTACCCTCCCTCTCGATTCCCCTCCCTTATCTTACTGTTTCCCATTTGCTACTTCTTCCCTCCCTTCTGACCACCCCCCTCCCTTTTTTTCCCCTTTCCCCTCCTACTGCCTGTAGGACAAGTTAGATTTCTATACTTATCAGGGTATGTTATTCCCTTCTTGAGCCAAATCCAATGAGAGTAAAGCTCAAATATTGCTCTTCTGCCTCCCTTCTTTCCCTCTACTACAATATGTTTTTATACCTCTTCATGTGATGTAATTTACCCTTTTTTACTACCTCCTTACCTTTTCTCCCAGAACCATCCCTTTATATCTCTATAATTATATTTTTTATCATTATATTTGTTATTTAATACTGACATCCACAGTCTATGAATACCCCTTTCAATTGTCATAATAAGCATACTATTCTCAAGATTGACATATATATCAAACATATATAAAACAAAATAATCCTATATCAGGATGCAATTAATTAGCCTTATTGATTAACTAGGGTTTTTTCCCCATTTACCTTTTTATGTCACTTTTGAGTTTTGTATTTGGAGATCAAATTTTCCATTGAGCTCTGACCTTTTCATCAGGAAGGTCTGGAATTCCCTTATTTCATTGAATGTCTATCTCCTTGCCTGGAAAATTATGCTCAATTTTTCTGTGTAGTTGATCCTTGGTTGTAGTCCAAGCTCCTTTGCCTTTCAGAATATCATACTCCAATTTCTCCTGTCATTTAATGTAGAAGCTGAAAGATCCTGTATGATCTTGACTGTATTTCCATGATATTTGAATTGTTTCTTTCTAGCTGCTTGAAATATTTTCTCCTTGACCTGGTAGTTCTGGAATTTGGCTATAATATTTCTTGGAGTTTTCAATTTGGGATCTTTTTCTGGGGGCAATCGATGAATTCTTTCAATGACAGTTTTACCCTCTGCTTTTAGGACCTCCGGGCAATTTTCCTTAAGGATTTTGTGAAAGATACTGTCCAGGCTCTTTTTTTCATCATAGCTTTCAGGTAGACCAATAATTCTTAGATTGTCTCTCCGGGATCTATTTTCCAGGTCGGTTGTTTTTCCAATCAGATATTTCACATTTTCTTCTATTTTTCATTTTTTAGATTTTGTTTGACTGATTTTTGATGTCTCATAGAGTCATTAGCTTCTACTTGCCCAATTCTAATTTTTAATGTTTTGTTTTCTTCCTTTGTCTTCTCTATCTCCTTTTCCATTTGGTTGATTTTACTTTTCAATGAGATATTTTCTCTGTTTATATTCTGATTTTCCTTAACCAATTCCCCAATTTTACCTTTTAAAGATTTGTTTTCCTCAATGAATTTTTCTTCCATTTGTTCCATTTTTTTTACCTCCCTAATTTGGTTTTTAAAGTCCTCCTTGAATTCTTCCAGGAATGCTTTTTGGTCTGGAGACCAGTTCACTTTCCTTTTTGAGGTTTCAGATGTGGATGTAGTGTCCATGCTGTCCCTTTCTGAATTGGTGTTTTGGTCTTCCCTGTCTCTATAATATGAGTCAATTGTCTTTGAAAGCTTCTTACAATTCTTTTTCACGGTGGTTTTTTTTTTCCCTTCCTGGCTTCTGAAGTGGATCTCTGCTTCTGAAGCTCTTGGGGCTCTGTCCCAAGTTTCCTGTGTTGGGATCTAGCTTTATGTGCTATGGCCTCTGGTTTCATGAGGTGTGGGGGAGGGGTGGTCTGCCTACTGGGAGTCTCCTCTTTCCCAGGACTGCTCTACAGCAGGGGCGGTCTCAGCTCATGTCTGTCTTGGTGTCTGCCACTCCCCCTGGCTGTGCAAAGCCAAGTCTGGGGTCCTGGTGTTGACGTTAGTTAGCTCCACCCCCTGGAGCTCAGTTATTCTCATTGTTCTGCTAAGGTGAGGGATGCTGGGACACTTCTCTTCCTGCACTAGTCTCCTTCTGCCACCACAGGAAGAGCCCATTCCCCCACTTCTCTTGCTACTGAAGCCCCCCTTCTGGCTCTTCTGTTTCTCCTGAGGTTTTATTCTCTGGGTTTATTCAAGGGAGGGATGTGAGCCATTTTACCTGTGCATCCTAACTACCGGTAGTCCAAGAACGCGAGTTTCAAACCTTTAGACTGTGGGTTGGTGGCCTCTGGCTAGCTGGTCTTGCGGCTGCAGGCTCTGCGCTCTGACAGACTCCCATCCTGGGCTGAGAGGCCTGGGACTCAATCTGATTGCGTCCCTGGGTCTGTTCCTGCTCTGGCATTTTGCTCACCCAGCGCTCTCCCAGACCTACAGGCTGGCCAGATTCCTCTGCTGTTTCCATTTGGTTTGGTCTGGTACCCTGGCATTTGCCTGGGGTTGTAGGCCTCTGGCCTAGTTGCTCCCGCAGCCGTAGACTCTGCACTCCAACAGACTCCTGTCCTGGGATGGGAGGCCTGGGGCTTGATCGCTGCTGTAGCCAGTACTTCTGCTCTGGGCCTGTTCCTGCTCTGGCATTTCACTCACCCAGCACTCTCCCAGACTGGCGTGCTGGCCGGATTCCTCTGCTGTTCCCAGTTGGTTTGGTCTGGTGCCAATCCGTGTGCCTGGCGCTCCTACCCTTCTCAGTCTACTAGTGGCTTCTAACTCTCTCAAATCTTCTCAGATTCACTTTTTTAGATTTATCTGACAGAATTTGTGAGAGAGCTCCAGTAGCTCCTTCTTTTCACAGCGCCGTCTTGCCTCCACCCCCAAAAAATAACTATTATTAGCATTAGCTAATTTGATTTAAAAGAAAAAGAAATTATCAGAATCAAAAGTGAAAAAGGAGAATTCACAACAAATGAAAAAATAAAGAATATTATTAGGAACTATCTTGAAAGTTAGAAAAAAACCAGTAACAAGAGTTCATCTTTTGAGGAACAAAAAGCCATGAATATCAGGGGAATCAATGAAAAATGCAAAGGAAAGAAAACTAGCCAAACTACATTTCAAGGCTGTAATCATCAAAACAAACGATTTAGTATTGGCTAAAAATAAAGTGGCTGATCAATGGAACAGTTTAGGTACCCAATATACACAATCAAATGAACACAGTAATCTAGTGTTTGACAAATCCAAAGATCCCAGCTCTTGGGGCAAGAACTCACTCTTTGACAAAACCTTTTTGGGAAAATTGGATAGTCTGGCAGAATCTAGACCTAAACCGATCTCTCATACGGTATAACAAGATAAGTTCAAAACGGGCACATGATTTACATATATGTAATGGGTGACCTCATAACCTAATTAGTGGAGCATGGAAGTAATTACCTGCCAGATCTACAGATGGGGAAGCATTCATGAGCAACAAAAGATAAAGAGGTTCACAGGGAGTAAAATGAATACTTTTTATCACATAAAATAAGAAGGTTTTGCACCAACAAAACCAAAGCAACTAAAATTAGGAAAAACATTAGTGGGAAATGGGAAAAATCTTTGTAGCAAGTTCTCAGGTAAAAGTATCATTTCTCATACCTATGGAGAACTGAGCCAAATTTGAGAATAAGAGCCATCCGCTAGTTAATAAATGGCAAAAAGGATATAATGGAGAAGGAAATAGCAAATAGCAAAATAGCAAACCTCTCCAGTATTTTGCCAATAAAACCTCTAAATGGGATCACAAAGAGTTGGATACAACTGAAAAATGACTCGGTAACAACAACAAAAGATATGAACAGCCAGTTTTCAGAGGAAGAAATCAAAATTATCAATAGTCATATTTTTAAAATGTTCTAAATCACTAATAATCAGAGAAATGAAAGTTAAAACATTTCTGAGGTACCTATCAGATTGGTTAAGATGACAGAAAAGGAAAATGAGAAATACTGAAAGGGATGTAGGGAAAATAGGTAAATTAATACATTCTTGGTGGAGTTGCGAATTAGTCTAACCATTCTTGAAAGCAATTTGAAACTGTGCCAAAAAAGCTATTAAATTCTGTATACCTTTGATCCAGCAATACTATGACTAGACCTATACCCCAAGGAAATCAAAGAAAGAGGAACAGGATCCATACATACAAAAATACTTATAGCAGCTTTCTTTTCGGTAAAAAAAAAAAAATTGAAAACTTCCCATCAATTTGGGAATGATTGAACAAGTTATTTTATATGACAGAAATGAAATACTATTGTGCTATAAGAAATGGTGAAAGGTGTGGTTTCAGAAAAACCTAGGGAGACTTTTATCAACTGATATAAAGTAAAGGGAGAAGAACCAGAACAATTAAACAACTGTGAAAGAAAGATTTAGTTTCTCTAATCGACACAATGACCTGTGATAATTCCAAAGAACTCATGATAAAAAAAAATCTATCTCCAGAAAGAGAAATTATGAGCTCATAGTGCAGATTGAAGCATATTTTTCTTCTTTCTTCTTCCAGCTTGCTTTTTTTGAACATGGCTAGGGAGAAAATTTGTTTTTCATACCTTCGTATTTGTAATAGGTTTTATATTTCTTGCCTTCTCAACGGGTGGGAGAAAGGAAAGAATTTAAAAATGAAAATAAAATAAAATTGAATTAAAAAAATATCTTACACAACTCTATGTCAATAAAACCAACAATATAAATGAAATGAATAGATATTTCGAAATTACAAAATGCCCAGATTAATAGAATAACACATAGAGAATTTAAACAACCCAATCTCGGAAATTGATAAAGCCATAAATGAGCTGCAAAAGAAAAAAATAGGACCAATAGATTCACAAGTAAATTCTATCATTCAAAAAAAATTACCCTTATTACACAAACTATTAGCAACAATAGCAAAAGAAGAGATTCTACCACATTCCTTCTATGATACAGATGTGGTCTTGATACAGTGGAGAGAGTCCAAACAAAGAAAAAAATCACAGGCCCATTTCAGTTTTGAACATTAATGCAAAAATTTTAAATAAAATATTAACAAAGAGGCCAAAGAAATATATCACAAAGATTATATGATCTTCGATTTATACTCATGTCACTAACGAGAACAACAAAAACCATATGATCATATTAACACACATGAAAAAGCTACTGACGAAATACAATACCTATTTCTGTTTTGGAAAAAAATACTAGAAAGTAGGAACAAATTAACCTGCCTTAACATGATGAATAGCATATATCTAAAAATCAAGAGATAGCATTATATGTAATGAGGATAAACTAGAGTCCAACATGATCAAATTCAAGTAAGTGTGCTCATTTTCAACGCTCCTATTTGACATAGTGCTAGAAATATTAACAATAGCAATAAGACAAGAAAAGGTAAGGAAGAGAATAATCATAGGCAAAGAAAAAACAAAATTATCCTTTTTTGGATGAGATGATGTTCTTGAGGAATCCTACAGAATCAACTAAAAATTAATTAACCAGCAAAGATGTAGGATAAAAAACAAATA
Organism: Phalanger gymnotis; assembly: GCA_028646595.1. NCBI lineage: Eukaryota > Metazoa > Chordata > Mammalia > Diprotodontia > Phalangeridae > Phalanger > Phalanger gymnotis. The sequence goes on from CM053624.1 coordinate 123,749,467, forward strand.
CACATAACTCATCAGCATTTCATCATGTTACCAATAAGACCCAGCAGGAAAACATAAAAATGGAAATTATATTTAAAATAACTATAGAAGGTATGTGATAATTAGGAGTCTACCTACCAAGATGCAAACAGAAACTAATTGAAAGCAACTATAAAACAACACTTACAGAATTAAAGACTGACTTAAATAAATGGAGAAATGTTTATTACTCATCAGCTGGCTATGCCAAGATAATAAAAATGACAATCATACTTAATTTAATTTGCTTACTGAGTGCCATATTAAACTACCAAAATATTATTTCATAGGATGAGAAAAATTGATAATGAAATTCATTTGGAGGAAAAAAAAGTCAAGAATATCAAAAGAATTAATGAAAATCATAGGAAAAAAAAGTTCCACCAGTGCTGGATCTCAAACCATGCTATAAAGCGATATTTAATGGAACAATTTGCTATTGGCTAAGAAACAGAGACATTGATCAGTGAAACAGATTAGGTACACAATATACCAAAGCAAACAAACCTAGTAGTTTAGTATTCAACAAATCCCAAAACCTTAGCTACTAGGAAAAGAACTCCCAAATTGAGAAAAACTGCTGGGAACACTAGACATCAGTCTGACAGAAATTAGGTTTACAGTAACGCCTCACATCATATGCCATGATAAACTCCAAATGGATACATGACTTAGATCTAAAATGTCACATCACACATAAGTTAAAGGAACTAGGAAGAAATTACCTTTCAGATCTCTATATGGGGAAGAGTTTATGACCAAAGGACATAAAGGATAACAGAAGACTGAAACAAACAATTTTGATTACATAAAATGCAGATTTTATACAAACAAATTCAATGCAGCTAATATTAGAAAGGAAACAATTACCTACGGGGAGAAAAAACTTTAAAACAAGCTTCTCTGGCAAAAGTCTCATTTTCAAAATATATAAGAAACCAATTAAGATTTTTTAAGAAAAAGAACCATTTCCCAATTGATAGTCAGAGGATGTGAATAGGTAATTCTCAAGCAAAGAAATTCAAAATACCTATAAACATATAAAATGCTCCAAAACACTAAGATATAGAGAAATGGAAAATTAAAACAAATCTGAGGTTTCGCCTCAAATGCATCAGAGTGGCAAAGTTAACCCAAAAAATGAAAATGACAAATATTGAAAAGGCTTAAGGAAACAAGTGCATTAAAGTACTCTTGGAGTTATGAATTAATAAAATTATTCCAGAAAGCAACTTAGAACTATGTCCCAGAAACTACCAACCTTTATATGTCTTTTTACTCAGTTATGCCACTAGTAAACCTATACCCCAAAGAAATTAAAGAAAGATGAAAGGGTAAAAAATTTTATGGCACCTCTTTTTGTAGAAGCAAAGAACTGGAAACTAAAGTTTGCCCATCAATTGGAGAAAGCCTGAACAAATTACGGCATGTGAATATAATGGAATACTATTATATAATGAGAAACAACGTTAGTTTCAGAAAAACCAGGGAAGACTTGCATGAAATAATGCAACATGAAGTGAGCAGAACCAAGAGAACAATTTATACTTTAATGCGGAAAGGGAAAGGGAATAAGCACTTATATAGTATTTACTCTGTGCTAGGCACTGTAATAAGTACTATTTACAAATATCTCATTTGATCCTCACATCGATCCTGTAAGGCAGGTGCTATTATTAGAAAACTAAGGCACAGAGGTGTAACAACAATGTTGCTAGCAGCTGTTGTGGGGGTTAAAGACCAATAACACCAGCACACAGGAGAGCTGCTAAGCACAGATTCTTTGATCTGCTTTTCAGAGAGAAAGGCACCAACATGTGGATTTTCAAAGCTGGGTGGGGCTCCAACAGCTACCCAGAGTCTCATGTGGCCAGATCACCAACACTCTTCCAATGAGTGTGCCCCAAAGGCAAAACACCAACCTCAGAGCTCTTATACTCTGTTCACAGACCTGAAGGCTCAGAGTCTACTTAGCAAAACTGTCTGGGGCCTGGGGCCTCACATCTAGTTAATGAAAGGGTATGGGCCTACCTCTAATCAGGCCTCCTTTTCTTTGGCCCCACCTGAGGCCTATTCAATGGGGCAGAAAGATCTTTCACTTACAGATTGGACTTATAAGAGGTTAAGTGACCTGTTCAAGGTCACATAGCTAATAAATATTCTGAGGCCAGACCCAGCATACTACTGTACCATCACTTACTTCAACTATAACATCAATACTATAAAAATGAATAATTCTGAAAGACTGAAGACTCTAGTGATCAAACATGATTCCAGAGGACTGATGATGAAGAATGAGACCCATTTCATGACAGAGGGGTAGGGGGAAAATATGCAGAAGGAGATACACATTTTTGGATATGGCCAAAGTAGAAATTCGTTTTACTTGTTTTGTATTTCTTTCTTTCCCTCAGTTAGAAGGTGAGATAAAAGGGAGAAAAATATATGTTTAATAACTGAAAAAAAATCTTAGTTTGAATTTTCAAAAAAGAATGTATTTGCCTGGAGTCTTAAAAATTCAATCCAAAGGACATCTAGGTGGCACAGTGGATAGATTCCTGCATCTGGAGTCAGGATGACTTGAGTTCAAATCCAATCTCGGACACTTAGGTGCCATGTGATTCCATGCAAATCATTCAACTTCTGTCTACCTCAGTTTCCTCATCTGTAAAACAGAGATGGTAATAGCACTTACTTCACAGGGTTATTGTGAGAATCAAATAAAATAATATTTGTAAAGTGCTTAGCACAGTGTCTCATATATAATAGGAATTTAATGAATATTTGTTCCTTTCCTTCCCGCTCCCCACTCCGGCTTCATATTGAAAAGGAAAGGGAAAAAGAAATTTTCCTATGTGTTACATTTCCTAAGGTAAGAATAATAGAATCATAGGAGTCAAGTTTAACTTCATTGGTATCACTGACACTTGTTAGAATGGGAATCATGTAATCATAGTCAGATGAATAAATCCAGGAACCTGGAATCATGGTGGAGAATATTTAGATGGAGATCAGTAGGGGAAGAAGCATAAGTGCTATTATAATGGGATCACTTAGACGGAAAGAGGAAATAGATGAGGAAGCTGTGATTCTGATCACAAGTCTAGCACAGAAGCACATTATAATAATGAGGGGCTTCAATTATCCAAAAATTTACAAGAGCCTTCTCTCCAATGAAAGCAGAAAAGCTTATACTATGTTACCTTTTTAAATGATAATTTCATCCTTCAAAAGGTATAAGAACCAACAAAACCATTTATATCCTTTATCTGATTCTCACCCCTACCCTGACAAAAAAAGGGACTGATTGCTAGTACAAAAATGATGAAAGCCCTGGTGAAAAATGACGATTCTGTTTAAAATTCTCAATAATTTCAGAAAGGAAAGCCAATCATAATGTGAAATGTTCCTAGATTTTGTAAATAGGATCAATTAAATTAACAACTTTCCTATTTGAGAAGCAACATGAAGCACTGGATAGACTAGATAGGACAGAGTTAGACAAACATAGACTCAGGCTTTACTTCTGACTGCCTTTGTTACCCTTCAGGGAAGTCACTTATCCTCTCAGTTCCCTAGTCAATTTTAAAACTGTAAATTTTAGGTCAGTTGCTGGTCTGTATTAATAGAAAGCATTCCAAAATCACTGAAATCTTCTGTTATCATCATCATCATCTTCTTCTTCATCATCATTTCCCTAATGTTCAACCATCCTTGTATTCTTGTTATAAATCCAACTTGATCATGGCGGATTAAAAAAAAAACATTGCTTTCTGTTGGTTAATGTTGTACGTTTAATATTTTACATCTATATTCATTAGTGATATTGGTCTGTCATTTCTTTTTCTACCCTCTTCATTATTTGATTTTCATTGTAGTTAACATTTAACGTATCAATACATCAAATAAAAGCAGTTGGGTCAATTTATGTGCCCTCGAATGTGATCGATTTTTCTAACAGTGTCTAACAGATGACCAAAAAAAAAAAACCCTGCTATATTCTTTAGGACTCCAACTGAATGATCACCACAGTAACTAGTTTTCTAACATTCTGTTCAGAAATGTGATGTCCTTTAAATTTAGCATTCTGGTTAGATTTAAGTTTGAATAAGGTATTTTAGAGTGACATTCAATACTGTTTTCTTGCAATTCAGTTAGCTCTTCCTTTATGAACTTAGATGGTATGCTATTTGGTGCAAACATATCCATATTTAACATTGATATAGCTTCATTATCTGTGGTGCCTTTAAGCATAATGTAGTTGTGTTGTTTGTCTTTCTTGATAACAACTGTTTTTGCCAATATCTTGGCTAGAGTGAAATCATGATAGTCATTCCTGCTTTTCAAAATTCAACTGAATCAAAATGAATCCTATTCTAATCCCTCATTTTATAAATTACGGTAGAAATAAATTCTACTCTGACCTATCATTTATGAATCTTTATGCTTTCAGCGTGTTGTCTATATGTGCTAAATTGTTATGTTGCATTTTCTAATCTGTTCAAGTACTATCTCTCTGGACAAGTTTGTGTCATTAATATTCATGGTTATGATTGTTAAGGTTTTTTTTTATCAAATCCTGTTATATTAAGGGAGAAATAAAGGGAAGGCGAGAGAAAAGAAATCAGCATCAGTCATCTGTGCCTTGTTTTGCTAGAAACTGTTCAGTCTCATTCTCATCCCTTCCACTCTCACATCTCAGCTCAGAGCTAAATTATTAGATTTTTTTTGCAACCAGCCTTCCATAGAGTTGTGACTTGTTTTGTATAAAAAGCAAGGCCTTCCCTGATTCCAGTCTCAAACTCAGATGCCCATCCTGTACCTCCATAGCTCAGCAGAGCTCATGATTGCTTTATACTTAACTTGCTTAGTTGTTTTTTCAGTTGTGTCCATCTCTTTGTGGCCCCATTTAGGGTTTTCTTGGCAAAGATACTGGAATGGTTTGCCATTTCCTTCTCCAGTTCCTTTTACAGAGAGGAAACTGAGGCAAACAAGATTAAGTGATTTGCTCACAATCAGGCTAGTAAGTGTTTGTGGTTGGCTTTGAAAACTAAGGTCCTCCTGACTCTAGGCCTGGTGCTTTATCTACTGTGCCACCTAGCAGGCAGATAAGTGACACAGGGCTGGGCCTGAAGTCAGGAAGACTCATCTTCCTGAGTTCAAGTCTGACCTCAGATGTTTACTACCTGTGCAGCCTTGAGCAAGTCACTTAACCCTGTTTGCCTCAGTTTCCTCATCTGTAAAAGGAGGTGGAGAAGGAAATGGCAAACTACTCTGATTTCTTTGCCACCTAGCTGCTTTATACTACCTTTAGTGTAATCATCTTTTATATATTTCCCTTGGCCTGGGATACAAAACTGTTGTTCATGAGGCTTTTCTATACTCAGTTGATGAGGAAGTGTGTCAATGGCTTAAAACCTTTAATCCTCTAAGCCAATCAAGTCTAAGTCCAACAAGAATTGTTTCACTACCTTTAAAGGACAAACTAGCCTAACTTTCATGACAGTGGGGCTTGGACTATTACCCTCACCATACCTGGTATGAAGAGTCATTGGATTGGATGCAATCTCTGTCTCTGGAAGGAACTCCATAACATAGTGGAGTAGAAAAAAAAAGATAATTGCACATGAAACTGTAAATCTATTGTGTACGACTTGCTATTCCTTTTAAATATATAATAAATTTATTGTGTAACTCTTTTTCTTATTTTTTTCTTTTCTTCCTTCCCCCCCCCCGCTCTAGAGATGACTACAATTACATACAAATATGTCTATGTATGTAAAATCATTGTATACATACTTCTATTTATCAGGTTTTTTTTCCTCTGGATGTAGATAGTATCTTTCTTCATAGGTCCTTTGTAGTTAACTTAGAGAACAAAAGAGAGATGTGAGGTCAAGTAATTAAGGCTAAACACAAAATTATGCTATAGCCCCATAAGAGCAATGTCACTAAAGAACTAAATGAACTAAGACTGGAGTAGGAAGCTAAGGACAACAAAAGGGGTTTTTTAAGCTATATTGGAGGAAAAGAAGGCTCAAAGAGGAGACAGAATTGCTGAGAGTATGAGTGAGATGAAAATGAACAGTTGACAAATTCTTCATCTTTTATTCTGCTTCTCTTTTTTCTGCCAAGAAGAACGATTTTTGGACTATAACATTAAGAAAATAATTGCCTAACATGGAATTAATAACTGAGGTAATAACAAGCAAGCACCTAGTAACCTTTGATAAATCAATCAACAAGCATTTGTTAACACCTACTATGTGCCATGCACTGTGCTATGCACTGAGAACACAAATAAAAGTTTTGCCCTTCAGGAACTTGCAATATATTCATTGACAAGTATAGAGAAGATGGATATACAGTGATTTGGATCAGAAGTAAAACTATCAAGTGAGGAAATCAAGAAAAGTCTCTTGAGGTAGATGGCACTTGAGCTGAGCCTTGCAAGGGGATGGGGTACCAGGAAGTGGCAGGGAGATAGATGAACATTCCAAGAATGGGGGACATTTTATGCAAAGCCACAGACATGAAATGGAATGTCACGTCCAAGGAACAGTAAGTAGGTCATTTGTGTAGATTGACGGTTTTCAAACTTTTTTGGTCACAGTACCCCTTTAAAACTCTTAAAAATTGTTGAGAAACTTTTACATTCTTAAAAAAATATGGAAGACATCAAGAGCTTTTGTTTATGTGGTTATATCAAGTGACATTAAATTAAATTAAAACTGATATTTTAAAATATTTATTCATTAATTCATTTTAAAATAACAAACCATTATGTATTCATGTAAATAACATTTTATGAAAAGTAACTACATGTTCCCAATTTAGAAAAATTTCATGAGGAAAGTGGATTTTTTTACATATTTTTGCAAATCTCTTTAAAGTCTGGCATAACAGAAGACAGCTGGATTCTCATATCTGCTTCTGTGTTCACTCTATTGGGATATGTTGTTTTGATAGAAGCATATGAAGAAAATCCAGCCTCTCACAGATATTTAGTTTGTAAAAATGGAGTTCTTTAGTAGGCAAATTAACATGTAGTCTTATTATTAAAGTCATTTTAACTGCAAGACCTAAACGGGTCTTAGGGACTCTAGGGGTCAAAGGACCACACTTTGAGAACTGCTAGTCTAGAACACTGAGTGTATGAGGAGGAGGAAGAGGTACATTGACTGGAAAGATAATCTGGAGCCAATTGGTAAAGAGCTTTAAATGCCAAACAGAGTCTGAATTTTAACTCACTTCTTTGAGTTTCTGTCAGTCAATTAGCATTTCTTAATATGCAGGGCACTGAGCTAAGCACTTCAGTCAGGTAGTGCTTAAGAATAACAATTTGGTAGCTGCCTGAAGTGTACACTGGAGAGAGGAGAGGTTGGGTGTGGGGAGACCATTTAGGATATTATTGAGGTAGTTCAGGAGAGAAATAGTGATGGGGAATGTAGAATGAAGAATAGCAAAAAAAAAAAATGGGTTCAATTGAGCTACCACTTCCTCCATTGAAATATAACCTCCTCCTAACCCATCCATTCACCAAGTGAAGATGAACTCAGCTTCCTCGAGCTTCTCATAGAAAGTCATCACCTTTGTACTTTTCTCTTCATCTTACTTTTATTATCCTTATTCTTCCCTCCATTAAACTATAATCTTCATGAGAGTAGGACATATGTATCTATAGAAAGCCTTGAGAGTAGGACCTATGTATCTATAGATAGCCTTCAAGTAGGGTCTAGCTATCTGGTACCATCTGTAGAGGATAGCTGGGCCTGAGCATGGAGCTCCAATTCAATGGAGCCTCCCAGGTAATAGAACAATAACATGACCCTTTCAGACCATGAATATTTGTGTTCAAAATCTGTAAAGGGTGTTTGACTGGCTCAATTCCTAAGTGGTCTATTTTCAAATTTTAGAGCACAAGAAACTTAGAGTGTACCATGTATAACTTTTAAAGGAAATAAAGAAAAATATTTACATTTTTTTTGGTTTTGGGGATTGGAGAAGAATGTCCTCAGTCAACTGACTAAAGTATAAGCAATACACCTGGTAGTCTTTACATGTTAAGGTAACTAGCAGAGAGTCAGTCAAGGGAGATTTCTGTTAGTGGAAGGAGTCATTTCTGACAGTCAATAAAAAGAGTTAGCTTTGGAGAAGAAATATTGCCCTTGAAAAGGAATCACTTCATCTTTTCCCTTGAGCCTTTTCTAGAGTGCAGTGGTGGGAGTAGATTGCTTATTCTTTCATTCTCCATTGGCTCTGGTGTCTTATGGTGGAGTAACACCCAGTAGGAGACACTATGCTCAGCAGAAAGTAGACCAAGAAAGTATGGTTGCAGACAGAACTGAGCTAAGATGCAGAAGGAGCTAACTCAAGAAGCTCAGCAAAGCATCTACCCAGCAGAGACAATAAACCCAGGAGGAGCAACATTAGGAATCTGCAAGCAGGGAAAAGACATCAGCGTCCTACAGTGCCAGAGGCAGGAGTTGTCCTAATCATGTGTGTTCACTTTTCTAAAACAAAAATCCTATATAATGTGCTCATTCTTTCCACTTCTCTGTTTGTGGGAGATTGTGTCTTAAGTCTATGGAAGGAATTTTTTAACTGCAGCTTTTACTATGCTATTTCAGTACATGCCTTTGTTTTGAGCTAATCAGGTCAACTGAATGATTTTAAAGGTAAAAGCATCAGCAGAGGCTCATGAGCTATAGTAAGAGGAAGGCAGACCCAGAGAATATCTTGAATTCAGGTTGGTCATCCTAACTCATGAGTATGAATTGAGAAGGGAGCCAAATAGTGGGATTACATCTCTTGAAATCTCCAGCACCTAGCTCAGTGCCTTGCCCATGCAAAGTACTTAATAAATGTAACCCAGGGCTCAAGCCTGGGCATTTGCATAAGATTCTTCTCATTGGTGGAAAAAATGATTACTCTAGAGTCCATGACTTCCTAAGGAGTGAAGTTATTGAAAGCATGGGAGAGAAGAATCTTTTTTCTTCTGGTTCTGACTTCAAGAGAAAATACAGTCAGTTCCAGAATCTCCTCAAGGAGAGGTGCCTGGAGGGAATGAATGACTGTGAGAAGGAACAGGGATGGGGAACCTGGGGCCTCAAGGCCTCATGTGGCCTTCTAGGTCCTTGGGTATGGCCTTTTCACTGAGTCCAGTTTTTACAGAACAAATCCTTTTATTAAGGGGATTTGTTCTGTCAAATTTGGATTCAATCAAATGGCCATACTTGAGAACCTAGAGAGTCACATGTAACCTTCAGACTGCAGGGTCCCCACCTCTGAATAGAGGAGCTGTTACCTCTAGTATGTTTCCATTTCCAGCTTGCCACACTACAGAATTCAGGAAATTTCCTCTCCAGTGAAATCAAAGACTTCTGTCTCTCTCTGTCTCTATCTCTGTCTTTCTCTGTCTCTCTCTGTCTCTCTCTGTCTCTCTCTCTCTCTCTCTCTCTCTCTTTCTCTCTCTCTCTCTCTCTCCTGAACTGAGATATCTTACTTCCAGTGAGAGAGTTCATTCACTTTGTTTATTGGCTGACATACTCTCATTTGCTTGGATAGATGGATTTATTCATTTTTCAACATATGATGGTCTTTATGTAAACTAGCATTTATTGGAATGGAAGTTAAGCCTTCAGATATATATTGGGGTACTCCATCATTAAGGGGAAGCAGTCAGGAAAAGTGTCTTGAACCTAAAAATAATTTCCCCATGAGTAACAATAGAGGGGCAGCTAGATGTAATTCTAGTCTAATATGCCCTCTCTGAGTGGCCAGCATCATGCCCCCAATCTTCTTTCCTTCTCTAGGCAGGAATTAAAATATTTAAAGGGTAAGTGTGATTATAAAGATATATACATATATATATATATATATTTATGCCCTCTTTGAGCTGAATTTAGACAAACCCATGTGAATACACACATAACTACATTAGCCACACATACTATGCATCATGTAACCTCTCCTTGGCTAAGAATTTCTTTTTCCTCTCCAGGAGAGAATTTAGAAAAGAGCTGAGTTTTAACACCTTGGGCATTCAACTGAAAAACAGTTGCCTAAGGTCTTTTAATGTTTCCCTGTAGTAAACCAACTAAAAACAAAACTAGTATCTGGGCTTTGTAGGCAAAACACTAGATGGCAACATTAGATCCCTGTGCTTTGTTGACCAACCTTTTAAGAGTCTATCAAGACTTCATTTAACTTCTTTCTAGAATGAAAATGAAGGACCATTCCCCACCCCCCATGAAGGAGTTCAACTGATGGCCAGCTAAAAGAGTTGGAAACCAACTGTGGGGAGCAAAGATAAAGACTGTCCCCAAAATGGGATAAAATACATGAAGGGTGATCCCTATCAATAAGCACTTTGAATGTCCCTCCCCAGTGCAGAAGGTTATGGGAGGAGAGTTGGGATTTCAGCTCTCACTAGGAGCTATAAGGGTTTCTGGATGCTTCGGGGCTGATGGGGTTCTAAAATCAACACTTAATTTCATCTTTCCTGTTGCAAAAAATTCACTTACTCTACAGATGAACGAGTAGGGAAATTCACCATGGCAGAGTAGATAGCTGGTTATGGAACCAGTACGTTATGGTCTCTAGTCCCATCTCAGACGTATACCGTCTGCGTGACCCTGGGCAAGTTACTTAACTTTTCAAAGTTGAGCTGTCTTAAACTAGTTGCAAAGAGGTTGCTAACCTGCATTTGCAGGGAAAGTTTCCTCATCTGGTAGCTCCTATATCAGTAAAAATCATGTCCATTCCCTATCCCTAGGAATGTGTAATCCTTTTGGGTCACATGAAGTTGGGAAAAGAGATGAAGATTGCATGGGGACTGAACTGTCTGAGAAATTATGAATTATTTTGAGGAATGTATTCATACTCTTAGAAAGCACTGGGAAAAGCCAAGGCTGGTCATGGCTGGTATTTCATGGGCAGATTTCTTTGGTAGAGTGGTGTTGACATAGCTGATGTTTTGGGCTCCACCCAGAGGTTCAATTGGGTATAGCAATCCATTGGGATGACTGTTAGTTTGCACATGTCTAGTGAGTGAGCTCAGACCTAGAGCACCACCTGGTGGCTTACCTAGATATAGACAGACCTCTAAAGAGCCACCTCAACCCCATTTTGTGTTATTAACATATGAAATGTTGTTACTGCCTGGAGTGTTTCAGCTGAATGAATGAAAGTCTGTTCTTTGGCTAGCTGTCAACTATGTGTGGGGATGCTTTATATCCTCAGCACACACTTGACTTTGAGGACTCCTAGAAAATTTATGAAATGTTTTATTATTTATTTAATTTATTATTAAGTTTATTGATTTGTTATTTATATGTTTTAAGCTGGTACATTCTGACTTGTAGAAAAAAGGTCTCCATCCCAAATGATTAGTTAATAGTAAAAATGGCCTTTAGATAAGATGTAATGAAAAAGGAAGACACAGAAGACCATGGTTATATCCACTGCTTCCTAGCTATATGAACTTGACTATAGCATATTGCCTTATCTATTTCAGAAGAACGGAGGGGAAGGGGTGGAATTACTGGGGTTACCTAGCTTCTTCAGATATGTTATTCTCTAGTGTTCACTACTGACAAGTGACCAAGAACCATTACCCTAGTACTCTAAGAAGCAGATCAATATAGCTAAGAGAGGAAGTAAGAAAATACTCTTAAATGGGTTAATGTCAAAATAAATTTAGTTATCCATGTGAATCTGTTTCAATCTAGTTACATTTGAAAAAGTAATTGGACACAGGACACACAGTGATAATTACTTCTATGAGGTACTTGAAGGACTGCATAGTTCTCATTTTACTTTCCCAGAAACATGAGGCAGGTAATACAAGTATCATTTTCACCATTTTTATAGATAAGGAAACTGAAGCCCAAAGAGGTATAGTTACCCACAGTCACACAACTAGTAAGTGACAGAGAGAGGTGACATTTAAGTCCAGGTCTTCTGACTTCAAGTGCAGGGTGATTTGCAGAAACAATAGTCTACCTTTCTGAGACTCATTTTCCACATCCATAAAAATAAGAAGGAAAGAATTCAAGGACTCTTCAATTTCTAAACACACTAAAATAAAAAAGTGAAAACAGTACATATGATTTTGATCTAAAATATTTATTTTTGCAAGACTTAACTAGAATGACATTTCATGGTTATATATCTTAAAAAGCCATCATACATTTGAGTATTAACAAGAAAAAAAGCAATACTGTAGCAAGAAGTAGGAGACATTCAGTTACTTTCACTTCATAGAGAAGGAAAAGTGGAACAAATGTAAGTGAAGAAATCTTAAACCCCACAACTATAGACAGAACAGTTGCAAATTAATTTTTTTAAAAAATCTGTCACAATAGTTTTAGATCTACTTTTTAAAAGAAGAATGATTTACCATTGGATACAGTCCTTAAATATGCCATGTATTCTTCCTTAAAACTAATCTTTTAAAATTTATGGTTGGAACTGATTTTTGGCATAATGATAATAAATAATGTAAACTATTTAAATAGTTTAAAAGGCTTATTTTTCTTATATTCAAGACACTTTAATAGAAAAACACAGAAAAGATTGCACATTGTTCACATATATCTTATAGAAGAAGAGAGGTTGATTCTAGTCCCTAATGGTATGACATGGGATGGCCACTTTGAAGTCTATGTGGCTAAGTCCATAACATTTCTTGGAACAAACTAAGACACTCCTTGTTGCCCACATATCTCACAAACATACATGTGCTATATAAGATTTCAGCTTCATTTTGATGCGTAGGAATTTATATATCAGACATTCAGAAGAAAAGTTTAAAAGGTGAAGAGAGAAAACGCATCCAATTTCTCATGCCCAGGAATCCAAAACTTACAAATAATAAAGCTTGACTTGTTGATCTCATTGGATTGGGGAACTTTCATTATGGAAACACCCACCACCAATGAAAATCAGTAACAGTTTATAACGTGCCTTAAACAATTGCCTGGGAGAACCAAGAGGTTAACTTCTCCTGGATCACAGTCAGTATATGGAAAAATTAGGACTTGAACCAGGTCTTCTAACTACCAATTTCTACTGTCTTTGTTGTTGCTCTACCTATAAACGCTATCCTCATCATACAGTGACCTCACCAGGTCTCAGAAAGGAAATTATGTTACACCTGCTTGCCCTCCTATTGATGGGTTGGCCCTTCTACAAGGGTAGAAGAGAGTATTTTGGTGAGTTGTTGCTTTTATTCCAATAAAAACAGAAGCAGAGTGGCTAAGAGTAAAACTAAACTATTGAAGGAAGAAAAAAGATGATCTGATCATCACTGAAAAAGAGAGAAAAATCCATATTGTCTTAAAACCATCCATTTCCAATGCAAATGCTAATTAACCAAAAGCCATTGAACCAGACTAAAGCCATGGATTCACTATTTCAAGAGAGGGACTAAGCCCTAGAGGCAAGAACTAGAATGGTTCAGGAGTTTCCAACCATGGATATTCAGCCTCCTCCATCCTTGCTGACACAGTCAGTTATCCAAAAATCTCTTTTAGCAGGATCATTAAGTCCCCAATTCATCTGGATAATTAGTGTGCTGTGGGAGTCACAGACTGCACTTGGCAAAAGAACCAGCCCCAGTGAATTCCTCAAGAAGCTCCCTGAACCAAAAGAGAAAGAGGAGGGGTTGACTCTCATTTGATGAACTCCGTTTGGATGATTCAATAGATCTTCTAAAGAGCTGCATGTCAACCAATTCAAACATCTTTGAGGCATTTCATGCATTATTTTGGAACACTTGGACAGTTCATTGAGTTGCAGTCATGTCCACTGACTGTAGATTTTATACCAAATTGCTTTTGCTGAATACCAAGTTAATTTGCGCAGAAAATTACAATTCTTTCAGTTGCTGCAAAAAAAAAACAATAAAGTCACAAGACTATAAGATTTCTTCTTTTGTTGCACAAAGGAAGCCAGATCAAACTTCCAGATATCCTGAAGTAATAAAGAAATGTTTGGAAGCAACCAAATCCTTCAAGAGAGAGCAAATTAAGATGGCAGAGTAGAGACAGTAACTGAGCTGAACTCTCAACATTCCCCTCCAACAACTTTAAAATCATGATTCAAATCAAACTTTGGCATGACAGAGCCAACAAAAGGTCTGGATAATGCATTTTTCCAGCCTAAGAAACCTCAGGAGGTTGACAGAAGGAGTTTGTGACAATGATGGAAGCCTGTAGAGAGCATACACTGATGCAGCTGCAGCAATAGCAGAAGGATCAGCAGCCACTTCAGGAGCTCTCAGCCCAGAAATGGTAAGGAGGGGCCAGACAACTGCTCAGAAAGAGATTATAAGGGACCCTTTGTTGGCACTGGGTACAGTGGCTCTACACAGTTCTGGGTCACAGTTCTAGGTGGAGAAGAGCACTTATAGTGGGTCTCAAGAGAACATTGTCTCTGGTCAGAGTTTCAGGACAAAGAGGAGCATTAGCACTTGTAGCCACAAGAGAACAGGGGACCTGGTTACAGTTCTGGGGCCAAGAGGAACACTATCAGCGCAAGGGAGCAGAGGTGTTTCCTGGGTAAGGACCAGAACACAGATAAGGAAAGCAGTGATCATACCTCTCCCTGATTCATATCACCTTGGAAGCACTGAAAACTTGCAGAACCCCAGAACTAGCTCTGAAAATAGCAGCACAAAAAAAAACTGAAATATGGGACAGTGCCTCCCTATCCCCAGAAGAGCAGAACCCAATTTTAACATAAAGTTCAAAGTGAAAAAACAAGCTTGAAATAAAGCAAACAAAAACCAAAAAAAGAGCTTAAACATTAAAGGCTACTATGGTGACAGATAAGACTAAGATATGCACTCAGAAGATGACAATAATCTACAGGCAAAGCCTCAGAGAAAAATGATAATTGGACACAAGTCCAACAAGAATCCTGGAAGAGTTCAAGAAAGAGATAAGAGTGTAGGAGGAAAAATTGGGAAGAGAAATAAGAGCAATGCAAGAAAATCATGAAAAGAGAATTAACAGTTTGGTAAAAGAGGAGCCTTGAAAACAGAATTGGCCTAATAGCAAAAGAGGCACCAAAATTCACTGAAGAAAAAAAACTCCTTAAAAAGCAGGATAGGCTAAATGGAAAAAGAGGTACAGAAATTTACTGAAGAAAATAATTCCTTTAAAATTAGAACCGGGCAAATAGAAGCTAGTGATTCCACAAGACATTAAGAAACAATCAAAGTCAAAAGCATGAAAAATAGAAGAAAATGTGAAATATCTCATCAGAAAAACAACTGGCCTGGAAAAGATTAAGGAGAGATAATTTAAGAATTATTGGACTATCTGAAAGTCCTAATCAATAAATGAACCTAGACATCATCTTTCAAGAAATTATAGAGGTAAACTACCTTGATATCTTAGATCCAGAAGGCAAAATAGAAATTGGAAAAATCCACCAATCACTTCCTGAAAAAGATCCCAAAATTAAAACTCTCAGGAATATTATAGACAAATTCCATAGCACCCAGGCAGAAGAAAAAATCAAAAAGAAACCATTCAAATATCATGAAGCCACCGTCAGGATCACACAAGATTTAACAGCTTCCACGTTGAAGGAGCAGAAGACTTGGATTATGGTGTTCCAAATGGCAAAGAAGCTAGAATTACAACCTAGAATAACCTACCCCACAAAACTGAATATAATTCTTCAGGCAGAAAAAAAGGATATTTAATAAAATATAGGATATTCAAGCATTCTTGATGAAAAGAGCTACACAGAAAATTTGACGTTGAAATACAAGACTCAAGAGAAGCACAAAAAGGTAATTCTCGAAAGAATACTCATGAGTGACTAAATAAACTATTTACATTCCAAATAGGAAGGTGATACATGTAACTCCTAAGAACTTTATCATTTTTTAAAGCAGTTAAAAGGAGTTTACATAGACAGAGGCTATGAATGTTAATTGATTGTTAATTGAATGATCTCCACAAAAAATAATGAAGGCATGAGAAAGAAGATTGCACTGGGAGAAGGGGGAAGGAAGATGTATAAGGGGAAAACTTTTTCTCACATAAAAGAGGCACACAAGAAGAAGTTTTTAGAGTGGAGGGAAAAGTGAATGAGGTCAATGCTTGAACCTCACTCTCATTAGAAATGGTTCAAAGAGGGACTTATATATGCATACTCAGCTGTGCATAGAAATCTATCTTATCCAATAAGGAAATAAGAGGGAAAGTGGATAAGAGGAAGAGGGGGATGATAAAAAGGAGGCTGGATTAAGGGAAGCAGTGGTTAGAAACTAAATAGACTCTTGAGGAGGGACAGGATAAAAAGAGAGAGAAGAAACAGGGGCCATCATCACTGTGATGGAGGGAAATACACAGTAATCATAACTGTGAGTAAGAATAGGATTAGCTCCCTCATAAAATGGAATTGAGTAACAGTATGGATTAGAAACCAGAATCCAATAATATGTTGTTTATAAGAAGCCTAGTTGAAACAGAGAGACACACACAGAATTAAAATAGGAGGCTAGAGCAAAATCTACTACACTTCAACTGATGTAAAAAAAAAAAGCAGGGGTGGCAATAATGATCTCAAACAAAGCAAAAGCAAAAATAGACTAATCAAAAGAGATAATCAAGGAAATTACATTTTGCTAAGAAAAAAAGGTACCATAGACAATGAAGTAATATCAAAAATTTTACAGCAAGTTTCTCTGATAAAGGCTTCATTTGTCAAATATATACTGAGTATAGAATGGAGTCAAATTTATAAAAATAAGAGCCATTTTCCAATTGGTAAATGGTTTAAGGATATGAATGGGCAATTTTCAAAAGAAGAAAGCAAAGCAATCTATAGCCAAATGAAAAATATTCTAAATCACTGCTGATTAGAGAAATGTGAATTAAAATAACTCTGAGCACCACTTTATACCTATCAGAAATTACAAATGCTGGAGGGAATGCAGGAAAATAGGTACAGTAATGAATTGCTGATAGAATAGTAAACGGGAGGATAATTTAGAACTATGCCCAAAAGGCCATAAGACTATGCACACACTTTGATCCATCAATACTACTTCTATGTCTGTACCCCAAAGATATTTTTAAAGGGAGGGAGGGAGGACCTATTGTACAAAAATATTTGTAGCAGCTCTTTTTATGGCAGCAAAGAACTGGAAATTGATGGGATGCCCATCACTTGGAGAATGACTAAACAAGTTGTGGTACATGATTGTAATGGAATACTATTGTGCTACAAGAAACGATGAGCAGGATGATTTCAGAAGAACCTGGAAAGACTTACATGAACTGATGCAAAGTGAAGTGATCAGAACCAGGAGAACATTGTGCACAGTAACAGCAACATTGTTATGATGATCAACTGTGAAAGACCCAGCTATTCTCAGCAATACAATGATCCATGACAATTCCAAAGGATTCATGATGAAAAATGCTACCCACCTCCAAAGAAAGAACTGGTAGGGTCTGAATGAAGATCAAAACATACTGTTTTTCACTTTATTTTTTTCATGGTTTTTTTTTCTTGGTCTTTGTTTTCTTTAACAACATGACTAATATGGAAATATACATTGTATAACTGCACACATATAACCTAGATAAAATTGCTTTGTTGTTTCAAGGAGGGGGAAGGAGGGAGGGAGAGAGGGAAAGAATTTGGAACACAATTTTTTTAAATGAATGTTAAAATTAAATGAATGTTTAAAATTATTTTTATATGTAATTGTAAAAGGGAAAATATTATTCAAACTCAAATAAAATACACTGAAAAAATCAGAAGCAGAAAGTTAGACACAAATAAGCAAGTCAATTTTGTTACTATCATTTGTTATTACCATGTTAAATTTAATACTTTAAAAAAACTATGTAACAAGTTCAGTTTTATATGCTAGCAATCCTATAATTAAATATTCATGTTGGTAAATATTTGCCAAGTTCATAATAAAAAATTTAAAATTCTTAAAAGAATACAAGTTAATGAAGCACTTTTATAGACACACTCAGGTTGTGTTCCACGTTCCCCCCACCAAAAAAAATAATAATTTGACTGTCTTGATTTGCTTTACCAGGAGAGTTAATCTTTTGCTAGCAATCAAATGAGTCTTTAAAAAGTTTTTTTTAAAGCAAGTTGTTTTTTTCCAAATTCAGCTATTAATTTGTCTCGTTTAAAAGTCAGTCAGTACAGTTAAAGGAATTTGTACATGTAGTGACCCCTTCACATTGATTTGGAAAGAGCACCAGATTTGGAGACAGAAGACACAGGTTCAAACACTGGCTCATCCACTAACTACCTAAGTGACTGGACAAGTCACTTCCTAACTTTGGACTCAAGTGCCCTGATCTACAAAATGAGGAGACTGGATTAGATAACCTATAAGTTCCCTTGAAGTTTTTAAATCTATGATCCTATGAGTTGGAAAAATTAATAAATGAAGTTGAATCCCATCAAACAACCACTTACTTATTCATTTAAAACAGCCAGCTATTTGATTACATTTAATTAACTTAGATTTCTTTTCAAACCAGTTTGTGTGTTGTCAGTTTAGACCTTTGGGGCAATTGACATGCAGACATGCATTAACAATGACACTGGTGAAGAGACTTTAGTCTTGGCCATCTTTAAACGTGGGATTGATACTTAAGCTGTTTGGGATGCTTCAAGTGTTGTTTTACTGAGAAGTTGATGAAATAACTAGATCCCTTCGAACCCTAAAATATCCAGTCCCTTCCAGCCTTAAAAAGGTCTACGATTCTACATGTCAGACTACCTGATGGGATAAAAGCCATCATCATCATATTATAGATAAGAAATTGCAGGTAACAGTACTGATGATACATCTGTGCAGTGTGGGTTCAATGCTGTTATGGGATCAATACCCCAAAATTCCCATCAAAGCCAAAACAGAGTTCTGCCCCATATATTTCCAACATAGCAAGCATTACAGGATTAAAACCAGTGGTAGGTTAAGCAAAATCTTTAGACACAGCCTCAACAAAGTTTGGTGCTGACATCAAGATACCAATGGTACAGATGATAGTGAAGACTGAAAAAGCCATCAGGCATAGGCGATCCACCACACAGGCTGCAAACTTCCACTCATTGCAAACAGCTTCCTCCTCATCCTGGTCACGGAATCGATTGGCAATGTAGCGGACCTCCTCCAAGATCTTAGCTAGGTCTGGGTCCCCCTCAGAGGTGTGCCCACTGTGCAGGAGATTTTCCTCCTCAGTGGGAGAACAAGTCATCCTCCCACAGATGACCCCAGAGTCACTAGCAGGCATGCAGTGCGTCCCCTCCAGTCCACGGAAGCCAATGTAGAGCATGTTTCCATTACTGGTTGGTTGCCCTGACATGGCATTGAGCTCCACACTGGTCAGGCTACATCGGTGCTGCTTGTGCTGGCAGGCAGGGCGGACTTTGTCCTCTCCTGGTCGTTTCATTCTCAGAAACCAGGCACACCAATTCAGAAGGATAATTCTGGTCTAGGAAAGATATGCAGAGTGCATTAGAATCCAAGCCCTTTATGCATGCTGGGAATGGAGCAAAAACAACCTGAACTTGAAAGACAGACTGATTGAAACAAATCTGTCAATATTTGTTCCCAAGTGAAATTTGCTGGAATATAATAGGGAAAAAAATGAGTGTGCTTCCCAAGTCAAACAGACATTTCATTAATTCTAAAGGGAAACAGAATCTAATCTCTCCTGTGCCCTATTGATTTTATATACGTGATCGGGGATGACAGGCCATGACTGCTGAGCCGGTTGAGAGAAATGAATGAAAATCAACATATAACATTAGCCTTGATGCAACAATATTTCTCTGAGAAAGCCAGTAGTCTAGCAAAGAGCTGGCACAAGCTGTCTTAAAGAAGACATCTGGCTGAGGGAACATGTAGGATGTGATATTTCTGAAATGAAACTGAGGATGTTTAATTTCAGTGCAGTTTTATTAGACAGAGGCAGTGTGGTCTCATGGCTGGCAAGTGGCCTCAGAGCCCATGTCCCTACCTCTGACATACTTGGCCATGTGGCCCTGGCCAAATCATTTAACCTCTTAGTGCTCTGGGCAGCTTTCTAACATTACAAGTTGCAGAGAAGATGCTGACCTGCACTGGTAAAGAGAATTTTCTCACCTGGGAGTTTCTTATACAAATGAAATTAGAGGTATAGCACCTATCTGGATTAACTATAACCTGATCCCTAAGCCTATGGTAGAATTCTATATGCAATGGAAGAAAGTTTAAGTTACTTAGTTGAAATGATATATGTAAAATGTATTTATTCTGCACATAAGATCATAGATCTAGCTAGCTGGAAAGGCCATCAGAGGTCATCTAATCCAACCTTTTCAATTTACAAGTGAGGAAATTAAGGTCCATGGAGGTTAAGTGCCTTGCTCAAAGTTACATGGGAAATAAGTACAGAGGTGAGACTCGAACAGGTCTTCTGACTCCAGAGTATATGGAGCTCTTGGTGAGGGAAATCCTTCCACTAATTCAGAATGACATTTGTTTTTCAACTTAAAGTCTTAGAGAGTTGCCTAGGGCATTGGGAGGTGAAATTTTTATCCAAGGTCACACAGACAGTATGTGGTGGAAGCAGGGGAGGAACCCAGATTTTACTGCCTCTGGAGGCCGGGTCACTTAACCTCTGAGTGCTATAAGCTAGTCATATTAAACTCAGAAAGAAACAGAGGCCACTAAATTGTATGTGAGGACCCCTGTGGGCCACAAATCAATTTAAAAAACCACACAGGCATATATTTCTTTTTATTAACATATCAGCACATTAAAGTCAAGTAGGAACTATATTTTAATCTGGTTCGGAGCCACATTTGGGAATGTTATGGGCTGTGTGTACGACACCTCTCCTAGAAGCAATTCAGATTATCACATAAATTGTAGACAAGGTGCCAACCTGCATCAGTAAAGGGAATTTCCTTATCCAGATGTTCCCTACAACATTGAAGGGAAGATGCCAAACAATGAATAATCTAGATAATTTAGCTATTAAAAAAACTCTTGCCTAAGTTATCAAATTTATCGAGATATTTTGGGATATTATTTGAGATATGTTGGGATATTTTCAAACAGTCATCAAATAACCATTTTGATTGTCCATTTTACTTTGTGGTACAGACAAAGCTTTATTCAGCAATTGAATGCCTTTGTTTCCCATCTGAGCTACAGCTAGGAAGATGTGAATCCTGGATATGCAGCACATTCAGTGCTGGTAATTACTTTTACAACATCTTATCAAAGATTATTTCAATAAATAACTCTCAACAAGAGCAAAGAAAAAAGAGCCAGAAGAAGAGAAGCGAAGAGGGAGGAAGAGAGACAGACAGAAAGGAAAAGGGAGGAGAAGGAGTAAAGGAAGGAGATGGGCAAAGAAAAGCTCTAGATTGGTTTCATCTTGGGCAAACCTTTAATCTTCAACTTAATAACTTTCATTCTCTTGTTTCATAGCAATCACAGAGAAAGGGCAAGGAAGCTCAGATGCTTCCATTCAAATCCAGGCTTCCTAAATCCACCAAATCAGATTTCAAAAGCTAATCCAAATGTTTCTCTTTCATATTCATAATCCAAATGTCATTGTCCAATGCTACATTTATAGTAAAATTTCCCTTAAGCTCAGCCAGTTTGTTAGGATTTCACAATGTTCACTTAAGAGTAGATTTTGGTTTTGAAATAGTCTTCCAACAGTATTACCAAACCAGATGACTTAGTCCTACCTTAGTTTTCTATAACAGTGGTGGTGGAAGGGGGATTTTCATCTTTTATGATTCACTTTCCACATAAAGAGAAACAAGAAAGATTCTAACTGAGCAAAAACTTTGCATTTTTTGATTCACCAGTTAGTCAAAAAACAGATTTGGAAGATCTGTGAGTGAAAATGGATCAATCTTTTAAAGACAGGAGCTCTATTCCAAAGTGAAGGGGAAAAACCATCTCTGAGAACAGTCATGAATTAAAACATAGAGGCATATTCTCCAAAAGTTGATGGAATTTGATTCATGGTTTTATTAGGAGGCAGAGAATTCTTGTTGTGGAAACTCCCTCAACCAATAAAGCTCAGCTATTGTACATCTGTAACATCATCTCCAAGAGTTGCCTGAAGGCACCCAGATGTTAAGTGATTTGCTCATGGTCACATGGCCAGTGTGTGTCAAAGTCAGAAGTTGCATTCATATCTTTCTGACCCCAAGGCTAGCCTTTTATCTACTCTGACATGCTGCCTCTGGGTTTCTGTGGAGGTTTAAAAAAAATTGCTACGTATACCTCTAGGATTTCTCCAAGAAGTAGAGTAGATGGTTCATATCTCATGAATGTACATATTTATTTTCCATTTGTCTCTCCTGTTAGAATGGAGGATCCTTGTGGACAAGAACTGTTTTTTACCTTTCTTTACCAGAACTTAGCATAACAATTAAGTCCCAGATAGATGTTTACTAATTGCCTGCCAGAAGGCTCTTTGTCATCATTTTGGCCAATGCCTGGACAAAGATACTCTTGTATGTGTATAGTAATTCCACCTGGTGCCAGAAAAAATATACCCTGGACACCTGATGGAGTGTGGAGGAGCCTTTCCTCCTCCTTCCTGCCTAGAGTTCATACACTCCTGGAAATGAGGGATAGTGAATCGCAAAAGGATTCAACCAGCTGATTTTATTCTGAATTTCATGAACTAACTCACTGGCTTTCAAAGCTGAAGCATCTCAACAGGCGAGATTATCCTCCTGACACTTATCAAATGCTGCTTATGTTCGCCAGTGTTGGTTTCCTGGGTTATAGTCTAGCTTCTTTACGTACAAATGTCACATAATATTATAGCATCCCACAATAGCATCTTCAAATAACAGATCACTGCGACTGTTCCCTAGGATGCTATTATGTTTCCAATAAGAAAATAAACAGAACTATGCACCAGATAAAGCAACAGACCTTTGTCTCTGAGTTTAGTGTTTCAGCTGCAGTTCACTATAGTTTCAATATGTACTTGTGCCTGGATGTGAACAATAAACATATGTTATAAATTAAGGTTTTTCTGGACAGCCTTATTGGGTTGGTGAAATATAGATGAGTCATTATCCTAGGTCCTAGTGCCCTAATTCCATCATTTTCACATGAATTGTGTGTATATAGACCTGCTGATATAATGTTTTATGGAAAGAGCATTGGATTTGGGAGCCAGAAGGCCTGAGTTTAAAATGTTACTTCTGCTACTGTCTGTGTGACCTTGGACAAGTCACTTCCACTCTTTTGGCCTCAGTTTCCTCATTTGAAAAGTGAGAAATCTGGACTCTCATGTCCCTTTCAACTGTAAAACTTATGATGCTTTTTATTAAGTATTTCATACAGTGTGGGAGACCCAGTGGTGGATACCAATAAAGTATGAGACATGCCCTCAAATAGCTTAAAAACCTTCTTGAGGACCGTAGATTCACATACAAGAAATAATTAGAGAATTAGGTGTAATAGTAATTAAGGTGGGACTTTTTGCTGTTGACCTTTAATGATTCTGGCCTTTGTTTGAATGGGGCAGATAAAGTGGGATGTTTTTGTATTTCTCAGCACTGAGACAATTGGGAGTCACTGATTTGTATCTGATGTGATATTGGGGGTGGGGAACTTTTCCATGCCCAGCCTGGGTGAGGTCTGGGCCCTCAGGGCCCTGAACAGGATATGTAAGCACAGAGGTTACCGTTCTCTCTCAGAGCGCTGAGCCACAGCAGCAATGAGTTCCCTGGCCGAAGATTCAGATGTTGATAACTACGAATAGTATTTGGTCTGTAATTCAGGGTGCTGGTCTTTTCTACTGAGCTAAGTAAATGATATTTGTATGCTGAATTAAAGTAAGATTGTTAACCCCTTAACATTGCTTTCCTTAGTAAAGCAGATGAAAAGGACCTGGGCTTGCGGGGTTCTGTGAGCTGGTTGTTGTTGGCTTTACATTCCCACAGCAGCTGATAGCTGGATCGTTGATACATGAAGCAATGTGCTACAAGAAGGAGTTGAGGTTTCATCAGCATCTTGAACTCTCAGTGTGGAAATTACTTTCGCTGACACAGATCACCACCTGCTATAATTTAGTAAAGTTCCAAGGAGTTCTAAATCTCTTAGGCACAAAGGGTTCAGTTACCTGCCCAGAGTCCACTAGTAAGTATCAGAGGTAGAATGGGAGCCCAGGTCTTCCTGACTCAATGCTCCACTCAATATATTATGCCATACTGCTTCTAACAAGTACATTGTAAAGTTTTTAAGTCTGTGATATAGACAATAATAATCACATACAATGGAAGTTCAAAGATGTCAGTTGGGAGCGTCCATGAAGGAGGGGGGCTTTGTGAAAGATACACGGATAGGATGACGTAGATGAAGCAAGGCAAGAGAACACTTTAGGGGCATAGGAGGTAAAGCAGGGTTCTTTACCTTTTCTGTGTTCTGGACCCCTTTAGCAGTTAGTTGAAGCCTGTGGACTTCTCAAAATAATGTTTTTTAAAGCATAAATTAAAATACATAGAACGTACAAAGAAATTTGTTGTTATTCAGTTGTTTTTCAGTCATATCTGACTCTTTGTGACCCCATTTGGGTCAAAGATACTGGAGTAGTTTACCATGTCCTTCTCCAGTTCATTTTACAGGTAAGGAAACAAAGGTAAAAGGGGTTAAGTGACTTGTCCAGGGTCACATAGCTAGTAAGTGTCTGAGGCTAGATATGAGCTCAGGAACATGAGGCTTCTGGACTCCAGGCCCAGTGCCCTATCTACTGCACCACCTAGCTGCCCCCAGTTTATTGAAATACAGTTATCAAATTTTTTTTAAAGTTCACAGACCCTAGGATAATACCTCATCTAACCTTTTCCACTTACAAATGAGGAAACTGAGGCTCAGAAATGTTAACTGACTTGCCTAAGGTCACACAGAAGAGAAGTATCTGAAGTGGAATTTGAACCCAGTTCCCCCTATCCTAGAAGCAATGCCCTTCCCACTTTGCTGCAATGCTTCTTCAGGTAGGGAAGAGCAATATGAACCATGGCAGAGAGGTGGCAATGAACAAGACACATTTCCAGGGAAATGAGGAGACTAGGCTAAATAGAGTAGAAGTTAGGGTAGGGTGAAGTACATGTTTGTATATTGCAATAAAGAGGGAGGGAGGGGTAAAGAGAGAGAGAGATGGATGAATGGATGGATGAATGGATGGATGGATGAAATAGATAAATTAATGAATAAATAAAATAATAATAACTTGTCAGGACAACAGGCTCCTTGTACTTGTGTCTGATGTCAGGCAGGCATGGGGAATGCATGTTTCCCACCTCATCAGGCTAGCCTCCTTGTTCATTCTCATCTAAGTGCAAAGGCATGTGTAAATGGAGTGTAGAGGGCACTAAGGAGCACAGTTTCATTGAAGTGGAGTGGCAGCATTAACCTCTGGAGGAGGACAATAGTGGTACAAACTACATTATAGGACTTTGACAGGAAATGAAACCCCAATTGAGAAAATTTGGTTAATAAGGCTTTCAGAATTCAGGACCAGTACTAAAACATAAGATTCTAGGGATGATTAAGGTCCTCACTGTGATAGCAGTTTCTACAACCTCATTAAAAGCTGCCCACCAAGCTTGGCATAGAATATTTAGTTGTGTAATTAGAATAAGAAGCATTTCCACGTACTAGCAAAGAAAAGGGCATTAAAGACCTATTGCTGACACACATGGACAAGAAAAATGGAAAAGCAAATGTAGACTATAGCCTTAAAAGCACACACATTTAATTAAAGAATGGCTCAAACTACAAATAGTTTTTACAATTTTTAAAAAGATATTGATAAAAAAAACAGGCAGGATGGAGCAAAGGAAGGAATCAGTCTTGTCAGGCAGCAAACATGTTTACGTGGGATGTGCTTTCCGAGGTAACAACTAGCCTTTTGTTCTCAAACTGTTTCAGGTGTCACTAGAAGGGTTCTGGGTCCCTAAAATCAGCCCTAGTGATCTGGCAATTGCCTTGAGGTGGCTAAGGGTGGAAAGACTCCACTCAGAATAACGGCTGCTTCAGAGTCAGCCGCCTCTACTGCACGGCAATCTCAGAGTTTTAGCAAAGCCAGAGAGAGATATGGGAAGACACCTTAAAGAAATAGTATAGAAAGTTAGATCATGTGTAGGCACCAGAGAAGGAACCAAAAGATAGTGAATTATTGAAGATGGGGTGTGGGGGTTGGATTTTGAGAGTCTTTCTAATCCAATCCAATCAATCAATAAGCATTTATTATTAAACACCTACCATGTACCAATACTAGGTTAAGTGCTGAAGATATGTACGTGTGTGCTTATATATATATATACATATACATATGTGCATGCACATTTACATACACATATAAATACATGTGTGTATGTATATATATAGTGGATATCTCTGCCCTGAGGGAACTTACAATTTAAGTAAAGGAAGACAAGATATACATATATATGTATATATATAAAAGCATATACAAAATATGTATAAAAGAAAATTTGATTTTGAGAGAAGAGGCACTAGCAGCTAGGGGCAGGGATCACAAAAAGCTTCATGTAGAAAGTGGTACTTGAACTAAGCCTCAAAGGAAACTAAAGATTCTAAGAGGCAGGGGTGAGGAAAGAGTGCTTTCCAGGCATGGGGAATCACCAAATCAAAGTCATAGAGATGGGAAATCAAGCGCAATGTACAAAGAATAGTAAGTAGACCAATTTGATTTGATTGTAGTGTGCATAAAGTGGGATGGGGTGGATTGCAATATGGCTAGGAAGATAGGAAAGGGTAAGATTATAAGGGGCTTTAAATGTCGAAGAAGTTTATAGAAGTAATAGGGAGCCACCAGAGTTTAATGAGTAGGGGAGTGACCAAATTACTACAGGTAGACTTGGAACAACTGAATATTGAGAGGACTTCTAAGGAAAACAAGGCAGTCCACATATCCTCCCCTTTCCTCCTAACCCACCTCTCTCATTCCATAGGTTTCAAGAAACTAAGAAACAATTTCATGAAAACTGAAGTGAAACAAAAACCCCTGAGGCAACCTCTCGAAGTGTATTGGAGCTCCCAAGAGTATGACCAAAAGAACCCGGATTGCTGAGTTTTTCCCAGACAGGGAGCATTGCCCAGAGCATTCATGAGGAAGGTATACTATATAAGGTATTACTATAATGTAATGAGATAGATTTTTTTCTTAAGAGTAGAACTTAGACATCCAAATTAAAGTTATCTCCTTGTTCAAAATGTTCAAAGTTCATCTTGTATACAATGTTCAAAGTAGTCACCTTGGGAGGCCAAATACTTATTCTATCAAGTTTGCTCTTGTTTGACAGAGTTTTGTAATTCTTATTATGGAATTACCTTCAAAGCCTATGCCATATTTGAGGGAATGCTTTCATAGGTGGCCAATCTCTAAGCCATTAGAATAGATTTGATTTTTGGAAACACCAAAAGTTATTAAGTGCCAGGTAAATAATCAAATTGACAATACCATTTCACTGTTTGGTTAAAGTAAAAGTAAAAATAAAACCAAACAATGGGGTATGACTATGGAGTCATGAGGTTGTCTTACTTGTGTGGTTGTAGTCCTATGCTGGCCCCAAAGAACAGTGCAAAACAGAACTCCCCCAAAACATGTTTTTATGTTTTGGGCAATGATAACATTGTTGGAATAGTATAATATAGCATTTGGATCTAGAAGGACCTTAAAGGTCACGTAACTCAACCTGTTTGCTTTGCAGACGAGGAATCCAAGACCCAGAGAGGTTCAGCAAGTCGCCCAAGGTCACAGAACTAGGTAGTGGCAGAGCTGAGACTCTTAACTATGACCTCCTGATTCAAAGATTTAAGCTCCCTTTGAGGTCTCCATTCACTACGGGGGAGGGGTCTCCTAACAAAGCTTAGATGGCCTCTTGTCCAGTATGTTGTACAAAAAATGCTATGATGGCTATGGAAGGTCCTTCCAAATCCGAAATTCTCTAATTCTGAGTAAGAACCTACGTGATGTTTACTCTACTTTATCTGGACATGGATACTGAAAATACACTGGGAGAGGGGGAACAAAGAAGAATAAGGACATGCAAATGGGTGAGCAGAACCTCTGGCTAACCCACCGTTAGGCAAAAGATACCGCTAGATCCCTACTATTCCCTCAAGCTGTCTTCCTAGGTCTGTCTCTGGATGAGCTAAAATTCTGAGATAGTCCTGGGGTAGAGATGGCTGTTTGTGAAGTAGCCGTGATTCTGAGTAAAATCCTTTCACCCCTAGCAACCTCAAGGCAGTTGCAACATCCTTTGGGCTGATTTTAGGGCCCCAAAACCTTTCTAGTGACACTTGAAAAACAATTTGAGAACAAAAGACTAGTCCTTGCCTTATCCCCAAGGAGACAAAAAAATAGGAAGGTCTCCTATGCACTAAAATATTTAGAGCAGAACTTTTTGTAGTAACAAAGAGCTAGAAACCAAGTTGATGTCCATCGGTTGGAAAACTGCTAAATATATCTCGGTACATGAAAGTGATAGAAGATCGCTGCATTGTGAACAATGATAAACATGAATATTAGAGAAGCATCTCTCGTCACCTCTTGCAGGGAGTATTACAATAGCCTCTTAAATGTTCTCTGTGCCTCACACCTCACGCCTCTCTGATCACCCTTCACACCGCTGCCAAAGAGATGTTTCTAAAATGACCCTGTCATTTTCCTACCTAATACAAATTCCAGTGGCTCCCTATTGCAACTCAGATCAAATACAAGGGCTTCTCTTGAATGTCCTTCAAAACTTCACCTTACGCTACCTTTGCAGCCTTATTTTATAGATTTTCCCTTTTGTGAGCAGTCTATGGTCTAGCCAAGACCTGCTTGGTTTGTTGCCATTCCTCACACAAGACATTCCATTTCTGCCCCTTTATGCTGACTGTCTTCAAACCCTAGAATGAATTCCCATCCCTATAATATCCTTCTTTCCTTCAAAACTCTATTCAAGTGACATCTACATCAGGAGGTCTTACTCTGGGGTCTGTGAACTTTATTTTTCTAATACTTTGATAACTGCATTTCAGTATAACTGGTTTTCTTTGTGATCCTACGTGTTTTATGTTATGCATTTGAAAACATTATTCTGAGGAGTGCACAGGAGTGCCACAGGGAGAGCCAGAAAAGGTTAAGAATCTCTGCTCTACATGGAGCCTTTCCTAATCCCCCGCAGCTGCTAATGCCTCCCTGAAATTCACCTTGTGTTTATTTTGTCTCTATCTTGTGAATACTTATGTGTCCAGGTTTCTCCCTTAAGAGAATGTAAGCTCCTTTGGGGCACAGTTTTTGTAACCCTGGCACCTGGCATACAGTAAGTACTCAATAAATGCTTGCTCATTGATCAATTGATTGGAAATATATAAACAGGCACAAAATGAAGTGAGGAGAGCCAGAAAAATCAATGTACACAGCAACACAAAAGGAAAGAATAATAAACAACAATAAAAACTGAACACTGTCTAATTATAATGGCAAAGAATAGACACAAGATTGTCCTTCCTCCCCTTGTTTAGAGCAGCAGGGGACTATGGGTGCAGAATATAGCATATGCTAGCAGATTGAGCAGCTGTGTTATTCAGTTTTGTTGAAATGCCTTCCCCTCTTCTTTCTTTTTTTCTCTTTCTTATAAGGGATGGAAGTGGGGAGGAATATATTGGGAATGAAGGGGAGGCAAAAACAAGTTATGTCAACAAAAATGTTTGAGGATGGTCAACACCAGATTTCAGCGTTCAGTGAAGCAACCAATTTAGACAAATAGGTAGGAATTATGAGCTTAGTCTAATAGCAAAATAGTCCAAAACATGGAGGATGGTCTGCAGGGAGGAAGGACAGAAAAATAATTGAGCGTTAAGGGTGGAAGAGTGAAGAATGCAGAGCTTCAACCTAAAGTGATATCCTTTGAGGAAGAAGCAGAGAAGTCACATTCCCTCTTTGCTCAGCTGTATATTGATTGTATCACCAGGCCCAGGCATATAGCTTTCTCCCCCAAAAAATATTAATCTGAAGAGCAACATTCCTTCAAATGCAGACTTTCTGGCCTATTTCTGACTTTTAAAAAATCCTTCATAATCAGAGCTTATATAACTAAATCAAATATAGTAATATAGGTAGGTCCTTTCAGATAGACAGAATGTAAATGTGGTTTTGGAAGTGCTCATACACTACTAATATTTTTTTAAGGAGAAATCTGTCCCTGAATCCAGGTTTTAGGAGTCCTGACTTACCCACTTTGGCATTTTTCCTCCATCAGGATCATGGTGGTGATATTGCAAAACGATGACCGTCACCACAACAGAAAAACCAACAATGATCATCGTGCTGGCAAAATACTGAGCTGCAGAGAGAACAGACCCACTTAGCCATAGAAAGTCATCATCATAATTCTTCAGTGAGTATCTGCACCAACAACAAAGAGAACAGGCTGAGCTGCACTGTTTTCAATTTGCTGCAAGTAATCCCAATTAGTTGGAAGAAGAGCTCTGAGGAGCAATGACCTTCCTAAGTGCCAAGTCCCTGGTAGATGACACAGCCCCTGGCATTTGTCTATACAGAGGCTGGCCCTGCTTGTAGAGCCCAGAGAGTCAGGGACCTACAGGGAAAATAGACCTAATGAATGAAAAGAACATTGGACTTGGCATCAGAAGAGCTGGTGTCAAATGCCACTCTTCTACTCATTAATTGGATGACTTTTGGCAAGTCGCTTAACCTCTCTGAAATGGAATTGTTAGTGATCATATTCTGATTATCATCCTTATTTACAGATGAGAAGACTAAGGTTAAATGATTTGCTCGGGATCGTGCATGTGGTGTCTAGGAGTCAGGACTTTCTGACTCCATGTCCAGCACTCTGTCCAGCACTCCACCTACTCACTTTCAGCATTCTCATCTGTAAA
The DNA here is from genome assembly GCA_028646595.1 of Phalanger gymnotis. Classification (NCBI taxonomy): domain Eukaryota; kingdom Metazoa; phylum Chordata; class Mammalia; order Diprotodontia; family Phalangeridae; genus Phalanger; species Phalanger gymnotis. Next base: position 123,780,440 of record CM053624.1, read on the forward strand.
ATGGTAAAATTGCACCACACAAGGTTGCTAAGAGGAAGAACTCAGACAACCTATGTTAAAGCATTTTACAAACCTCCAAGAACTATAGAAAAGCTAGCTATCATCACCATAATTATCAGCTGCCTCACAGCATTGATGTGATCAATTGAAATGTGAGCTTATATAAAAGTAAGTTTTCATGATTATTGCTATTACCACTATTATTGCATAATTTGGGAATCTCCTTCAGCAGAAGTGGACATGAAGAGGACTTGGTAGATAGCAGCCTGACAACCATTACAGAAAGGAAATATTTGACACATAGAAGTGAGAGGAGTAGGAAGTAAATGAGGTAGAAAGAATATAAAAATAACAAAACCTATTTGGCAGCATTATAGTGTAGAGCAGTAGAAAGGGAAGAGAAAGGGAAGTCAGAGAACCCAGATTCATATTCCAGCCCTGTCATTTTCTACATAGGGGAGCCACTTCTGATCTCCTCAGTTCCCTCATCTATAAAATAATGAGAGGTCTAGAGCAAATAACCTCTAAAGTTTCTTTCAGCTCTAAATCTAAGATCCAACTTACCCAAGTTTGAGTCTACAACCAAATAGCCTACTCCTTTCTATAGTTATTGGGCAGGTAGGTAGCACAATGGATAGAGTGCTGGGCCTAAAGTGAGCAAGACTCATCTTCCTAAGTTCAAATCTGACCTCAGATACTTACTAGCTGTGTGACCCTGGGCAAGTCACTTAACTCTGTTTGCCTCAGTTTCCTCATCTGTAAAATGAGCAGGAGAAGGAAATGGCAAACTGCTCCAAGATCTCTGTCAAGAAAACCCCAAATAGGGTCACAAAGAGTAGGACATGACTGAAAAATGACTGAACCATAATCTGAAGTTAAAGTCTATTAAGAAATCAGGTTTAAAAAACCTGCAGGACTAACCCTATAAAAGTAGCAAATTTCACTTTATAGTTTTATTAGCTCTTTTTTCTCTATGTCCATAAAGTATACAGGAATACACAAAGGATCTGTGCCTTCATCAGCTTTGGTAACTCTCACAACTATGATTTAGTAGAGATGTCCAAGCAAGCTTCCTGAGACACATAGAAATGAAGTGGCTTGCCCAAAGTCACAAAGCTAGCAAGTGTCAGAGAGCAGGAAACTCAGTGTTTCTCTTGAGTCCAAACTCAGGACTCCAGCCACTATGAGGCATGGCCTTCCCTGTCCATAAAGCAGAATCTTCCCAAGCCCTCCTATTAGCTGGGATATACTGGACAATGGAGAATTCTATCTCTGTATCTCCCTAACCAACCTCTTGCATTTTTTGCCTTACCTATTAATGGCACTGAATCAGACGTCGCAGGCATGATTTCTGCCACGAGCAGCATGAAGACAGTGAGAGACAGTAAAACTGTTATTCCTAGAGCAAAACAAACAGTGCAGTATTAGGGAAGGATAGGGAGGAAGTTTTACCAAGAACTGAAGACATTATCCCTCATTTAGAATAACTGCTCCCAAGATACGTGTTATCAATGTGACCCTGGACAAGTCACCTCCCCTCTCTGAGTTTCAGATTCCTCATCTATAAAAAATGAGAATGATAAAATCTGCATTCTCTACCTCTTGAGGTTATTGTGAAGGTACTGCTTTTGAAACCTCAAAGTGCTATAGGAAAAATTCAAGCTATTTATTTTCCTTCTTTATTTACTTCACTGGGAATCTCTCCAATTTTCTTCCTTGTTATATGGCCATAAAGACCCTCCACTATTTGAAAACGACCTGGCAAGTGACTTATCACTGGACTCAATTCTCCAAAGGGACGAAATCACTCTCTGGAAGCAAGTTATATCCTCTGGGGACACAGTTACTCTTTCGGGCCAGAAAAGGATAATTTAAAAGCATTGTTGCTGCTATACTGGAATGTTAGAATTTAAATTTGTAGTTCTAAGACATCCTAAGTCTATAAAAAATCCTTCCAAGAAAAAAACGTCACTATGAAGAAACTTTTATTATGATTAAGACATTTTGATGCCCCAGCTAATGGTCCATAGTAAGAGTGTTCCATTGATCTATTTAAACTTAGCTCTATACAACTATTTTCTGCTATCTTGAGATTTTAACAAACTTGCTTTGTTTTAGAGATTCTTTATATATATATATGTATGTGTGTGTATGTATGCATATATATATGTATATATATATAATATTATCTGTGTCATGAATGCCTTTGGTAGTCTGGTGGAGCCAATGGACTCCTTAGGACAATGCTTTTAAATGCATAAAATAAAATAAATAGGATTATAAGGGAAATCTATTCTATTGGAATACAGTTACCAAAATACTTTTTCTTTAAAAAGTTCATAGACCTCTGTTAGTCAATAAACATTTAAGCACCTACTATGTGCCAGGCACTATCCTAAGCACTGAGGATACAAAGAAAGGCAAAAAGTCTCTTCCTGGCAGTGCACAGTTTAATTGGGGAGAGAACATGCAAATGATATCATATAAACAAGCTCTACAAAGGCTGAATTGGAAATAATCAACAGAAGAAAGACACTAGAATTAAAAGGGTTCAGGGAAGGCTTCCTGGAGAAGGTGGGATGTTAATTGAGACCTGAAGGAAGCCAGGAGGCAGAGATGAGGAGAGAGAGCATTCCAGGCATGAGATGGCCGAAGAAAATACGTGGAGTCAGGAGGAGTATCCCCGGTTCCCTAAGAATGACCCGCATTCAAGTCCTTTGCTCTGCTCTCCGGGCAACCTTGGATATGTCAATGATACTCTCCAGGCTTCAATTTCTTCACTTGAAAAATAAGGAGTTCGATTAATTTATTTATGCATTTTCTTCCAGCTCTTGAGTCTCTGATTCTGTCTAATTGTTATTTTCAAGAACTTATCATTTGCAGGTGTGCAAGGAAAAAAGAGGAGAGCCCGTCATAATTCTTTCAGTTCTGATTGGATGGCCAGGAAGGCACAATTCCTTTTACCCATCTCCTCAAATATCTCCCTCAAGCTTATTAGAAAAACTCACCTGAGGTTGAAAACCATCCTCCAAAAATAACAACAATGCTTCAATACTTTAAGGACCTGTGATTTTTGTCAGCGTGGTTCCTCAATCCATCCATACGGATTGCAACCCTGTATACTTTAGCAGACAGTGAACTGCTGTAGCCAAGAAATTCATCTCCCTGCGGTTCACGTGGAGATGAACCTGCCTGGATTTAGCAAGGCTGGTGCTGGGATGACATGCATATAGTTTGTCCCTGAGCCACACTCAAAGTCTTTCTAGAACTTCTACTTCTCTGGCATTGCCCCCGAGAATTCAGGGTTACTTTTGCACCACTGAGGGGCCTTGGAGAAGGATCAGAACATTTGACTTTGATCTGAAACTGTGACTTTATTGGACAAAAGTCCAAGTGAAGATCAGCACCTTCTCTGTGACCCACAGTCTTAGAGAGTTGAGTGGGAACCCTGAAGAGTTAAGCGACCTTGCCCAGGATGACAAAGTCAATACCGTTTTTTTTTTGTGTGTGTGTGTGTGGTTGCTTAGTCATTTCACTTGCATCCTTAGAAGCAGTATTCAAACTCGAGTTTATGACTCTGAGACAAGTTCTCTCTATATGTAATAGAATAAAATAAAATAAAAAAGCAAATTTGAAAACCAACCAATCAACCATCCCAGAAGCATGTCCAAGATAAAATGTAGGTCTGCCTGTGTAGGATACCTCCTTAAGAATAAATGGTAATTTGCTATGAAAATGCTTTCTCCTCTTTATCTTGGAGCAATCAAAGTACTTCTAACTTCTTAATTCTTTAACTGTTTCCTTTCTGATTACCACATAGTGAAGAAAAAGACATTTGATTGGCTACTAACAATTAATTCATTTATTTAATCAAATACTTACGATTACGGGCCAGGGACTGTGCTAAGGGTAAGACCAAATCACAAACAAAAAAGCTGTCCCTACCCTCAAGAAGCTATGGTTCTATTAGGGGATAGGGAGTGGAAGGGGGGTCAAAAAGGACAACTATGTATACTGATCCACATATACTGATCAACAAATACAAAACACATACAAAATAAATTTAAATAATTGGGAAGAACAGACTAGCAACTGAGAGGATGTACGGGATGATCTTTGAAAGAAACTAGGAGTTCCTTTAAAAGGTCGAAATGAGGATCGAGTAAATTTCAGGCATGGGGGACAGCCTGTGCAAAGGCAGGAAGACAGAAAATGGAAGATGATAGATGAGAAACATCATTGGGAGCCCAGCATCATCCAGCCTAAGGAACACTGGAACAGGACACAAAGGCAAAAGCAACATTACTTCTCTAGCTCCTCTCTCAATGTAGCCCTCCTAGGTTTTTATTTCCATTCTGGTATGACCCTGGAGAATGGGTCTAGAAGAGGACCATCCAGTGGTGCCTGAAGGGTAGTTCATGGTTCTCTGGCAAATATAGCATCTAATCAATGTTCTAAATCAGAGCCCCTCATTATGGTAGTGAAGCATACCGAGTAAGGGCCCCTCAGACCACAAGGCTACCTACTGTGACAGGTATGTGATAACCAATTAGCACAATAGTATTTGGGGTTATTTTTACGGTTCAAATAGTGAACTCTCTCTTAATTTGGACAAAGCAGTACGCTGCCTCTTTTCTGACCAGCAGGAGTCCTACATCCATGATAAAGCCATTATCCCCTCCTTGATAATGTTTCCCTGGGTTGGGAATTCCCCCTTCCAATCTAGTCATGGTATTTACCAAGTGAGATTTTCTCTCCAGAGTCTGCAGGAAGCAAAAACACTAATAGGGCGAGTGCAGATATCAGCACGCATGGGATGAGAAGATTAAGGCCGTAATAGAGAGTCCTGCGTCTCATGGTCACGGTGAATGTTACATCTGGGTATGGTTCTTTACAGCATTCATAAAATCTCTCACTCCTCTTTCCAGGAATTTCTAGGTGGAAAAGAAGGAAAAAGAATAAATTATTAAAATCCTTTTGTGTTATCTCTGACACCTGATCTTATTTTTTTAAAGTCTCATTCTTGAGAAAAAGCATTTATTTCTAATCTTATTTTTTTAAAAACAAGAACATATTGGTAGAGTCCAAAAAATTCATTTTGTCAGTGTTCCCACTGCCTCAATCCAAACCTCATTAAATACACTTTGCTCTTTGTACTCCATCTTAAATTTTAGTTCCCTTAAATTCATATATGCACACCATCACTCACATTTATAAGCTGTTGCTCCCATTCCCATTAATAATCTCCTGCATCTTTTCTAAATTGGAGAGTTGCTTTTTGAGGAGAAAAAAATTGCAAATGAATGGAGAGGACTAACTCCATCAGATATTTGAATGAGAGCCAGGTACCTATTAATCTTACAATTTCTAATACTTTTGGGGGAAGGCAAACATCAAAGAACTAAAAATAGCACAGACCTTTAAAAGCTCAAAAGAAAAATGCTTGTCCTCCTTTCAATTCCAACTTAATTTCATCTAATGACCTGGGTTCAAATCTTGGCTTTGTCATTTACTACCTTTCTGACTAATTTGTTTACTCTCCCTTGGCCTCAGATTCCTCATCTGTAAAATGAGAGGGTTGAACTAGATAACATTTAGTCTCTTCCAAATCTAAAGTGATGGCCCTGTGATTCTCTATTCTAGTCCTGCTTCCCATCTTCAAGAGGGGGTAGAAAGTGGAAAATGAATGACATATACAGGCTTTTCTACTTCACTGGATTTAAGATGTAAGTAGTAATTTACAGGGTTTATTTAGCTTTGGGAGAACTAGAAAATCATATCTAAAACTGAATTTCCTCCCTCAATTCACTTCTAGTTTCAACTTTCCATTTTCTGTTAACACATCACCACCATTCTGAGATTTCCTAGGCTTACGACCCTTTAATTTTAACTTCCTTCTCTTCATTCTGCCTCCTCCCCTCCCCCAACCCTATCCTTATCTGAAAAATTAACAAATTCTTTCTTCCTTCTTTGCTTCTTTTTTCTTTCTTTCTTTCTCTTCCTTTCTTTCCTTCCTTCCTTCCTTCTTTCTTTCCTTCCAGGATCTAGCCCTTCCTCCTTACTTCTAAATTCATCACCCTACTTTAAGTCCTTACCCCATCACACTGGGCCAGCAGTATGGTAGAGTAGGAAGAATACTGGATTTATTTCAAGATGAACCGAGTTTGAATCCCAACTATGCTACTATGTGACCTTGGGCAAGTAATTTCCTCTCTTTGGGACTTAGTTTCTCCTTTGTAAAATCAGGGAAATGGATTGTTACAAGATGACTTCTGAGGTCCCTCCCAGCTCTAACTCAGTGATGGCTGCAATAGCCCCCTAGCTACTCGCCAAGCTCTAACTCCCTCCCCCCTCTCATACGCTTCTGACACAACAATCATTTAATACAATACTTTTGCCCTTTTACCCTTCTGCATAGGTGCCTATAGTAGCTTTTGCTTGTCCATCAGATCTACCATTTAGCACCTCAGAAATTAATGCTACTTTATGGGAGGATGGCATGGCATTGTGTAGAGAATTGGACTTGGTTTCAGGAAGACCTGAGGTCAAATCCGATCTCATTTACCAGCTGTGCAACCCTAGGCAAGTCTCTTAACCTCCCCAATACTCAGTGTCTTCATCTATAAAATGAAAAGTTTGGGTTTAAAGATCTGTAAGGTCCTTTCTAGCTCTAAATCTATGATCCTATGAGCTATCCAACCTGATATTAAACTATCAAACAACCAACATTAATTAAGAGCCCACTATGTGCCAGGCATTTACACTCAGTTTGTTCATTGCTATCTTTTTGGCTTTGCTCCTTCTGTTCCCCATAGTGAAATAGCTTTCCTCTTCCTCTCATGTAGTCAGATTCTAAACTTCCAGCTCTAGATTTGCCTCCAACCTTCCATAATTAAACCTATCTCATGAAAATCCTTCCTCGACCACATAATCACATAATTCATATATAGACTTGAAAATGTTTTCTAGGTTTTTCATGTCTATATCTTTGACTAGATGGTTAAGATTCCAGTTCATTCAAAGAATTTATTAAGCATCTACTTTGTGCCAGGCACTGTTATAGGGGCTAGAAACCCAAACGTCAAAGCTAAAGAGTCCATGCCCTCAAGGAACTCACATCTTGGTGGGGCAGAGGGGGAGTTTTATTGTTCATTCATGTTGAACTCTTCATGGACCCTGTGGACCATGCTGTTCCATGGGATTTTCTTGGCAAAGATTATTAGAATGGTTTGTCATTTCCTTCTCTACTGGATTAAGGCAAACAGAGGTTAAGTGACTTGCCCAGGGTCACACAACTAGTAAGTATCTGAGGTGCGATTTTGAACTCAGGGCTTCCTGACTCCAGGCCCAGCATTCAATCCACTGAGCTACCTAGTTGCCCTGGAGGTGGGGCAGTAAGTACAGCATATATACAGAACAAGTAAATACAAAAAATATACAAAGGAAACATAATGCAAATTGTGGGTAGGAAGCACTAAGAACTGAGGGGCTCATGGATGATGAGGTGGCCTTTGACCTGAACCTTGACTGGACCTAGGAATTTCAAAAGGAGGAAAATGTAAAGAGGGAGAGCATCCCATGCATGGAGATTGACACAAAGATGACTCTCAGAATGCCTAACACAGGAACGGCAAGAAGTCCAGTTTGTCTGGAATATAGATTGTAAGAGGAGAAGAAATGAGAAATAAATCTAAAAAGATGAGTTGGAACCCGATTATAAGGAGCCTTAAATGCCAGAGAATTGAATCTTAAGAGGTAAGAAGGAGCTATAGAAGCTTCTTGAGCTGGGAAGCAACATGACCAGCATCATGCTTTAGGGATATTCATCTGGCAGCAGTCTGAAGAATTAACTAGAGAGGGGAGAGAAGGCATGAGGATAGGGCCTGAGTCCCCTACTTCTTTTGAATCCATTACATAACCTTAAAAGGTACTGACAATATGCCAGGTTCTTAATAACTTCAAGCGTTGCTTGCACAGATTTTTCAGACCAGTGTAGATGAGAACGTACTATTATTCTGTATTTGTACTATGAATTAATTGCATTCCCTATGCTAATGAATGCAATTGGCTTACCAACTAGATCCCATTCTCCATTTGAGATGTAGCCAGAAATGTCTGCTTCTTGCATCTGTAAATCCAGCGACCATCCTCCATAAGACCACGACCCAAACTTCAGTTTGCACTGTTGCACGTCAAAAGGAAACCAGCGTACATCAATGTAGCATGAGCTCTTAAATATGCCTAGATTGATTGAAGGGTAATCAAAGGGAAAACAAGAAGTCAATGCAGCATTTACATCATCCCAACTCAGGTCTAGCAATTTGTCCTTACGACACAATGGGTTTCATGGTGCGTAGCTTCAGAGCCATGCACAAGATCCATCACTGGTACCTGAAGAAATTAAATGTTTGTTAACTTGCTGGATGGATTAGAGGGCACCATGTTAAAATATTTATGAGGTTCCCTCCGTTGGCAAAGCTCTTCATTCCATGATTCATAAGCTGAACTTTTCTTATCTTCTTCCTGATGTTAACGGTCTCTTCACGGAGCAGATTGTCTGAGACTCGGGATACGTGCATGTCCAAATCATTGATTCTCAGCACTAAAAGGGCCTTGATAAGTCATCTAGTCCATTCACCTGCCTCCAGACAGGACTATATAGAAAACTTTCTGGTTTGAAAACTATCATTTTCTTTAAAAAATCTCTAAGGCAAAAAAAACACTCCACTGTATTTCTATGTTTTTAGATTCAGTTGGTAATGACAACTCTATTCTAATCAAATGCTCCCAGAATATCTTCTGTAGATAGTAAGATAAAAGAATAGGCATTTATCTGAACAATGACCACCTGACCAAAATGGGTCTATTCAAGCACTCTCATTTGCAACATTAGGCTTCAAAATTTAAGAAGTAAAGAAATTGGAGAAAATCCAGGGGACCCAAAAAATAATGATTAGAGGGTTGAAACACAGGCTGTCCCAAAAGTCTTAGTGCAGCTTTAAACTTTAATCACTTAAGCTTTAATAGTTTAAAACTGCACTCAGACCTTTGGGACATGCTAAAAATGACTTTGGAAGAAAAAGTTGAGAAATCAATCTTCTAGCTAGAAACATATGCAAGGTCACTGCAACTAGCCCATATCCCACAAGCACCGAACAAGATGTAATGGCCTTAAATTGTAAAAGGAGAGATTTTGACTAGGTTTAAGAATTTCTTCCTGACAGGGCCTGTTAAATACAGAATTGGTTACCAAGTGACATCCCCTAAGGGCTTTCAGGAGGAGAAATGACACCCGTCTGGAGTGGTTTAAAAGTAGACCTGCCTGGAGCCAGAGAAATGGACAAAATGATGGTTGAGGGCATAAACAATTAACAATTTGAGTTGGAATTGGACAATCAGTTTATGCTACTCCTACTCCTTCCTCCAAAAAAAAAAGGAACTAGGACTAGTATGTCAAATTCCCATGAGAAACCAAAAGTAATTATATCTAAAAATAGCTCCATCCACCTGAATAATCAATGTTCTTCTTCACTGGTGATGACTGAATAATGCTTCCAAAGACTCAACCCTTACACTGTGAGTTGCTACGAATAAGCATAAAGAAGAAACACATGCACAGAATAGAAAAGTCATCATGGGAGAGATTATAGGATAGCCAAGGCTGAGAAGCCAAACCTGCTGAACAAACTACAGCAAAAACAAAGAAAAAAACCTTGAAGTTTTCAAAGCAGAAACCAGCAAAATACCTCAAGTTCAATTTTTTAAAAAGCTATCAGAAACTATCTGAACTTCAAAAATCCATGTAGCCAAGAGCAATAAGTGAATCATTTCTATCAAAAGTCAATGAAATGTATAACCTAAATTAGATTGCTGCCATCTTCCAAAGGGAAGAGGGAGAAAAATTTGGAACTCAAAATCTTATTAAAAATTAATGTTGAAAACTACTTTTTAAAAAGTCAATGAAAGTAAGCCTTCCATTGGTAAAGATTAATAAAGAAAAACCTTTGGTTTCCTTACTTTATCTATACCAATATCCTGTATGCTGCTGAAAATGAGAACCAATGCTAGGAAGTAGGTCAACAAAGCCTGGTAAGAAAGAGAAAGCTTGATGCCGTGCTAGACACAAAGGTGGAGAGCCTGGGTTTGAGTGCTTGCTCTATTACTTACTCCCAGTGTGACCTAGAGAGCAGGGGCCACTTCACACCTCTGGGCCTCAGTTTACTCAATTTTAAAATAAAGGGGTCAGGTGATATCACTGCAAAGCTCCATTCCAGCTCTAAATCTATGATCAGGGCACAATTCATCAATTATTTCTTTCCCATTTTTGCATTTTTAATGTATCTTCATTTGTCATTGTCCAGTCATGTCCAGCTCTTTATGACCCTATTTAGGATTTTCTTGGCAAAGATACTGAAGTGGTTTGCCATTTCCTTCTCCAGCTCATTTTTACAGATGAGGAAACTGAGGCAAACAGGGTTAAGTGACTGGGCCAGGATCACACAGCTAGTAAGTGTCTGAAGTCAAATTTGAACTCTGAAAGATGAGTCTTCCAGTACTTTATCTACTATGCTACCTACTTGCCCCTGTATATCCATTCTGTTTCTCAACCTCTGAATACATAATATGATAAAAGTAACAGAGATAATCAATTCACCAATTTAATTTAGTAAGTATTAATGAACCACCTTTAGGGTATATTGCCATGTATAAAGTATTTGTAGAGCATAGTAAAGACCAAAGAAAGTCTTTGCCCCCAAGGAGCTTATAATCCAAAAGAAGGGGAAAGAGAAGGGGGAGGCTTGTGATATACAGAATATGATAATTACTATATTGTATTGAAGGGGAAAAATGGGGCAGAGATTGATCCAGCAGATTGGACAATGAGAGAAGGTAAGAAAACTTCTTTAAAATATGAGTTAAATCAGTCCCAAAGTGACTGAATTTCAGAGAGACGTTCAGAGAGAATTTCAGAAAGAAATAGATATCAAAAGCATCTTATTGACTTGTTTGTTAATACTTTTGGTTCTGCTTTGTTTAAGGCTAGAAGGTTTGAGTAAGATTTGGCCTCTTGTTTTAATCAATTCTGAATTTAAGCAACTCTCATTTCTTCACTTTTTGCCTGTGTGTGTTTTATGAGTTAAAAGAAAGAAAGGATGTGGTAGGCAGTGCTGACTTATTGTAAGATTCAAAGGCAAAGGGGGAGAGACCTGGCCTGTGGAGAAGAGCTAACATCACTAAACACTAGCAGTATAAGAAACTGACAGTAGCATATAGGCACTACCTGGAGAGGAGTATCCTTTGACAGAGCAAGGCTGTCACATAAGCAAAAAGTATTGGTAATGCCTTCATTCAATGATACAGGTCTGCGACATACATGGACAAAGCACCCTTAAATTCTTTTCTAAACTTACACACACACACACACACACACCCCTTACCTGGAGGAAGGTATTGACAATGTCCTGAGGAATTCACTAAAACATTGGTATGAAATGTAGCATCAAATCGCTCATCGGCACTAAAAAGAGATTAAAAAAAGAATAAATTATGACATATGGATATAGTGAAACACCACTGTGTCATAAAAAGGAGGTGGCTTCAAAGAATCTGGCAAGACTTGGAGGAACTGATGCAGAAGAAAAATAGCAAAGCCAGGAGAACAATTTACTCTCTAAGTATAAGATTGCAGAAACAACCAACTTTGAAAGAATTAAGAACTCTGACCAATGCAAGGACCAACCACAATTCTAGAGGACCAATGATTCCATTCATCTCCTTACAGTGAGGCAATAGACAAATATGAAGAATGAGATATACATTTTTAATATGGCCAATATGGAAATCTGCCTGTTTGACTATGTATGTTTGTTACAAGAGTTTTTTTTTCATTTTGTACCCCTAGGGATAGAGGTGAGAGAAAGAGAAAATAAATACTTGCCAATTAGAAAAAAAAGGGTTTTTTTTTAAATTTCATAAGCCAGTGCTAATAATGAGTTAACTTCTTGAGTGACCCCTATGTTGGTAATTAATATGGTCAGATTAACTTGGACAACATCCCTAAGAAGCCCATGATCCAGGGCTGAGTTTGTCACAGTCAGCACAAACCAGTAGCTGAAAGATGTTCCCAGAGCACTGCACTGAGTGAGTCAATTACTGCCCCCATTCCATAAGTGTATCACTTTGTAGGTGAATAAGACAGATTGTCTTAACATCAAGTAACCAAGAAGATACACCTTATCCATCTCTAATCTAAGTCAGGCAAAGCCCAGTTTTTAAGCATTTGAGCCTGATTCAATTCAAAATCAACTCTCAAATGAGCTTTGATCATGTTGCAAGTGAAAGAATCAAGACTATAGCTCTTTAAAAATGCAGCTTGGTACTGGAAATAATAAGGGCAACCATACTCTTGAGACTGGAATGGTAGGAAAAACTAGGTTGCCATAAAACTGTCAAGGGCTGCCCTACACATTCCCCTACAACATTATGAGAGGGGTAAGGAGGAGGCTATATATAGACATGCCTAAACACGAGCAATGGAATTGGATAAAGCCTGCTTTGCCCAGGCAGAACACTGGCCTGGACCACTGAGCTTGGGCATGGCTAGGGTGAGTTATTTGGGACCCGGGCAGAAAATGCCAATCTCTCCTTTCTCAGGAGCTCTTACAGACTACCTCATCAGGAGTTTTCTGGTACAGCAATAAAGAGGAGAACCCTATCAGGAATTGGGAACTCATTAGAGAAGCCACCATTTCAGAAATCTTGACTCCTCTTTTCTACCTCAAATCACTTCAGGATTTGGGGTAAATAGCAGTGGGCTCAAATCTTAGATTTGCTATTTATAACCTGTGTAATTCTGGGCAAGTCACTTCTCCATCTGAACCTCAGTTTCCTCATCCAGAAAATGATGGATTGAACTAGATGTCCTCTAAAGTCCCTTCCACCTCTAAATCTATGGTCCTCTCACCCTAGCTAATCCATAAAGAATCTGAGAAAGCTTTTTTCAGCTTAGCCCCATTATAGGTTCATCTTTGTTGCTACTGTGAAGGAAGTTTGGAGAGAGCAGTAATCACTATTCGCTGGGGCAAGGTACACAGATGAGATAGCACGTCAACTGGACCATAGAGTGTCCCAGAGGATTCTGAGATGCAAAAGCAGATTAGGTAAATTAACTGGCTTATAGTATGTAAACTTTATTCTCTTCATTTTTTGAAACCTGAAACATTTGCCATTTTCCAACACTGTAGTATGTCTCCAGTTCTCTATAGTCAGTCCAAACTCCTCAAGGACAGGGAATGTTTTTTGCCCTTCTTTGTATCCCCGTGGCTTAGCATAGTGCTTGCCACGTAGTAGGCCCTTAACTTGACACACTGATAGTGAGTCAAGAATCACACATGTTCTGTATGTTTGCTGGGCCCAGTGACTTGAACTCATAAAGGATACATAGTCTCTTTCTTACTATGCCCTAATTTAACTCAGGCATCCCTTGCTTATTAATCTGTTTTTTTTGTTTTGTCTTTTCCAATCCAAAGATCAGTGTCTCTGACAAAGAAAACAGAAGCAAAATAAAAGTTAAGCCCCTCTATTTTCTCTGTCATCGGTTATCCTCATCCTATCCACCCCAAGCTGTGGTCCTACACAGCTTTAATCAGCCTCTGTCATCCTTAGCTTTCCTTCCCAGTTTCAGCTCACTCTGAGATATTTAGTCCTCCTCATGTTTTTCTTATAGGACCAAGCAGTGATTTTTCATAAAGCCCTGTGAATCCTCTGCACCAAAACACAATTTGAATGATTGGATGCGCCAGACAGTCAGGTAGTCAACAAGCAATGATTGAACATTTACTATGTGATAGGCACTTACCAAGAGCTGAGAATAATAAAGAACAGCAAAAACACAGCCCTTATCCAAGGAAATCCCATTCTGATAGGAAAAACCATATGCAAATAACTCTATATACATGATACAGATATATATACACACATATATAATATACAGAGTATATAGAGCAGTGTCAAACTTACATAGAAATAGATCCCACATAATAACTTAGAAAACAACAAATTAACATTATCTGTGTTGTATTATATTTTTATTTATTTTGTCAAACATTTCTCAATTATGTTTTAATCAGCCTGCTCTAGGGAGTTTGATACCTCTGGGAAAGAAAGGTAACCTCAGAGAGGAAAGCACTAGCAGTAGGGGAGGGGCCAGAAAAGGCCCCCTACAGAGGGTGGGATTTAAGATGAGTCTTTAAGGAAACTATGACTCCGGAAGGTGGGAGTGAGAAGTAAGAACATTTCAGGCACAGGGGAGAGCCAGGGAAAATACACAGGAGTGGGGAGATGGAGTGTCCCGTGTAAAGAATAGCAAACCCTTTGTCATAAATCATAGAGCACATAGGGGGAAGTGAACTGTCCAAAGACTAGAAAAGTAATTGTAAAAGACTTCAAATGCCAAAGTCAGCAATTAATATTTGATCCTAAAGGTAATAGGGAGCCATTGGAATTCACTGAGGAGGAGTGTGGCATGATCAGACCTGCATTTTAGGAAGATCATATTGAAAGGTGGGTTAAAGTGGAGAGATACTTGAAGCGGAGAGACCGATCGGAAGAATCTTGCAATAACCCAGGCCAGAAAATACAGTGTCAGAGTTGCAGCCACCAAAAAGTCACAAGTGATGGTGTAGAATGTCTTGATCAGACTCCCAGGACCTGATACTGAGCTATCACGTCAGGGATGGAGCATCATTGCCCAGCAAGCCTTTCTAGGAGGGACATGCAAATGTGAGAGAAGTACAGAAGCCCATCTAAGACTGACCTTCCATTGGCTGATGGAATCGTGAACACTTGGAGGACAGACAAATATGCCTGAGTACAGTCATATCATGCCTACTGATATAATAGCTCTGGCTGAGGTTCACTAGCTGCTAAGTTTATAGTCTGTAGAAAGTACTGTCATGGTGATTGATCCCTTGGGCTTCTAAATTCAGCTTTTCACAGCAGCACATCTGCCTGCAGATTGCTATATCCCAGAAAAGAAGTGAGAGCAAAGTTGAATCTACTGAAGAACAATGCCTACCACATCTGACATTGAATGTGCTTCCAGAGTCTGAAGGAGCTCCACATTTTTGTAAATGGACAACAACGGGATGCCATACCCCTACAAGATGGTACCACCATGCTCCTACAAGATGGCATGCCTCCATACCTCGAATGTGAGCAGCTCCTTCTGGATTTCTTAGTTTTTTTCTATACAGTCAGCTTTTTGGAGAAGTAAAGGCAAGGCTGGAACAGGGGACTGTATGGACTGTGACAGGGTTACATCCACAATGATAATGCAATGAATTGAGCTCCCTCCCCACTGTTTCTGTTTATCTAGAGATATCAAGAGAGGGAGCAAAGGAAACCAGTTTTTCAAGTCATCCCGTGAGCTCTCCCCCTTTGGTGTCCACTGGAAAAACTTAGGGGCTTAAGAAGATCACTGAGAATGTATGGGAGAAAAATTTGCACTCTGCATTTTAGTCGCAAGCCTGTCAGAAATAATTTTTGTTATTTTATATTAAAACTAATTCTAAGCATCTTCTTCTTAGGGGGAGGTTCTTAACCTTTTTTATGTTATGGATCCCTTTAGCAGTCTGGTAAAGTCTATGGACCCCTTCTCAGAAGAATGTTTTAAATTGCATAAAATAAAATGCAGAGCATTATAAAAAACTATTTTTATGAATGACATATAGAAATATGTTATGCATATCATAAATATATAAAGTATAATAAAATAATTATATATAACATATAATAAAAATTAACTGTATAAAATATATTTTTAAAATATATAAGTGTTATATAAAAAAAACATTTTCCAAACTTTTTTTAAAAAGCTCATAATCCCCAGATGAAGAATTTCTGGCTGAGAAAAAAAGGAAGGGGATTGAAAAATGGACAGTTTCCCCATGATTTCAAAACTCTCTAAGACAAGCCATTGTGGTGTTATAATATATATCATTCCCGGAAAAGAAACAAAACTCCACAGTCCACATTCAAGATTAAGCAAGAGGTACAGAGTTTAGATAATAATGTGCTTCACCAAACAAAGCAATGGTCACTTAACTGTGAAGAACACTCCCTTTGACCATTCCCTCCAGACATTGTTTTTTCTAGCAGGTCATAGGTGGACTCAAGAGATATTTCCATTAACTGAAGTAATAAAAGGCTTCTCTCTTCTCTTAAACTGATCATTCCCCTAATCCATACAAGGCATTGCGCAAGGGTACTGCTTCTACCCTATTTCAAATGGGAAAACTTTTTAACAGTTTCCTCAAAGAAAGTGGTTAGGTCTTTGGTAAGGGAGGGAAGAGGGCCTTGTTTAGGTGATACGGTTTCTCATCCAAACTAGTCCAAAGCCTTCAGATTAAAATTCTGGGGAAAACATTTCCTTAATATTTCTAAAAGACTGTGACAGGAAGAGTCTGCCTTCACAGGAGTCATTCCCAATCAACTCTTTAACTCTTCCATCTTCAAGTCTTATCCCCTCTACCTCACATCTGTCTTGCATCTGTCTCCTCTCCATTCACAGTGTTACCTTCCCAGATCAGGCCCTCATCAGCTCTTTCCTGAACTATTGCAATAGCCTCTGAATGACTCTCCCTGACTCAAGCCTCCCCCCTCTCCAATCTATTCGGCAAAAAAAAAGCTACCAAAGTCCACATCAGTCCCCTATTCAATGAACTCCGGAGGCTCCTAGTTACCTCTGAGCTTAAATACAACCATTCTGTTTGGTATCTAAACTTAACGACCTAACTCCAACCTACCTTTCCACACTTACTATACCTTATTCACTTTGATCCACCCCACCATATGGCCAAACTGGATTTTTTTGTAATTCTTCACACATATCATATCTTGCATCTTTATACATCTGCATAGGCCCATGCCTGAAATATACTCCCACTTAACTTTCATCTCTAAGAATCCCTAGTTTCCTTTAAAACTCACCTCAATTGAGATGAGGAACTGAGTCAAATGGGGTTAAGTGACTTGGCCAAGGTCATGCAGGTCTGAGATCAGATTTGAACTCAAGAAGTTGGGTCTTCCTGACTCTAGACACAGCACTTTATCCACTGTACTATCATGCTACTAACAATATGGCCTTATCCAAATCACTTGTAAGTCTCAGACCTTTGATTTTTTTCAGTTGCAAAAGGTGGCTTAAAATATTTATACAAGCTCACTCACAGGGGTCATCAATCAATCAGCATTTATTAAACACCTATTATGTGCCAGATAGCAGGGATACAAAAAATGAAGCAGCCCCTATTCTCAAGGAGCTTGTGAAAAAATTGATTTGTAAACCTTAAAACACTCTATAAAATGTGAGCTATCATTATTATTACCAACTCAGCAGTCCCAAGCCTTAAGGCCTGTTGGTATTAAATCTATTTAGTTTTAAATAGACCAGAAAACACTGACTAAGGTGGACTTGAGGCTGATATTGGGGGGGAAGGGAGAAAATACGATTAAGTGTTCAGCAGAAAACAAATGAAATGAAGAGAAGAGAAACAAATACCAATACAGCAAGAGAACAAAATGAAGGGGCTGCAGGAATACAGGTAACACAAAAAACCTGCCTCTTGGCAGGGGATGATAATATTGGGGAAATAAAAGAGCAGAAAGTGGAGAATAAATAACAAAAACAGAATCTTATGATTCTATAAGTCCATGTACGATGTGCCTCTCAACTATGTAAGTGCCGGGCCTAACTATGATTAATGATGCTTCTTATTAATCCTTCATTCTCCCTGGCTTACAACATCCCTGGAAGACAGAGCAGAAACAGAATAAATGAAGATGAAGTAGCTAGGAAGTGGCATGAATGGGGAGAAAGTGGACACACCAAATTGCATAAGAAGAAATAAAGTTTTGAGAAAGAAACCACATGATGGACCTTTTGAACTGGTTTCGCTTTTATTCGTGCATTTTAAATGCTAACAATTGGCAGAATGGAACTTCAGTGCCCATCCTTGAGATAAATCTTGAGAGAGATGGAGTTTTCTGAGTATTTCCAAGTATCAGAGCTCCTGAACTCTAATGCCAACATTATGGTCGGGACCAGTAGACTCACTTCACTGAATGGGGCCAATACTTTCAGTGCAATGAGACTTCCAGGCTCTCTACATGTAATGCAATAATGAAAAAGGTGAATTCTATCAAACCACCAATAACTGGAAAATGTACCTGTTTGGTTGCCCGGCATGTGTTTTGCTGAATTCGGGTAGTATTTTCCTTTGTTTTAAGCCAATTTACTTAGACATTTGCTGCCATTAAATTGAGTTTGAGGTTAAGAGGCAAGCCCAATTAAATTCTCCAAAGCATCATAATTGTACATTAAGTATTTGCCCATAGGTCAAGCTTTCCTCAGGCACAGATAACTGAGAAAAGCAGATTCTTAGCAATCATCATCGACCTAGTGCATTTTCCAAACACAACAATAGTTTTTATTAAAAATTAAACAAATAGTTTGATAAGTTTCAATTTCTATATATAACAGTGGAACATCCAAAGAAGTTCCAGGAGAGTATTCATGATACAAGTCAAGGACACTTACCACTAAACTTCACTGTTCTTTATGACAAGCGTGACTTCTAGATCTATCTATCCAGCCTCAGTCTTATTCCAGAGCTCTGAACCTATATCGCCAACTGCCCACTGGACATTTCCTAGCGGATATCCCTTAGGCATCTCAAACTCAACACATTCAAAAAAGAATTCATTTCTTTTCCCCGAAACCCACTCTGTTCCAAATTTCCCTATTTCTGTCAAGGGCATTACCATCCTTCCAGTCACCCAGGTTTGAAATCCCAGAGTAACCCTCACCTCCTTATTTGTTCAACCCACATCTTTAATCATAGATCAGGTCTCAATGATTTTCTCTCTAGTCTAATCCACCAGAGAAGGAAACTTCAGTATCTGTGCCAAGAAAACCTCACGGACAGTACGGTCTATGGGGTCCCAAAGAGTTGGAAATGACTGAACAATTGATCAACAGTGTGCCAGGGAAGGAAGGGGAAAAGAAGGGAAAGGGAAGAGGAAGGAGAAAGGAAAAGAAAAGCAATAGGCATCGATATAGTGTCTATTGTGTGCCAGGCACTGTGCTAAGTGCTTTTATAAGTATTATTTCATCCTCACCAGGACCCTGTGAGGTAGGTGCCATTATTATCCCCATTTTATAGTTGAGGAAACTGAGCTAGAGTGAGGTTAAATGACTTACCCATAGGCACACAGCTAATAAGTATCTGAGGCCAGATTCGATCCACTGAACCATCAGCTGCCTTTGCTTTATAAAATACAATCCCTGCCCCAGAGGAGTTCACATTCTAATGAGGAATGCAGCACACAAATAAATAAGTAAATATTAATCTTAGATAGAAGGCAGTAGGGGGATGGGGAGATTGGGATAGTCCTCCTGCAAAAAATAAATGGAATTTGACCTGAGTCTTGAAGGAAGTCAGGAGGCAGAGGAGAGAAAGGAAAGGATTCCAGGGGACTGCCAGTGTATCTCAGACCCTCAACCTGATATCACCTGGGAAATTGCTATAGCTTTCCAATTGTTCTTCCCTCCTGAAGTCAATCCCCTCCCCACTATCCATATAGCTTGTCAAAGAGGACCTTCTAAAGTCGAGGCTTGGCACACAGTAGGCCCTTAATAAATGCTTGCCCCCCCCTTATATAGGAAAGTAAGTTCTTGCCTCAAGGCAGGAATAGTATCTAGTATAGTGACTGGCACATAGTAGGGGCTTAATAAATGCATATTAATTGATCGATTCTTAGTAAGGCTTCATTCAATTTTTCTTCCCTGCCCCCAAGGGTTTTTTTCTCAGCTGCTGGCTACTTACCTAATTTCCAGTTTATTATCAAAATTTAGGTGCTAATTGCCTCCTTAGCATCCTCCTCTCAATTGTTCTGTCCCTCCCCACTGCTGAATGACAGCTTAGAATCTAGAAGTAAAGGCCTTGGGTCTGAGCTCCAAGTTTGTGTGTCTTACGCACATTGGGGATCACTCAAAGGATTTCCAAAATAAAGGCCTATCCTATCTTTGCATCTGCAGCAGGACTCTCCCTTTGATAGTCTTTTTCCAACCATGTGTTTCATCTCTATTTTATACAATGGCCCTGGCTAATCATCTGAAGCTTCTGCCCAGAGACTCCTTAACTGCTTATATCAGAGACAGGTTGAGTAGCTGATAGCAGACTTTATATCTACAGTGGACTAATGTTTTTAAACCCACCTAAGACAGCAGTTATTGAACAAAGATAACTGCCAGGTTTCTTCCCACAGTATGAGTAGACATAAGTGTAAAAGCTGTTATTTGGTGTTTTTCCAATATTTTGAAAATTCTTTATGTCACTAGGTTACCTAGGTGGCAGAATATCTGGAAATATTTTTTCCCACTTCAAGTAAAAACAAAGAAATTCTTTCAGCAGGGGAGAAGTAAATAAATATTTTTCTTTTTCTGCCTTAACCTTGGAATTAAGATGAGGCACAGTCCAGAACACAGGAATTCATCATGTTATCCCAACTGAGCTATCAACAAGAAAGACAGAATATTTAATATCTTGTTCCGTTTTAAGTAAGGATGAAGGATAAGACAAATTTTGTAATGACCTAAAGAGAGTAGATTATATTTGTGCTCCTGCCAGTATCTAGGAACAGCAAGGTATGCACAAAATGCAAGTTGGTTGCTCTATTAGTGTAGGTAAAAGGATTGGAGGACCACAAGTTATCTGCCATCCAGGTTATCAAGGAGAATGAAATGATCCTTAAAAGAGTGGAATATGTATTTTAAAGGAGAAACCAAAAACGAAATGGGATCTGAATAGGCAGGGGAATTTTTTACCATCATCAGGAGGTTGGAAGATGGGAGAAGATCACTTGGAGAAAGGAGGGAAGAAGACCCACTGAAGGTCTGGAGTTATGCAATAGATAGGACGTTCTTCCTAAAGAAGGTGGAGCTGGACCATCTGAAGATCATGGAATTATAGATTTAACACCAGAAGAGATCTTACAGGGCCTCTAGTCGAACGCCCTCATTTTACAGATGAAGAAACTGAGGCCCAGAGAGATGCAATGATTTGTCCAAGATCACACAGTTAGTAGAAGCAAAGCCAGGATTCAAACCTAGGTCCTCTTATTCTATACTCAGCATGCTTTCCTCTGCACCATGGCAGAAGACAATGTCTTCTGTTCTAAGGAATAATTATATAGGTTCAAGTGTCATCAGGAAAAAAAAGACATCCAAATAGTCACAGAAAAAAAAGACAAAGGGAGGTGGTTAGAAACTCCATAATGAGGGGTACCAAGGTCGCAATAATATGTCAACCTGATACGAGCAATGGAAAAGCAAACCATTTAGAAGATGATTTCTAAAATCTAACTATGATTAACCTTTCCTAATGATTCCCACGGGAAAAATTATACCACCAGAAAGAACCTAGGAAGCATTGTAAGAGATTATGGCGGCCTAGAAGAAATTGAAGGCCTTAGGGATGCTGGTAGCATTTTCATCACTATCAGAGATTGATCTCAATCACTAATCGATGACTAATTTGTGAATTGAAAACAAGGGTTTCAGATGAGTTTGGGAACCAAACAGTCATTTAAAAAGATGGTGTCTGAAACAGGCATTTGTATTTCTGGATAACAACTTAAAATACTGGAATGGATCAATTAAGTTCATGTTGCATGCAAAAAAGACAATAATTATAAAAATTAAATAGTCTCTGCCCTCAAAAGAAGGAGAAGAACTCTAACAACAAAGAGGATCAAAGACGACTTCACTAAAAAGAGGGCATTAAAACAACCTGTGGGCCATCTTAAGGATTCCGAGTGGTGGAGGAAAGGAGTGAGCATACTCTGAACATGTTATTTTTGTTGTTTAGTCATTTCAGTCATGTCCAATTCTTCATGACATCATTTAGGGTTTCCTTGGCAAAGATACTGGAGTGGTTTGCCATTTCCTTCTCCAGCTCATTTTACAGATAAGGAAATTGAGGCAAACAGGGTTAAGTGACCTGCCCAGAGTCACACAGCTCATAAGTGTCTGAGGCAGAATTTGAACTCAGAAAGAGGACTCTTCTTGACCCTAGGCCCAGCATTCTATCCATTGTGTGACCTAGGTGCCTTCCAAATGTAGGAGATGGCTTATGCAAATGCACAGAAACAAGAGATGGAATGCTGATTTCACCAAACAGCTAACAGTCCAGGTTGTCTAGAACGCAGAAAACATGAAAAAGAGTGGTATGAGATAATGTTAGAAAGACAAGCTGGAGCCAGAATGTTGAAGACTCTAAAGGTCAAGCTAACAAGTTTATGTTTCAGAACAGAGGCAATAGGGAGCCACTGACGGCTTTTGAGCAGAGGAATGATGAGATCAGATTCAGACTTCTTCTCTGGTATGACAGATGGGCCAAAGAACTTTATGTGGATTTTCCAGATTGCACCGGCGCCGTACCCCTATCCACGACTATATGGAAGGGATAACTATAGCTGTGTTTAGATTAGAGAAGAGAATATCACAGAGGGACAAGATAGCACTTTTGAAGTCCTGGAGGAGATAATGTGTAGAAAGGTTAAGATTGTTTTTCTTGGCCATGAAGGGAGTAACTAGGAGTCATGGCTGGAAACTGCAGAGAAGTAGATTTGAAATGGTATAAGGAAAAACCTCCTAACAGTAACAGAACGGTCCAAAAGTGGATCAGGCTAGTTCAACCAGTAACGGGTTCCCTATCACATAAGCAAAGAATGGAAGACTATTTGTTAGGGGAGTTACAGAGATGAAATTGTGTGATTCTGTGACTACTGGAATACTTTTCAACAATATGATAAATGGAGAATTTTAACCACCACTCATAGAATCTTAGAGTTGAGACATTTCAAGTCAATCTCCACTGAAATTATGAGTATTGTTTACAACCCCAATAAATGGCCACCCATCCTCTGCTTTTACTCTTCTGGGGAGGGGGAATTCGCTCTCCACACAGACACATATAAACATACATACCTCTCCAAGGTAGGCTGAACCTCTAGGCAGCTCTATTAAAAAGTTTTTATTTTTTTCATTTGTTGTTTCATTTTTATGTGACACTGAATTCTATAACCCTATAACTTCGGAGAATCACAGAATTTCAGAGTCGAAGGGGGTCTCAGTGGCTATTTAATCCAACCCATAGCCCCCAAGGAACCCCATTAAAAGCTCACATTTATATATGGTTTAGCAGCTGCATTTGAGTATTTTTCTCCCTCTCCCTTTCCTAGTTTAAATTTGGTTTCATTTCATTCCTGGTAAGGTAACCATATGCTCACATTCTTTCCTTTTTTTTAGTAGTGAAATAAACAGCTTTGTGTTGAATTAGAAATGAATCAGAAATGTTTACCACTGCCAAAGGAAGGAACAGAGTAACCAGTTTCGCTGTTATTATGAATAAGAACAAATGATTTGGGGATATCGAAATGGAAGTTGGTGAGCCAGTGAATTTTAGAAAATGATCAAAAAAAATGATCTAAAGTTCCCTCAATTAGATTATTCTGTGTAGAAGCAATCCCCAGTGATTCTCCTATCATTCCTATGTGCATCCAAAAAAAAAAGCATTCAGGATCTTGGGAAATATTCTCAATGCTTAAATTCCCTCATCAATATTAGGTACATTGAGTTCATCTACGTGGATTGTACTATTTGTTAGAGGCAGAGCAGCCGATGAAATAGAATGTAATCTGTGAAGTAAATAAAACCTCCTAGGAGATGTGGTGCTCTGGGAGATGACGTTGAAAGGGGAAAAAAAGTTCACATCCATTAGGTACTTGGATGGGAACTGGAGCATTAGCGCTATCAAGCCCTGATTGGCCCCTGCCCTTGTACATCTCTAATCTTAGAACCTGGCTAATTCCCACCTGTATCTATGGCCTCAAAACAGATATTGAACCAATGTTGTCCAAAGTCAAGGGTATATTAAAGATCTTGGGGCTGGAGTTTATATGCTCAGAATTCACTCTTATAGTTGGTCTTTTGTGATTTTTAAGCCCACCTCTCCAATAACTGAGTTCTGGTCTGTGGCCAAGCCCCTGTCCCCTACCACAAGGCCCAAAGAATTGAGTTTACGTCGTGTTACCCTGTAACTAAATCCCAGTGGGGTCTAGATTTTTTCATTCTTGAACTGTTAACTCTCCATGACTGGATCCCTAATTCCTTGACTGCCCCAATATCAACTAACTTCCTGACTTCTTAGATCTCTCCTATATAGATGCCTTGGGCTTAGACTTAGCTAGATTCCTTGGATCTTGGATTCAGTTTGTAGAGTTACATTCTGCTTATCTTTTCTTCTCAATAGCTGACCTTCCACCTTCAGACTCATATTCCTGTATGCTCACCCATGAAATAACCAGCCCCTAGTCTAGCTCCCATGTTGTGATGCCCACACTACCCAAAAATTCTGCCTGGACTCTTCATTTTGACCTTCTATGGTCTGGCCTATCGAGGTACCACCTGAGCCTTATTAATGTAAGAAAAAAAACTTAGGATTTTATCAATGATATGACAAGGTCATAGTCAAGTTAATACAACAGGAAGCTTTCTCTCTGAAGCTAAAATATGGTTTAAAAAAGTTTTGAACATTACTCTGAATAAAAAGAAAGCCTGAAGCACCATGCAAATTATTTCAAAGAATATGCCATTTGCTACTAGAGGATCTCAGAGAACTTCCTTCAACATACACCAATTTATGTTGGTTGTATCCAGCTGTTCTCAATGAAAGTGAGGAAGGAGAGTACAATACTTTGAGTCTACTGGCTGAACCTCTTTCAGATGAAATATAACCGTAGCATCTAGCCTCCCTCCCCTTTATGTGAAAACCCAGAAAAGCTAGCCCAAGTGCGAGGCACTTCTGTGGCTCAATACTCACTCAAAACTACAACTAATGAGGCCGCACAAATGTGCTTAATTTCACCAGCTAGCGAGAAAACACATTACTTCAAAGCAAAAGAACACTTAATCAAACAGCATGTCAAGCTGTGATAAGGAACTATCCACCCTCCTTCCCCACCTCCACTCTCCCATGTATACATAGAATAGATTTACTCTCTCACAGAGCACCACACTTACCAGGGCACATGTCCAGAAAGTACAGGTAACTACAGAACACACACGCAGAGCACACACATAAGAAACAGACATCACTTGGGAACATGTATAAAGAAATATATACTGGGAACCCACGTTGCTAGCGCATATATATGGAAAGAACACACACAGGGACTCATGTGGTCAGAGGACACATGTGATATGGTAATTCCTACCTCTGGTGATATAGAGAACCTAATGTCCTCTAAAGACATCACTCCACTGCTCTCTGCTGAGTGTTGTACCTAAGGTGCATTACCACTACTGGATCAAATAACTCTGCTAGGCAGTTCTATAGGTCTCCCCATTGCTGAGATGTTCTCCACAGATTTTTTTAATGCCCATCTAAGGCATTACCCACCACACAGGGCCAGGAAACCAAGAAAAACTTGAAGAATTCCTGAGGCTCAGATTGAGTTCCCCCTTTCTAACACATCTAATGTTAATATGAATTCTGTGGTCTCTAACATCTGTCCAATTTAGCATTAATATATGCCTACTATACCCTGATTATTACTGACCCCAAAACCTTTTTTAGGAACTCTGCCCCCACAAAAAACACACACACACACACAGTAGTCATATAGATCCTGCAACAATGAAGTCTGTCTCCTACCCAAGATCCTTTTAATCAGCAGGTAAATAAAGTTAGGACAAGAAGAGGCCAAATGAAGCACCAAGCCTCACTTCTTGTTTTATTATGTACATCTGCCAGCAACAAAACCTCGGACCTTTTGTGTTATAATCTGGCCCATGCAAAGCCCTACTGTTTCCTTCCATCACCAATTTCTAAAGACCCTATTTCCATTATAAATGAATCATTTTCTCCCCATGGATATGGGCAATGCAACTGTTGTTAGGTAATTAGGAGCTGTTCTCTGGATAGCTTTTATCCTATGTATCTAAAGCTCTTGGAAGAATGTAGATCTTTTAGCTTGCCTTTACACAGAAGCCAATGAGTCAGAGATTCCCTAAATCAACTATTCACAGTATCATAAATAAAAATAAAATCTTAGCCTTAGAAAGGATCTTAGAAGTCATCTAGGCTAACTCTTACCTGAAACATGAATTCAATCCAATTTAATACAACAGATATTTGCTAAGCACTTACTACATGCACGGCACTACACAAAGTATTGGGGATATAAAAACAAAACCAATCACAAGGTGATCAAAAGTACCTGCTCGCATGCCAGGAATTGTGCTAAATCTTGGAGATAGAAAGCCAAAAGTGAAACAGTCTCTATCCCCAAAACAGCATACAGTGTACTGGAGACAGGAGGATTAGAATAATAATAACTCACATTTACATAGCATTTTAGGTTTGCAAAACATTTTCCTCACTTTTTCTTTTGAATAACATTTTGTTTTTTCCCCAATTACATGTAAAAACATTTTTTGACATTCATTGTTTAAATTTTGAGTTCCAAATTCTCTCCCTCCCTCCCTTCCGTCTCTGAGACAGTGAGCAATTTGATAATAGATTATATATGTGCAATTGTGCAAAACATATTTCCATATTAGTCATGTTGTGAAAGAAAACATAGCCTTCCCCTCCAAAAAAAACACAAAAAAAAGTGAAAAATAGCATGCTTCGATATACATTCAGACTGCACCAGTTCTTTCTCTGGAGGTGGATAGCATTTTTCAACACAAGTGCTTTGGAATTGTCTTGGCTCATTGTATTGCTGAGAACAGCTAAGTCATTCACAGTTGATTATTGTACGATATCGGTGTTACTGTATACAATGTTCTCCTTGGTCTGCTCTCTTCACTTTACATCATGATTATTGTTCATTTAAGTGTCTCCAGGTTTTTTTTTTTTGAAATCTGCCTGCTCATCAATTCTTACAGAGCGATAGGATTTCATTACATTCATATACCACAACTTGTTCAGCCATTCCCCAACTGATGGTCATCCCTTCAATTTCCAGTTCTTTGACACCACAAAAAGAGCTGCTATAAATATTTTTGTACAAATAGGTTCTTTTCTCTTTTAAAAATCTCTTTGTGATACAGACCTAGTAGTGATATTGCTGGATTAAAGGGTATGCATAGTTTTATAGTCCTTTGGGCATAGTTCCAAATTGCTCTCCAGAAGAGTTGGATCAGTTCACAACTCTACCATCATTGCATTAGAATCCCAGCTTTTCCACATTCCCTACAATATTTATCATTTTCCTTTTCTGTCATATTAACCAATCTTATAGGTGTGATGTCATAACTCATAGGAGTTTTAACAAAATACCTTCATCACAACAACCCCCTGGGGTAGGCAGTGTGTTATTATCCCCATGTTACATATGAGGGATTAGGTTCTGAAAAGTTGTATCTTGCTTTATGATTATAATAAGTGTCAAAGACAGGATTTGAACTCGGTCTATCTGCCATGACTAAGTGTTCTAAGCTCTGTTTGAATACTCTTGCTGCTTAGGAACTCACTGTTTTCCTAAATAACCCATTCAATTTTGGGACACTGCTAATTTTTAAGAATTTCTTTCTTGTATTGAGCCAAAATCTGCTCCTTCCATAGGCTCTGCCCTTTGAAGTGAAGAAAAATAAGTCCAGTCTAGTCAATAATCCTGGGAAAGAGTCCTAGAGAAAGAAAAAAAGTGATACACATATGAATGTCAAAGATCATGCTATAGCAACTGCTCAAACAAAAGTTCTGAAGGAGTGGAAGTATTAGTCTGAACTGATCTTTAACATATGACAAAAGAACCAAAAAGGAGAAACAAAATCCATAAGGACCACTAGGAAAAGAAAGTGAGACAGTCATTTTCTCAGGTTAGAAATTACTGCGCAGCCACCCTTAAAAGAGTAATTTGGCAGCAGAAGGAAAAGGGGGAGGGAAACAGATGTGTCATCTTTGGTTTTTAAGGAACCATCAGAAATAATCCAGGGGAAAAATAGAAGATCGAAAGTTACTAAAGAGAGATGACTCTTTCCTTAGGAGGCCCTAAGGGGAAGAACTCACTGCATCTGAAGGAAATTAACTTCTCCCAAAAAAATTATAGTTTATCCATATTCAAATCTACCTGCATAGTTGTAGGAGCTAGAATATCCCCATGAACTGATTCTTCAAGGCATTTGATCCTGATATGAATAAATTTGTCAGTTGTCATAGCAAAAAACAAACAACAAAAAAGACCTAACAAACAAAAAAAAAACAGTTATGTAGTTAAAATTGAGTGAAACAAAAATCTTCCTGTTTTCTGTTCTTTCTTCTTCATCATAAAACCATCGACGTGTCATTCACTTGAAGCCTGTCTCTTGAAAATGATCTCCCGAGGCTAACTGAGTTCATTCATTCCATTCAATCATTCAGTTCCTGTAAGAATGATGTTGAGATGTTAAAAGTGGTGAAGTTCAGAACAAACTGCATCTGGTTATGAATGCCAAGGATAACAAGGAGGGCCTTTTTTAAGCTACATATATTGGAAGCAAAAAGATTAAAGAAAGGAGAGAATCTCTACTCTAGGTGGAAGGTATTCTGATCAGGGACAATGGAGGGGGACATTGAATGAAATCAATTTTTTTTCTTTTTTCCTTTTTTTTTGCTTCTCTTTACTGGAAAGGAAAAAGTAAAAGTGGTTAACAAGAAATCAAAACTGAAGGTAAGTTAGTATCATATCATGGTATCATAGAATCACAGAATCCAAGAGTTTGAAGGAATCTCAAGCATACCTGACCAAGAATCCCCTCCACAAACATCTCCAAATAGTGGCCATCCAGGATCTGCTTATACCTTCAGGAAGAAGGAACCCACTACCCCCATCCCAAAGCAACCTATTCTACCTTTGAACAACTCTGATTGTTACATTAAGTATAAATTTGCTTCCTGGCAACACTATCTAGAGGTCTCCAAAATATATGCTTAACCAATTTTACCAAATATATCTTGGAGTACAGAAAGAATTTCTGAACTTGATTGCTGAGTCACTGGCTGGTCTTTGAAAAATGGTGAAGGGCTATGATATAAGAAAAAGGGCAAATGTGGTTCCAAATTTTTTTTAAAGGCAGGAAGAAAATTATGATTCCTTCAAACTATAGATTGGTGAGTTTGATTTAGGCTACTGGTACAATTTTAAATAAAAATTTTAAAGGGATGATTTTGTGGTATTTAGAAATGGATACAATGATCACTAAAAGCTAGCATAACCATATAAAAGAGGGCATACCAGATTAGCCTCATTTTCATTTCTGATAAGGTAACTAGACCGGCAAATCTTGAAGATTAGACCTAGTATACCTAGATTTCAGCAAAATTTCCTATGATATAACCAAGCTGGATGGGTTAGTTAATACAGCAAATGACAGAGTCTGGATCCAAAAAGACTTCGATTGGTTAGAATATTATGACAAGGCAAATAAAACATAATTGGAATAAATATATATTTTGTGTTTGTATTTTTAAAAACTCAATTTCAAAAAGGCAAGATGGGGAGGCATGGTCAGACAACAATTCCTTAAAAATGGGAATTTTAGTGGACTGCTATAATGAGTCAACAACATAACATGGTAGGCTAACACAGGCAGCATTAAGAGAGGCATAATGCCAAGGAGAAGTGATATGATAGTTCTACTCTATTTTTCCCTCCTCAAACCCCAACTGAAGTTCTATGTTTAGTTCTGGGGAGAACATTTTAGGAAGGACAGGAAGAGAGAGAGGAAGAAAGGAAAAGGAGGGAGGGACGAAAAGCAAGATACAGCTCCCGAGAAGTTCACTTTCTGATAGAAGGAAACAACACATAGAGGAAGTTTCAGCCATAATTTGGATGGGAAAACCCTGTAGTCCTTAGGATGCAGCCACAAAGTAGATGGTAATTCATCTTCTTTAATATTATTTTCATTAATAAGACCATACTGGTTTCTGATGTTGAACTATTTGACAGCAACAAGGAGTTTGGTGGTAAGAATTTTCTTTTCCAGGTCTTTAAGAGCTGTCTGCTGAGGAGGCAGGGGCTAAAGAATCTTTAGAGAAAGTTGCCAGGTTTGCATCTCTACAAGAGTGGCTCCTTTGGACTATGGCTCTAAGGGGCTAGAAATGGGGCCAGTGGTCTGAAGGGTGCTGCTGTTTCTAGCAGGCTTATATACATGCCCATGGGAAACAGCTGTGGCATTTGATCAGTGGTTAACCAGTAATGATGGGAATAGCAGACCACACCTCAATAATAGTTACCAAGGCCAAGGTAGAACCAAGGTCAGTGGTCTGAGAGGGATTTTTTTATGCTCAGGGCTCTTGGGCTCAGGGTCCTGGGCTGTCTCCACCAGGAATTAAGAAGTGGTTATGGTCTAAATGACTCAACTCACCTCCTTTCTCTCCCTCTTTAGCTAGTCTGCGTTCTCTCTGCCTTAGTGAGTTTGCCTTGCCTGTCCCATTAGTGACAGATGCTATTGGTTATAATGGAGATGGTGGGGACTTTCCCCACAAGTATTGTTCCCCTTGATGACAGCTTCCAGGCCAAGGAATGGTGGTCTAGGGGTAGGGTAGGGTGGGGGGAAAGGAGGGATTTGACACTGCTAACCCTCATGCTCTTGAACTTACTTCCTAAAACTACAACTGCCTAAAAGTGGAATAGGTTTCCTCAAGGGGATTCAGGTTTCTCCCTCACTGGAGATTTTTAAGTAGAGGATGGACTTGCCAGGAAGAGATGATTGTGTGATCAGATGGTATCTCAGCTGTGTGTGTGTTCTCTCTCTCTCTCTCTCTCTCTCTCTCTCTCTCTCTCTCTCTCTCTCCCTTCCTCCCTCCAGTCTTTTTCATCCCTCCCACATATACACAGTATGCATCTATAGAATAAGTGTATATGTGTGTGTGTACATGTGTGCATATGTACACACACACACACACACGAATATCACCCCCATCAATCAGAGTTAGGCACTACGCCACATGCTGGGGACACAGATAGAAATGTGAAAACGGCCCTGGCCTTCAAGGAATTTACAGTCTAGCTGGGGTGAAGAACACGATCACTTACAGGTATATGCTAAAACACACAAAAGAGATCCAAGGGCATTGTGAGCGTGAGGAAAGACTCCTCTTCCATTTCCCCTGCCACTTCTGCCCTTTAAATTTCTCCACTGTGAGCCTCTGTGGCACATCCCGTGCTCAAACAGAAAAAGAAGGGCAAAGTTATACAGGCGTGTGATGCTGCTGGTCTTTTAGAAACCCTATGATTATCTTTTTTTCCTATCTTTATTTTCCCTGACAGCTAGCCTCTAAGCCTTTCACTCTTTTGTTGTTCATTTGAGAAGTCATCCAGCTTTCCCACATCCCTTCTAATGAAGAGTTTGCATCTATATATGAGCAGTCCTTTTATCAACTGGCTTTGATAGAAACTGCTTTCCATTAAAGGGCATGGAGTCCCAAACAAATCTCAGAACATAACTTTTATGAATATATTTAAACAAAACATAATGAGACATAAAGTGATTTCTCCACGGAGGAATAAAAGTAATGTTTTTTTTTTCTCAATTCTAGCTTCAGCAAATCTGAGAGCTCCATTTAGATAAGTACTGCCAACTTTACCACCACCCCTCCCATTTAATCCTAGAGGTAATTGGAATAGGTCCAACGGCAAGTATTGATCTTTCCGATTGGATTCTCATCTCAAATATTTACCACATACAATCACTTACAATCCTGCCCACTCTATGTTCAATGTCATTAAAAATCAATAGTCTCATCTTGAAATGCCCTCATTTGAGGCTAAGGAGGGTTGCCAATTGCTTCTTGAAGGTAAGAAGGGAGATAATCATCTATCCAAAAATATAGAGAGTGCTTAGATTCCAATATGAAAAAATCCAGAGTGGGGAAAAATAGTTCATTGCTAATCTAACAGAAAAGCTAGGAATATGGATATACTAAAGCCTGCTTATTCTGTTAGAAATGCTCTTCAGGCAGCCATGGCATAGTGGTAAGAACCCAGAATTGGGATGAAGAAACAAATATTTGTTAAATATTTTCTATGTGCCACAAACTGTGCAGGATACTAGGGATACAAGTATAAAATATAAAATTAAATAATGGAATTGGGGATTAGCACTGACTGTACTGCTTACTACATGGATGGCACTAAGCAAGTCACTTAACCTCTAGGCTTTCTTATTTATAAAATGAAAGGGATGGTCTCTTAATCATCTCTTAAATTGCTTCCAATTCTAAGTCATATGAGCCTAAATAGGATTTCATATTCCAATTCTCCATCACTAAAACCCCCTGCCAGAACTGGAGACAGCTAGCTGAGTTCCTACATACCTACTCCAGTAAAAACCTGAAATTTATATCAGATCAAATAATGATCATGAAATCCAATGAGAAACCACAATAAGTGACTTCTTGTACTGCAAAATTGCACAAAAAGTCATACAAAACCTGGCAGGCACTAATAAAGAAGACCTTCGGGACAGGCAAATAAACTGGGCAGACTCCCAGGACAACCAGAGTTAACCTACAAGGCCCTAGGCACTGAGGCAGTAAGAACAGAGGATTCTGCCAAGAAAGCCCCAGGGTAAAGACCTTGGATACCCCATGGGGTTCTACTGCAGATGCCCCCAGCCTCAGGGGCTCTAAGGTCCCCATTACTCTCTCCTTAGAAGTCATAGAGGTCTCTGAAAAACCAGAGGAGTCTGACTTGGAGAACATCGGAGAAGAAACTAGTGACCCAGGGCAAGACCAAGCAGAGATGACCACATTGAAAAGTGCCTCAGAAAACGGAGTCTGGCCCTAGAATAAACTCACAAATCAGGGACTAAAACTAGAGAGACAAACTAAAGAAGTAGATCCAGAGGTCCCCAAATGTTGGAGAGAGTGACCCTGACATCTACAAGCAGAGATTCAGAGGGAAAAAAGTGATTTTCCGTAAGGGCTACGTGAACACCTAGAAGAAATGAAACAAAAGATAAGCACTGAAAAAAAAACCCTAGAGAAATAAAAACCCTAGAGAAAAGAACTAGAAGGAGAACAAATAGTGTAGAAGAGAAGGTGCCAAGCCTTACCTAAGTAACAGACTCTCTGAAAACTAGAATAGACCAGAGCAAAAAAAAATAATTACTCCATGTAACAGAAAGAAATATTAGGGGGGAAAATTAAAATATTTTTAAAAACAGAAGAAAATGTAAGGTATCTTATACCAAAAACAATTAACCTGGAAAATTGGTCAACGATAGATTATTTGATTATTACTCCTTGAAAACCATGATTTTTTTTAAAAGCCTGGAAAATATTGTTTCAAGAAATCATAAATGAAAACTACTCAGATGTATTAGAACCAGAGGGCAAAGTAAAGATAGAAGGAATCCACCAATTGCTTTCTGAAAAGTGTAAGTATATAATACTTCTCTTGTGTCATTCCCAAGAATGGCATAGCCAAAATCCATAGTTCCTATTTCAAAGAAGAAAATCCTGTAAGAAAATTCAGAAATCCAGAAAGAAGCACTTCAAGTACCAAGGGAAAATAGTCGAGATCACACAAGACCTTGTAGCTTCTATTATAAATGAGAAGAGATCTTAGAAAACAATATTCCAAAAAGCAAAAGACATAGGCTTACCACCAAGAATAATTTAACCTGCAAAGCTGAATATGACCCTAAGGGGTGAGGAATGGTGAAGTAGGGAATAGATCTTTAATGGAATCGAGAGACTTCAAAGCATTTCTGATGAAAAGGCAAGAGCCGAGTAGGAACTGAGATAGAAACACAAGAGTCCAAAGAAATCCAAAAAAAGTAAATCTATTTGAGCAACTGGAAAAAGCTGTATGATGATGAAATACTAACATTCTAATGGGGGAAGAAAGAACAAGTGTACCTTCAGAAACTTAGTGTCTTCAAAGGGCACTGAAGGAGTTAAATTTGAAAAATAAGGGTCCTGGAGGGTGGGGTAGAGGGGGAAGAGAAGGGAGGATAAAAAGAATAATACACTAGTAGAGAAAGAAGAAAAAAGAAATGGAACTTGGTATTTCACATAATGGAGTAGAATGAGAGAAGAAAAACATACAAAGAGAAAAAAGTAGGGGTGGAAGCAAGCATCAGATTAACCTCACTCATCAAATAAGATAACATTTGTAAATTGCCTAGCACATAGTAGGTGCTTAAAAACTGATTGTTCTCTCCTTCTGTCTCAACTGAAATAGACAAAGAAGAGTTGAATATCCACAAACTAGAAATGCATCAAACTCAAAAGGTTAGGGATGGGAGGGGACTATGATTGGGAATGACATTAGGGAGGGTATAACTATCAGCAAACCAAAATTTCTGATCCTAAAGGGAAGGCTAAAAAGTTTTCTAAAAGGAAGAAAATAATTAGAAATGTAAGGGGGTACCTTAGATTTCCTGTTAGATCAATGGGAAATTTCTGAACAAATCATGGTATATGAATATAGTGAAATATTATCGTTCTATAAGAAATGATCAAAGAGATAACTGCAGAGAATCTCAGGGAGTATGAAAAAAATGAAGACTCAGAAGAACAATCTATACAGAGACAGCAATGAAACAAAAAATAATTTTGACAACCTTAAGAACTCGAATCAATAGAATGATGAACCATGGGAGGGGCGGAGCCAAGATGGCGACTGGAAAGCAGTAACTGGCGTGAGCTCCCCACCAAGTCCCTCCAAAAACCTATAAAAAATGGCTCTGAACCAATTCTAGAACTGCAGAACCCACGAAGTGGCAGAGGGAAGCAGG
>CM053624.1:123815794-123832088 GCA_028646595.1 Phalanger gymnotis
GTGAAAATCAATGCTGAAAACTAAACATATTAAAAATAAATTAAAAATAAAAAAAGAAAAGGAAAAGGAAAAAAAAAGAATTACTGAGAATCCTCCCCTCAAAAAAACTTTTGGTTATGTGGGTTTTATCTATCAATATTTACTGTATAGTGTTTGCTTCTCAATGAGGGAGGAGCGAGAGAGAGAATTTAGAACTCAACATTTTTTAAAAGAATGTAAAATATCATTTTATATTTATTTGGGGGAAATAAAATATTAAATAAATAAAATTTAAAAAAAAGAATGATGAACCATGTCTCCACGGACTCATGGGGAATTATGTTTCTCATCCCCTAACAGAAAGATGAGGGACACTGGTGCAAAAAGAGATATATAATTTTGTACATAGCCACTATACACATTTGTTCTGCTTGACTGTGCTTGTTGTGATATTTTTCCTTTCTATTTTAATGGGGGAGGAGTTTAGGAAGGGGCTAACAATAGAGAGGGCAAAGAAAGGGTATCAAAATCTTTTTTTAATGTACAAAAGAGAACAGAAGAAAGTTCAGAAAAAGCACAGACAAGTAGGACAGTTTTGAAAGTAATATGTAGGATATATCAAATAACTTTAAAAACCTAAGCTTTATGAAATGGAAATTCAGATTTAATACAGAATCCTCTTTTGTGTTTTGCTGCATATAGGAAAATATTCTTTTTCTTGGTGTTTAAACTCAAAATAAAAAATTATTTTAAAAAACACATATGGTCTTTTTGATTCACTCAAGCAGTCAAGGCAGGGTGAAAAAAATAACCCAAAGCCGAGAAAGAAATGTTGTAGCCAAGAGCCAAGAGAGGAATATTAGAGAGTTTGAGGCCAAGCTAAATGTTAATATGAACAATCCACAGCAAGGTTCTGATTCAACATTTACTAATTTATTAAGTGTTTATTATATGCAAGGCACTGTTCTGTACGATGAAAATTATAGAAAAGTAAAAAAGACAGAGGTTGCCCCCCCCAGCTTGATAACTTACTTAAGATAATGAATTACAAAGATTGTGTCCTGATTGGAGTACATAAATAAAAATCCTGATTAGAATAAGCTGTTGATGATCATAGTCGGCAGAGGGAAGAAGTTATCAGCTTGCCTTATATGTCCAAGAGGCAGGGCAACATTTTTGGCTTCTCTTGGCTATCAAACGAGTTAACATCTTGGCTAATAAAAAGAAGACTCATTCATTCTAATTCTTCTATACAACATGACTAATGTGAAAATTTGTTTAATAGGAAGGTATATGTAAAGCCTATATCAGATTGCATGCCATCTTGGAGAGAGGGGAGGGGAGTGGGAGGGAGAAAACTTAAAACTTATGGAAGTGAATGTTGAAAACTAAAAACAAATAAGTTAACTTATAAAAAGAGAAAAATAAATAAATGAAAAGAGGACTGGATTTGAAATCACAAAACTTGGAATCCCATCCCAATTCTGTCACTCACTTGTATGATTACATGAAAATCACTTAATTTCTCTGAGTCTCTATTTTCTCATCTAAAGATTCTATTGAAGATTCTATTTATACTAAATACCTTAGAAGCTTGTGAGGATCAAGTGAAATAATGCACATAAAGCACTTTGGCATAAGCTAGAGGCATCAGATGCTAAGACCTGCCCAGGGTCATTCATTCAATATGTATGAGAAACAAGACTTGAACTCATGTCTCACTCACTTCAAGACCAGTTCTCTAACCACCACATCTCTCTTGTAATTGTAAAATATTGTGCAAATATCAACTATTTCACAGCACTTGGAATGATTCCCCACACAGAGTAGGTGCTGAACAAACTTTTAATGAATTCAGTCACATTATTTAAATAAAATTTCTATTGAGTGGTCATTTAATATTTGAATTTAGCTACTTCAACAGAGAAAAATTTTCATCTAAAAGAAAAATCATGCTAATCTCTGACCTCCCCTTTGTCATTAACGGTTGAATTTTCAGTGTGAGCATTTACACCTTGGAACTGGCAAAAAAAATACAAATTAGAGTTTGATTTATTGTTTCGTTCATTTTCTAGACTTAAGAAAGTGATGGAGAAAACATTAATAAAGCACATTAAAATTTAAAATGTGTTCTTCGGTATTTTTTGTAGAGTTGGTTGTTAAACATTTACCAGCCTCTGCCTCAAACACATAAGACCTTAATAAATGTTGACTGATCTTTTGAAACACGCTCATGTTTTTTTCCTCATTTTTTATAAAACTTGGTACACTTGGTACCCTTGGAACCCTACAGTCATCTGCTAGCAACACACCTAAGCTTGAGTAGCAGTAATTAAGGGGCACAAGTCAACTTATCAAATGTTGAAACTATATACCTAAAATATGACGTGACAGCAACTGTCAAAAAGAGAAAATGTTATCCGAGCCATAAATTATAAAGCTACAGAATCAACAAGACATCTATAATATATCGTGGGTGAACATTCAATGTAAAAGTGAGAGTTGTATTCCAAAGTTTGAAGTTAAGCATTAATCTCTTCATTTCAAATGAAAAAAAAATATATATGTATATACTCAAGCCTATTAAGGAAAGGATTAAAAGGGGATAAGATGGGAATAGATGAGGAAAAAGGGGAATACCATATGCATTTCATATGATACAACAAGAAAAAGAGCAAACCAAAAACCAAAAAAAAAGAATCTACTGGCACAATAAGAACAATAAAAGCATATTCCACCATCGTGGACATGAAAATACATAAGAGCAGGAACAGCAAGAACTTGTGAAAGCAAACGTGATGTGTTAAAAGCTTGAGGCAGCAAATATTTGGGAATAAAGAAGATCAAGGAGAAAACACTATTAAAAATCCCACTAGGATGTCTGCTGAAATGGACACAAGACGAGAAATAGGTCACTATAAGTTCACCTTGAGTAAGGGCTGTATGTGTCGCGTTGGCTCTGTTAAAAATGACAGCTGCACATACCTCAGTAAACTTAAGGACTTACTGTTCTACAGCCTTACCCCATTCATTCCACAGGCGGATTTGTGGATCCTGGCATCCATCCCAAAAAAGTGCCTGATGCACTCAAGATGGGACAAAGACCTATACGTCACACGGGTACACACACACGCACACACAATGTCACTGTCAGTTTGCCCACCAATTCAACCAATATTTGCTAATAGTAATGACTCGCATTTATATAAAACACTTTACAGACATCTCATTGTTTATCGTCATCATCGTTATTATTGTCCATAGCTAACATTTATATAGCACTTTAAGGTTTGCAAAGTGCTTTACATGTATTATTGAATTCTCATCTCACTATTTATTATTATTATTAATTACAGTCACCTCTTTGTTTATCATCCTTATCACTATCATTATCCATAGCTAACACTTCTAGAGCACTTTAAGGTTTGCAAAGTGCTTTACATATATTATCAAATTCTCATCTCACTATTTATTATTATTAATTACAATCACTTCTTTGTTTATCATCCTTATCACTATCATTATCCATAGCTAACACTTCTAGAGCGCTTTAAGGTTTGCAAAGTGCTTTACCTATATTATTGAATTCCGACCTCATAACAGCCCCCTGAGGTAGTGTTATTGTTGTTGTCATTCAGTTGTTTCAGTCGTGTCTGACTCTTCATGACCCCACTTGGGTTTTCTTGGCAGAGACACTGGAGTGGTTTTGCTATTTCCTCTCCAGCTCATTTTATAGATGGAGAAACTGAGGCCAACAGGGTTAAGTGACTTGCCCGTGGTCACACAGCTAGTTAGTGTCTGAGGCCAGATTTGAACTCAGGAAAATGAGTCTTTCTGATTTCAAGCCCGGTGCTCTATCACTGTGCCACCTACAAAGCACTTTACGGATGTATTACTTCATTTGATCCTCATAACAACCCTGGGAGATAGGTGTTATTATATCCATTTTACTGACTTGCTCAAGGTCACACAGCTAATAGGTGTCTGAAGCCAGATTTGCACTCATGAAGACGAGTCTTCCTGACTTCAGGCTGGGCACTCTATCCGTGGCACCACCTTGCTGCCCTTGAGGTAGGGCTGTTATTATTCTCATTTTTCAGATGAGGATACTGAGGTTGAGAGAGGTTATGTGATTTGCCCAGCCTGCAGGGGTATTTAACTTCCCCACCCTAGTTTCAACTACCTACTATACCACGGCTGATAAGAGAAAGGTGTTCAAAGGCACAGAATTCTAGTTAGGTCCACTCCTCGTGGTTGCCAAGTGGTTATAATATCTGGTGATTTCTTCCATCTCCTTTTCTCTCTTGTCACTTCCTGCCCACCAAAATAATACCTAGTGCTTTATATCTCTGCCGTTGCCTCTGCCACCTAGGAACCTTTCTTCTTCTGCCTTCTCTTTGTTTTCCTTCCCCCTCCTTTCCTTGCTGGTTCTCTCAGTCAGTTAGGATCACAGGATAACAGATCTATATAACTGGAAGGGACAATAGAGGTTACAGAATCCAACCCTCTCATTTTATAGATCAGGAAATTCAAAGAGACACTTAATGCCTTGGCCAACATCACACAGAAAGTAAGTGGCACAGATGCATTCTGATTCAGGTCCTTTGATGTTCCAAGGCCAGA
Organism: Phalanger gymnotis; assembly: GCA_028646595.1. NCBI lineage: Eukaryota > Metazoa > Chordata > Mammalia > Diprotodontia > Phalangeridae > Phalanger > Phalanger gymnotis. Next base: position 123,820,397 of record CM053624.1, read on the forward strand.
GTTCTTTCCACCTTCCTCTTGGCTCGGACATTAGCAGAATTGGATTTTTTAAAGCCGTTAAGAATTGTACCCTGCAAAGAGCTTTCTCTGAGGAGGCAGGATTAGTGTCTGATAATAGTTTTGCCATTTTCCTGTCTGTTCCTAGTACCTGCCTCTCTAAGATTATCTCCCTCCAATCCTGTGCATACTCATTTTGGTACATAATCTATTTAGGTACATGTTGTCTCCCTCCGCTAGAATGCAAGCTCCTTGAGGCAAGTATGATTTTTCCTTCTTTGGCTCCCCAGTGCTTAGAACAGTCCCTAGCACCTAGCAAACACTTAAGAAATGCTTATTGATTGATTGATTGACAATGACATCTCACTGATCCAAACTGCCCAGGATGGTATTTCCAAAGAAATTTTCATGAGAAAGTTGACCCACCACGAGAGAACTAAAAAAGGACTTTCAATCCCTGTAACATTAATGTTAACAGTTTTTAATGCTGCTTATTCCTAGAATTCTATCAAAAGTCAAACATGAAGGAGAATGAAGGAGAAATAATTTATTCATTCTTCCAAGAAATATCTGAGGGCCTGCTCTGAATAAGTTGTCTAGTTATATTCATAGACATGCCTTTCTGATGTGGAGGAAATGAAAGCATTTGTAGGTTTGGAATTAAGGCTTCCAAATTTGGTTGTTGTTGTGCAGTCGTGTCCAATTTTTCATGACCCCATGGAACATAGCACACCAGGCCCTTCTATCCTCCACTATCTCCTAAAGTCTGTCTAAGCTCATGTTTGTTGCTTCCATGACACTATCCATCTCATGCTCTGCCGTACCCTTCTCCTTTTGCCTTCGATCATTCCCAACATCAGGGTCTTTTCCTATAAGTCCTATCTTCTCATTATGTGACCCAAGTATTTAAACTTCAGCATCATTATCCGTCCTTCCAATGAAAGGTCTTAATTAATTTCTTTAAGCATTGACTGATTTGATCTCCTTGCCGTCCAAAGGACCCTCAAAAGTCTTCTTCGGCACCACAATTAGAAACTGTCAATTCTGTGGCGCCCGGCTTTCCTCACACCCCAACTCTCACAGCCATATACGGCCACTGGAAAAACCATAGCTATGACTATACAGACCCTTGTCAGGAGGGTGATGTCTCTGCTTTTTAGTAAGCTGCCCAGATTTTTCATAACACAAATTCTAGAGGTGGTAAGGGAAAGTTACTCATCCTTCAAACTTTATTTACACATTTAGTTCAGAGAAGCGTCCATGGTAATAACAGTGATGATGATGATGATGATAGAAGCTAATATTTATAGAGGGCTTTTAGATTTACAAAGCACTTTAGATATGTTATCTCATGTGATTTGATCCTTACAGCAATCCTGGGAAATAGGAGCTAGGTATGATGATTATCCCCTTTTTAGAGATGAAGAAACAGAGGTACAAAGACCTAAAGTAACTTGCCCAGGGTCACACAGCAAGTAAATATGTGAGGCAGGATTCAAACTCAGATCTACCTAATTCCAAAGCAAGCACTCTCTCCACTATGCCACCTAGCTACCTCCACCTTACTTTTTGTTTTTTCTTGAGAGGGAAAAGCAGGGCAATTGGCATTAAATGACTTGCCTAAGGTCACACAGCTAGTAAGTGTTTCAAGTGTCTGAGGTCACATTTGAACTCAGGTTCTCCTGACTCCAGGGCAGGTGCCCTACCCACTGCGCCACCCAGCTGCCTCCTACCTCCACTTTAGCTAGCTGCTTCCACCCTGGTCTATTGTGCGAATGCTACAGAAATCAATGATGATATTACGACGATTGAAAGTAGATCAATAATAACTTTAGAGTGCCTTTTAAAAAGCACTGCCACCAACTCACTCTGAGAAGTCGGGTCGATCACTTTCCCCTTGCTGGGCCTCAGTGTGTTCAAGTTTTAAGTGAAGGAGCTAGACTAGATGACCGGCAAGGTTCAGTATAGCGCTAACGTTCTATGTATGATTTTATGACTTCGAAAAAGGCTACCTAGGCATTTCGCCTTAATAATCAGTTTTGCAGAAAGTCAGTCATGGAATTTCCTGGGAGACTGTAAAGCTATCTCAGTATTTTTTATTGCATCTCTATAAGAAAAAGTGTAATGATCAATTTAAAAAAAAAGTTTGCATCACAGACTTGCTCAAAGTTTCAGAGAAACTCCTAGGGTCAGTACCTACTCCTTCCTATGGGCCCTAGCCACCTCCAGCTGTATCTCTGTACGGTTTTAGATACAGATGTCCTGTTGGACCAGACAGCCTCGAGGTCCCTTACAATCCTCAGTATATATTGTATGATTCATCCTTTAACACAGTAATTGATCATACGGAGTTAGAAGGGGCCTTAGAGGTCATCTAGTCCAACACCCTGCTGAGGAGCCAAGGACCAGAGAGATTAAGTGATTTTTTTTCAAGGGCACACAGGTAATAAGTAGCAAAGCTGAGATTTTAATTTGGGTCCCTTGACTCCAAATTCAGCACTCCAAATTCTTTTGATGGAATATTAATTTTTATCCTGAATCATGAAGAAAAAACTAACTTAAATTCTACATATTCTATATACCAAGTTAGCAAAGAGTGTGGTATATTTGGGGGAGGGGTGATTTCCACCAAAAACTTAACATTTGAAGAGTTTTAATACTTAAACAGCTAAACTTCAGTAAGTTATGCAATTCACTTATAGAACGAGATCATTTTCCAGTGATGTTTTATTCACTTACAATAGAAGGTGTTTTTGTTCTTCCTGTTTCTAATGACTGGTTATCACACACTCCTTGCCCCCTACCTAAGAAGAGTTCGTATGTGTGTGTATATGTGTATAGGTATATGTTCATACATGTACTGCATACGTATATGTATTATGTATTATATATGCATACATTATATATGTGTGTGTACATATATACACACATACGCATGCATGTGTGTATGTGTATATGGATACACATACAATGCATATATACATATACACGTGTATGTTGTTTATGTATTTTGTATATGTGTATGTGTATATGTTCTTATGTACGTACATACGTATATGTATATATTATGCAACATGTATGCATGTATTATTTGTATATATGTATGTGTGTGCATGTGCATACACATATACATATGTATGTATATGCATACACACGCATACATACATATATGCATATGCATATGTGTGTTGTGTATGTATTTGTGTGTGTGTGCATGAAAACAGGGGTCAAATGAGATAATATATTTAAGAACTGAGCTGATACTTGAAACCAGGTCCTCTGATTATTAATCCAGGACCCTTGACATTGTCTCTGACAATAATAAAGCATTATACAAAAGTGAAAAATATTAACATTTTGAAAAAAAATTGTATCTAAAGGGCGAGTTCAACAGGCACTCAATTATTCTAGCACCTTTTTTTTTGAGGGGGAAGGCAAGGCAATTGGGGTTAAATGACTTGCCCAAAGTCACACAGCTAGTAAGTGTCAAGTGTCTGAGGCCAAATTTGAACTCAGGTTCTCCTGACTCCAGGGCCGGTGCTCTATTCTGTGTGCCACCCAGCTGCCCCAAATTTCTGAGAAGCCAAAGTGGCATTATGAGCCAGACCAGGTGGAGTTTAAGAAAATCTCCACTTGGACAAAGGAAGAGTTGCTGAATGAAGCTTAGTTTTTGTGACTTGCCCAAGGTCACGGGTACTCCAGCTCAGAGCTGGGACAGACATCAAGTCTCCTAATTCACAGGCAAGAAGGCTCTTTTTCCTCACCAGACTGTGCTGACTCTGATAGGGTGTTTATTTCCTTCCAAAAGGGAAAATCGCAACAAGGCACCAATAATTGCTCTCTGTATTGAGTTGTGATTTTTCTCAGCAGAAGTCCTGGCATTAAAACAATCCCAACTATGGCAGACCCAGGAAACAGGCAGCCTTTGCATTAAAGCGAAGAAGGTTCTATTTGTACCCACATCCTTTTCTCTTTACACGCCCCAGCAATTTGGATGAAAATACCATCACTTGCTCTGTATTCATCAAGGAAATAAAGTGACCCATCAAAGAAATGCTGCCGAGATGGCTATTTCGCCCTGGCCCAGCCTCTTCAAAGCACAGAAAATAAATTACGGCCCACAGACCATTAGTGCAACATAGACATGCTGCCAATATCTGCCTGGAACAGAGCTAAAATGATACCAAAGAGAAATGTAGGACGACTTCACTGCCATCCTCAATCTGTGTTTCCTTAAAAGCAAAGTTTTTCCAGGGTTGTTACGGTGTTTTTCATATTCTTCCCCAATAATTGGCACTCTTTAATAAAAGTAATATTTATTTTAATGAGCAATGTCATAAAACTCATCTTATTCCTTAAAAAAAAAGCCATGACACCTTGATGTAAATGAGTCAGCATTGTATCCATCATGTGTGACTTATAGGCCTATAGCTTGAATGCTGGTAAGCTAGCAAGATCTATTATATTGAGAATACATCAAAATCCCCAACAATGCAAAATCCTAAAATAACATTTTTAACCAAACTCTATGCTATTTCTCTACTTGTCACATTTTGATTGAGAATTTGAAAGTATCACTTATTGTGTATTGCATATGAACAATGAGTTTGGCCATTACATATGCCTTTTTTTAAAAATCTATTTCTACATTTTTTTTCAGCACTGACATGACCTCTAGTCCTTCCTTGTTAAAGAGTATCATTCTCAGTTCTCTCCTTTTTCCTTCTTTCCTTCTGTCTTTTCTTGACCAATATCAAGTGTGACAATCTGAGGTTATTTTGCCCCCTAGCTTATTTCTTTCTGAATTCTCATGTTGGTCTTTCTATTGTCCCATTCTTTAAACTGTTTATAAAATTTTTCTGTTTTTATCCTACGTGCGTTTGCCAGCCATGACACAAACACACATTCCTTACTTCTTTGATGACATATTTTCTTTATTTTGAATCTATCGACAAGCATATATTAAGCAGTTGGTACATGCCAGGCACTGTACCAAGCTCTGGGCATATAAAGAAAAAGAAAAAGAAACAAATTCCTTGAACTGACTCCCTGAACATTGCTACTTAAATGCGTAAGTTTTTAAAAGCCCTAGCAATGGGGTACAATAAAGTTTATCAGCCAAAGGGAGAAAATAAGGAATGTATTAGATTTATCCTTCTTTATTGCAGGTATAACAAGACTGCTATATAACAACAAAACAACAAAAATTATCATACAATTTCAGATTTACTAAAGACCAAATCCTATCCCCTGCAACATAGGGCTAAAACCTGAGCCTATGGTTTCATCGGTACAAAGAATCCTCAGAAGAGGAAATTCCTTCTCCCTTTCCTGCAACTTACAGTCTCAGAAGGTTGCCTAAAGCAGTGATATCAAACACAAATAGAAAAGGGAGCTAGTATAAGGATCTATAAAAATCCCTGCTAGTTGTATCACATATTAACATTATCTGTATTCTATTATATTTTTGCTCATTTCATATTTCATATATTTTCATATATTTATATATTTATAATGTATAATCATATATACAATATTATATTTTAGGTATTTCTTATTTTGTGTTTTCTACATTTATTTATATATTTTCTTTATTTTGCCAAATATTTCCCAATGACTAAATTACCCAATTGCTAAATAATTTCCCAATTAATCTGGCTCCAGTGGCATGGAGAGTGTTATAGAGCTTCTTGTTCAACACCTCTGGCCTAGAGCATTGGAAGGCCAAGTAACTGACCAAAGGTTCCACGTCCAGTATGTGTCTGAGGTAGGGCTTAGACCTAGATCTTCCTGTCTCTAAGGCTAGCTTCTACACTGCCCTTTAAGTATAATTCTACTATGTAGAAAAGGCCTAATAAAGACAAGGCTCTGGAAATCAAACCTTCTACAAAACATAACTCATTAGAAATGGGCACTTAGGTAGATACACTGAGAGGTGGCATGATATAGTAAAAAAAAAAAAAACGCTAGCCTCATCATCAGAAAAGACCTGGGTTTAAATCCTTCCTCTGGCACATTTTGACCATGAGACCCTGGGCAAGTCACTAAACCTCTTCAGGTTCCAAGCAACTCTCTCAGATTAAATAAGTTGCTGAACAGACGGCAACCTGCACTGACAGAAGGAATTTCTTTAACTTTGTGTTCCCTATACCAAGGAAATCACAGGTCCACATTCCCCTAAATTATTCAAAAACTGATCATTCATACATGATAGCTCTCTTAAGCAGGATAACTGACTAATGAGAACACTCCCCTTCCTGATACAGAGAAAGTTTAGTATAAGTTGCCCTGTAAGATGGGTTTCTACCGTATTAGAAAACATTCCTGATCTTGAAAAACAGAGTTAAGAACAAAATAAGTCTTCTTGATATCTCCTTTACAACCACTGGTATAATGGACAGAGTACTAGATTTGGAGACAAAAAACCTAGAGTTAAATCCTGACCCTTCCATTATACCGTCTATGTGATTATCTTGGGCAAGAGACATGATATCTCTGGACTACGTTTCTTCATTGGCAAAAGGAGGAAGTTGGACTAGATTATTTCTAGCATCCCTTTAACTTCTAAACCTATAGTCTTAATGGATGTTACATTTAACTAGAGGTCACTTGTTTAGCAGCCTTAACAATCTAGAATGCAGAGAAGAACCAAAAGTTAGGAAAACTGAGCAATCAACAAAAGATGTCTATGACCTAAAAACTCATTCACCTGAATCATGTAAGTTCTCCCTATCCACACGGGGCTTTACTCATAACCTATGTAATCGGTCAACCAACAAGCTGTTTATTAAGTACCTACTAGGTACAGTAGCCTGTGTGCTAAGTGCTGGAGACACAAGCACAAAAGAATAAAATAATCTCGACTTCCAAGGTACTTACAATCTAATCTGCTCTTCCTTTACACAAAACTATTGAATCTGTTTATCTGGGCCAAGATAATTTAAAAGACATACTATAGCGTCCAAAGCATGTTCACATATTTAATTTGGCCCTTACAAGAACCCTGTATTGCTTTTGTTTTGCAAAGGAGGAAACCGAGGCCCAAGGGATTCAAGTGACAAGTCCATAGTCACACAACTAGTAAGTCAGTGTCCAGATAAAAACCGAGGTATTCTGATTTGAAGGTGAGTGTTAGTTACTCTGTTGGGGAAAGGGGCATATCTGCTAGAGGTAGACACAATGACCCCAGCAAAGAGTGGCATGATAATGGAAGAAATAGGAAAACTTTAAAGGGTAGATGAAAGAACTCAGAAAACACAGCTATTGAGGTCATACTCAATAGACTCTGAGGGTGATTATACAAGAAGAAGAAGAAGAAGAAAATACTTACAATAATGATCCTAAGTTAAGAAAAGAGAAATAATGTTCAATACACTCTGGTTAAGAAGGCAAGAAGATATGTAACCTATATTAGAAAGATACATCAAAAATAGTTAAAATAAGAATTGGATGTAGGGAAGGAAGTTTCAACCACCTGGAAAATTCATTTATGTGGAACCCTTCACTCCCTAGTGATGCCAGGGAAATGAAGTGTTAAGTCACTACATTTTTTAAAATCTGACCTGTGATTTCATTAGTGTACAGGATTACCAATAAAAAAACTACCTTTACTAATGCAGCTCATTACCTTCTCTGAAACTTAGAGACTCAGAGTTGCCTGAAATACTGAGCAGTTAAGAGACTTGCCCAAGGCCACACAAGCCAGTATCATCAAGCAGCACCATTATCATAATAGCTAATATTTATGTATCACTTACTATGTACCAGCCACTGTGCTGAGTGCCTTATAACCACTACATCCTCTGGTCCTCATGATAACCTTGGAAGATAGGTACTATTATTATCCCCATTTTATAGATGAGGAAACTGAGGCAAACAGAGGTTAAGTGATTTGCCCAGGAAACACAGCTAGGAAGTGTCTGAGCCTGAATTTGAACTAAGGTCTTCCTGACTCCGAACCTAGTTCTTTAACCACTATGTCACCCAACTGCCCATCATTATCAACAAGCATTTACTGAGCACCCATTACATGTCAAGCACATGTTGAGGGCTGAGGATACAAAGAAAAGGTAATAAGGTGCTCCTCACGCTCAAGGAGCTCACATTCTAATGGAGAAGACAATATGCAAACAACTGTGTATATAAAAGATATATAAAGTATAAAGGGGGGTAATCAGAGGGAAAACGTTAGTATGGGGCTGGAGGAGAGGGAAGGCATGACAGGTTAAGGGCCTCCTGAGGAAAATGGAAGCTGAGCTGTTTCTTAAAAGAAGCCAGGCGGCAGAGGTGACAAAGAGAGCATTCTAGGCCTGGGGGACAGCCCATAAAAAGGCATAAAATTGGGAGATGAGTAGCAACAAAAGAAGCCAGTGTCACTGAATCCCAAAGTGCACAGAGGAAAGTTAAGTCTCAAGAAGACCGGAAAGGTAGGAAAGGGCCATTGTACAAAGGACTAGGAGAGAAAAAAAAAACAGATTTTATATCTTCTCTGGTGGGTAAAAGTTACTGGAGTTTATTGAAGGAAGGAGGAATGTCAGACTTGTGCTTTAGGAAGATCACTTTGGCACCTGAGTGCCAAGGATAGAGTGGAATAAAGCAAGGATACCAGCCAGAAGGTTAATAGGTGATGAGAGACTACACCGGTATAGCAACTGTGCGAGTGGAGAAAAGGGAATATATTATAAGAGAGATGTTGCAAAGGTAAAAACAAGATCTGGCCATAGAGCGGATATAGGGGTAAGTGGAAGTGAGGAGTTGAGGGCACTATCAAAGTTTGGGCCTGAGTAACTAAGAAGATGGCAGGAGGGGGCAGGAAGATAACAATTTTGTCTTGGACATGTTGAGCATGAGAAGGCTAAAAGACATTCACTTTGAGGTGCCCAATAGGCAGTTAGCAATGAGAGATTGAAGGTCAGAAGAGAGGTTAGGACTGGATAAATGGATCTGAATATCATTCATATAGAAGTGATAATTAAATCCACGGAAATAGGACTTGAAATCAGGTCTTCCTGACTCTAAGATCAGCTTTCTATCCATTTAAAACAAATTCAAGTTTTGTTTATATAATATATCCAAATTAGTAGAGGTGTGATGAATGTTCTGCTTTCAAACATCTTAGTGTAAAAAATCTATTCCTGAAAAATCAAAATAAAATACAAACTCCTTTGAGGACAGGCGCTACTCCATTTGTGTCTTTTTTCTTATCCCTTGCATATCCCACCCCAACAGTGCCCCACTCAAAGCAATCACTTTTAAAATGGTGATTTAATTTAATTGACTTAAATTTATTATATCAAAATGTAGCAATTCGATATGGCCATTAAGATGTCTAGATACATCAGATCACCTGTCAGGTCTCAGATCAATATCGTTGTTCAGTTGTGTCCAACTCTTCATGGTGCCACTGGGGATTTCCTTGGCAAAGAGATGAGAGTGGTTTGCCATTTCCTTCTCCAGCTCATTTTACAGATGAGGAAACTGAGGCAAACAGGGTTAAGTGACTTGCCCAGGGTCACATAGCTAGTGAGTGTCTGAGGCTGGATTTGAACTCAGAACGATGAGTCTTCCTGATTCTAGGCTCTCCACTCTGTCCACTGCACCACCTAGCTGCCCAGATCAGTGTCAGGGATAGGTTTATTCCATAGATATGACCAACAACAGTAAATGAAAACCCTAGTCTAAAAAAAAGGACTAAATGTTTAGAAACCGCATGTCTCTATTATACCAGGTTTACCTTCCCCCTACAAAAAAAATTAATCATTTTATAGCACTTCCTAGAAATATTGAAGGCTAGTATACACTAGCCTTCCTTCCATACTCATGGTTGACTGCTGGTGAAGGCATCTTTATTGTTGCTTTAATTGCCCAGCTGGGTCCCTACCTCCCAGCAAGGATCTGACAGACTTCTTGGGGCTGTGTCTACAATAGCCCCTGATCACAGGACGGATCCGTCTGGTTAAATAACTGGTTTGTCAAACTTTCATCTGAGGCGGTCTTCTCAAGTACCGATGGCATGACCCTTATTGACTTCTATTCTTTGAATCGGAGCAGCCCTGCTGTCAGGCCCGGTGCAGAAAGCGAAAGATCATAATTCTGATTAATTTAGCTGCAGATCTATGACCCTCGAAAGTTACAGCAGGAGACATTTCAGATGGTAAGCTGTGTCATAAATAACTCTCTCACTACAACACCCCATGCTATCCATTACAATCATGTCCTTGATGTTTTTACTTGCAGGAGTAAAAGGAGATTCGACATCTGGTTTATACTTGGGTTTTTGAATAGCCCAAGTATAAAACAAGTGTAGGCAAGAATTCCAGGTCCTCCATTTACCAACAGAACTCAGGACCCTGTAAAGACAATAAGCAAAAAAACTAGGACCAGGATAAAATTAGGTATGGTACTCATTCCTGTTCTGGGTTTCACACCTGATTCCCATCCAGTAGTTTTAAAAAAAAACACACACGCAAAGAAACCACAATTTGGTTCAGGTTTTTTCTCAATGCCCCAAACCCTCCTGATGTCATTGGTCTTCTTTGAGAAGGAAGGATGAACAACTTCTCTGACTCTGTCCACCGTAAATGAGTGCATAGGGTGGATTCAAATAAGCAATGACATTTTACCAGCATGGGATAGCATCAGCCTCAATTCAATATGACAAATATTTATTATGTGAAAGGTATTGTTCATATACTAGTTCTTAAATTCAAAGTAAAATAAGTAATTTTTAAAAAAGCATACACATTCCCTACACTTTAGGAGCTTGCATTCTCATAGGAAAGAAAAGACACGCAGAGAAATAGATATGATCCAAGGCTTATCACAGAGGCAATAGGAAACCACTGGAGATTCCTGGGCAACTGAAATAGTCAGATTTGTGATTTAAGAAGGTTATTTTGGCAGCTATGTGGAAGATGGATTCAAAAAAGGATAGATTCAAGTCAGGGAGATCAAATTAGCAGGCTACTGCAATAGTCTAGAAGAGATTCGATGAGGGCTTGAACTACAGTGGTGTCCCTGGGAGCAGAGAGAAGACAACGTGAGGGTTATTGTGGCAGTCTGGCCATGTGACTCCCTGCTCAGTAAACACCAGAGGTTCCCTATTACCTCTAGAATCAAATGCAAACTTCTTTCTGTGGTATTTAAAGTACCTCACAACCTGGCTCCAACCTACATTTCCAGCCTTATTATTATTCAATACCCCTTCATACATTGGTCTCAGTCCTCTCCAGGCTTCACTCCAGACTTTTTCCTTTTTGGTTATTTTTGGGGGGAGGGCGTTTGTGTTTCTTACAAGGCAATCTGGGTTAAGTGTGACTTGTGCAGGGTCACATAGCTAGTAAGTGACAAGTATCTGAGGCTGCAGACTTTTTCTAAGATGCTTGTTCTCTCTCTTTTTCAGATTTCTTTTATGCTCTGCCTTCCCCTGTTAGAAGGCCAAGGAGAAGAGGTAGAAAAGTAATGGGAATGGGAAGGCCAGCACGAGATGGGGAGGAGCAACTCTAGCCCTTACTCAGATTCAAAGTTATGTTATGAACTGATCCAACTGATCCATAACTGATAGTTATAAACTGATCCAACCATCCTGGAGAGCAATTTGGAACTATGCCCAAAGATATAAAACTGCATACGTACCCTTTGACCCAGCAATACCACTACTAGGTCTGTACCCCAAAAACAACAAAGGAAAAGGACC
>CM053624.1:123832188-123849461 GCA_028646595.1 Phalanger gymnotis
AGAAAACAACAAGAAATTTATTTAGGCCCCACCGCAGCAAAAACTTGAACCAGCCTCCCCATTCCAACATCTTGACAAAAAGACTCCAGGCCCAGAAAGCCCATCTCACAAGGGCAACCAGGAGGCCACAGAAAAACAAGATAGTATTTAGCCAAATCATGTTCACTGGCCTCACGTTCCTGCTCGCACTCGGGTAAGCACTCGGGTAAGCACTCGGGTAAGCCCTGCTTCCGCAGCTTCCGGCTTCCACACCTTCCGCCGCCACTGAAGTTGTCTCCCGGCAGCCGAGCTTCCGGCGTTCTCAAGCCCCGCCTCAATGACCAGAGACCATTGGTTCCCGAGCTGGCCCCTCCTAAGTCACCAATCCACACCCACATAGGTTTCACACCTGACAGGGCCCTGGGCCTGGGGCTTAGCACTTAACAGCTGAAAGTACTTCCACTCAAAAGAAACAAAAGCCATGCTAATGAGACAATTTTGCTTAACAACACACCCATATATATAAAAATATTTATAGCAGCTCTTTTTGTGGTGGCAAAGAATTGGAAATTGAGGGGGATGCCCACCAATGGGGAATGGCTGAACAAGTTGTGGTATAGGAATGTAATGGAATACTATTGTGCTATACGAAATGACAAGTAGGATGGTTTCAGAAAGAAGACTTACATGAACTGATGCAAAGTGAAGTAAGCAGAACCAGAACACTGTGCACGGTAACAGCAATATTATATGATGATCAACTGTGAATGACTTAACTATCCTGATCGTTACAATGATCCATGACAATTCAGAAGGATTTATGATGAAAAATGCTATCCATCTTCAGAGAAGGAACTAATGGAGTCTGAATGCAGATTTTCACTTTATTTTTCTTGCTTTTGTTTTTTGCAACATGAATAATATGGAAATGTGTTTTGCATGATTTTGCATGCATAATTGACATCACATTTCTTGCCTTCTCAAGGGGTAGGGGAGGAGTTGGAGAGAGGAAGAAAATTCAGAACTCAAAATTTTTAAAAATGTATGTTAAAAATAAATAATTTTAATACAATCTCCACTGATCAATTATTTACTTATCATTTTTAAAACTTATTTTCAAATGCCAAGGATGCTTATTATGATGCCCAATATGCACTAGAAATATTACCTTACACCTTTCAGACACAGACCTGAAAGTCTTACTAGCTCTGATACGGCAACTCCTTTGAGACAAACGGTAGCTTTATGAGAATGAGAAAAATGACATGGGATTAAATAGATTCCCTGAGGCCCCATACCAAGTAGGCAAGAAGTGGTCCAAAGCATCGGGAAATCTCTGTGGGGTTTATTCTTTGGCTTCTAAATCAGATCTGGAACACACAGAAACTGAATAATTTCCAATACGAAGCTAATGTACAAGCACAAAAAAAAAAAATTAGTTTCCTTTGCTACCAGTGTGCTTACCTGTTATACAGAAGAATATCTGGTTTCCAAATCTGGCCATCTGGAAAGCGAACATTCTTCACCCCCGGATATTCAGACACATTCCATTGTAAATAGTAATCTGTCCAATACTGACACACAAAACATGAAATTAGTAGCACTTTCTTGCTTATTTGTTCATATTCCTTGTGAGAGGTACCCAAACTCTGAATCAGCGGGGCTGCTTCTATTCCATTACAAATATTATTTATCTACTATCAATGGGAAAGTAGGCCATCAGTAAGTATTTGCCATTTTTTTTGTACCATGCCTGTGATTTCTTCCATGTTATAGAGAACTCCTAATGAAGAGACTTCCTTGACCAATGAATATTGTCATCTGCTCTGCAACTTACAGTTTTAAGAGCTTCTTGGGGGTGTTCTAGATTTGCCCAGAATCACACAGCCAGCATGTGTTTGTGAGCTCTTTGAGGGCAGGGACCGTCTTTTGCCTCTCTTTGTCTCCCCAGTGCCTGGCACATTGTGATTGTTGAGTCATTTTAGTTGTGTCTGACTCTTCATGACCTCATTTTGGATTTTCTTGGCAAAGATACTGGAATAGTTTGCAATTTACTTCTCTAGTTCATTTTACAGATGAGGAAACTGAGGCAAAGAGGGTTAAGTGACTCGCACAGGGTCACATAGCTAGTAAGTGTGTGAGACTGGATTTAAACTCAAGTCTTCCTGACTCCAGGCCCAGGGCTCTATCCACTGAATCTATGTACTTATACCTGGGATATAGTAGGTGTTTAATAAATGTTGATTGATTGATCGATGTGTCAAAGGCAGGACTTGAGCCCAGATCTTCTAGACTCTGAGTTCAGCTTTCTATCCATTATGCCATGTTGTGTCTCTCAGCAGTATAGATTAAATTGTGAGTCCTCAAGGAAGCTTTACTAAATTTTCAAACCCTCCTTTTAAGCTCCTCCCTCCCCAGAAACAACCTTGCCATACATCCTCATGGTTTCTTTACTCTTAACAGTCCCTATGTGCTTCAGAAGATACTTGAACAGTAGTTACTCCTATGTCCACTCCATATTTAATCCTTAAACAGTTGTACATAAAGTGCTTGTACTTGGAGTGGGGGTTGGGGAGAGAGTAGGAAGGAGAATCTTATATCTAAACTTGAGATGCCTCCTGTTTGAAGAGAAATTAACTCTTACTTCTTCTTAGACTTTTATGTGACTATTTCTTTGTTTAAAGATTATTCGAGTGCAACAAAGGAATGAATATATCAACTGAAATACAGAGAAATCTTCCCAAAAAGGAAGGATGCACCTCATAAATATTAAATGACTAAAATTATTGTGACATTACAGTGGTTGCTGCTGTCCACTTTGAATTCCAAGTCACAAAAATATCAGTTCAAGATTTTCTGTACTAGTAGCTTTCATTTCTATAACACATCATAGTTTATAAAAACACTTTAACCTTCACTGTCCCACTTGGTGTTCAACACAATCCTGTAAGACAGACAGAGCAGGCAGGCAATGATCCTGTTTTTGCAGAGAGAATAAATGAAACTTAGGCTAAGTGACTAACCTAATTCACCAGATAAATAAGTATGGTGGCAAGCCTGGAATATAGGTATCCTGACTCCTGGTAAAGTCCTCTTACCCTATTATACAATACATCTAAAGTATAATATAAATTGAGTGTGGTACAGCTGAAAGGGTGCTAGATTTGGTGTCTAATGGCCGCCATTCAAATCCTCACTCTCTTACTTCCTGCGTGAACTTGGGCAAATCACTTACCCTCTCTAGGAATCAGTTTCCTTCTATGTAAAATGATGTGGTTACTATGAAGGACACTTCCAGCTCCAGCACCCTGAGGACACTTCCAGCTCGAAATCTATGATTCCTATAATCACTGTTGATATATTTCCACAAAGTATGAGGAAAGACGTTCCCAAATCATACAGTCACTCCCTATTTTAAGCCCAGTCTAGGGCATAGAAATTATTATTTGTATGATTAGAGAGAATTCAGGCTGGCGCAGTCAGTCGACTCACATAATTCAGAAAGAGTTATACTCTGGCCCCAGAATTATCTAGATTAACCAGGAACAGGATTCCAGATCCACCTAAATAAGGACATCTTTTCTCATTTACTATGTTTTCATAGAACTGGTGATAGAGCCCTGGAACCCAGTGGAGATAGTCTATCTCAAGCCTAATCACTAATCATGATTTTAAAAGAAATCAGAATTCTAATGAAAACTGAGAAATGGGTCTTCAGAGACTCTGGCATAGTATTAAAAGAAAAACTGAAGGCAAATTTCTACCTCTTTTTCATATTTCCTTTTATTCATAGGATCTGAGTCTATAAAATTCAATGAGATAGGGGTCCCCTATGTTCATCCATATAAGGGATTTCTAAGTGAGTTGCCTTCACCAATCCCCCATCTCCAATTTTCCAGGGCCCTCATCAAATAAGTGGGAACAACTAGCACCTTTGTTTCTTGTTCTGCTCAGGGTCTTTAGTACCAGTAACCCCTTCTCTGTATTTTCCCTTCACACTTCCTTACCCTACCCCCTACTATCTCTCATCTGAAGAGAAATGCAAAAGTAGCTACTCACCCAAAGGTTGGAGATCCCATTATACAAAATGACTAAACTGTGTCGAGAATGATTCAGAATGGGGACTCATTAATGACAAGTTTCCACACACTCTCCATCAGATTAATCATGCAGCAATATTAATCACTCATTTGCATGGTTCAAAACAATGAATTTTCCACGCCTAGCTCAGTTTTAGGGTTTATATGAGCATGGCATATGTGCATTTGTTGTGGGCAAGATGCCTGACATCTCTTAACGGCTAATGAGATAGGGAAGAGCAACAGGATTCGGGCAATTGGACGTTCTAGGAAAACCTGAAAATTTTCAAGAAATGCTACTTTTTAAAACTGGCTCAGTTTCAACAATCCTCCATCCTCATATGCCTCTCCCTCCAGCTAGTCAAAATTTTCAAATATGATGGGACCAATTCAAATAAAATACAAATAACGCTGGGCTTGAAAGGCTCCGAAAGGCTGAATCTAGTTAGGCAGAGCTAGAAGTCCAAAGATCTCAATTCTACTTAAGCTCTGCCGCTAAGTAGCTGTGATAGGCTTAGAGAAGTCATCTAACTTCTCTGGACTTCAGTTTTCCCTTCTATTAAATAGAGATAAGAATTCCCCTCTTCCCTTGGCTATGTAAAAAAATCACTATAAGGAGAAAATTAAATAATAGCTATAAAGAGTTTGAATAATTAGAAGTAATATTGACCATATGACATTTATTTTTATATATATATATATATACATATATATATATATTTTTAGGCCTGTTCTCTGTTTTGCTTTCACAGAGTATAATAGAGTATTAGCATTAGAAGAGAAATTAGCTATGATATAGGCACAGGGGTTCTTAAACTTGGGCCCCTGAAATAGTTTTTTAAAAATATTCTGATAATTATATTTCAATACAATTGGTTCCTTTGCAATCTTATGCATTTTATTTTATATATCTAAAAACACTGTTCAGAGGAGTGGTCCATAGGCTTTGCTTGATTGCCAAAAGGGTCCAGGACACAAAAAAGGTTAAGAATCTTTGATCCAGAGCAAGTTCCTCATTTTATAGATATGTTAAAAAGAAACCTGAAGCCCAAAAAGGTTCAGTGATTTGCCCAAGGTCCCAAGGGGAAACCTGAGATGATAACCCAAGTCCCCTGACTCTTTGACAGGGCTCTTTCTTTTACACCACTCTGTCTCTATCTGTAAAATCACGGAGATTTCTGATAGATGGTTTGTTTGATTTTCCTTTTCAGTGATTTATAAATGACTCCCCAAAAGGCCTAGCCTTCCCTACGAAAATCTGGCATTGTTTACTAAGAGGTTTAATATGTAGAATTATATATTTAGAGCTGGAAGGGATTTTAGAATTCATCTAAAATCCTTCCTTTTAGAGCCTGGAACAGGTTCAGAGAAATGAAGAGACTTGCCCATTGTCACCCAGGTAGTAAGGAGCAAAGTCATGATTTGAATCCGGGTCCTTTGATTTCAAAGCTAGTACTGTTTCCACTACAAGACTGCCTCCAGATTAGGCTGGACCTTTGCAAATGGAATCCTACTATCATGAAAGATTATCAGTTCCATCTAAAATTCTAATTAGCCAGGGAATTCCAAGCACTGATTGGGGTGGGGAGAAGAGGAGGGAGGAAAGGAAAAAGTTATGGTCTCTCCTGATAAAAGCCACCAGTATCCAGCTTTTAGGGCAATAGTACTCCACAATTATCAGTTCCCTGAACTGATCTCACTTCTATTTTAGTGTAATGGGGGTCAAGAGGTGCCAGCTGGGACTGCTAACTTTGGACATGAACATGGTTAGAATAATGATGTCTAGGAACTGAGTTACACTAAGAGCCTAATCATCCCCATCCCACTCACCAGAGACTGAGGCAATGTTCTGAGGTGGTATAGGAAGGATTATTACTACAGAGAAAATGATTTATTATATATTGTTCAGAAAAATAATTACACTCTTTAAATACCACCTTATGTGATCAGTACCCAGAATGTTGCCTGGCCTCGGTAACTCTCTAGAAATGCCAGAGAGAGCTACAAGGAATTTTGGGTTCATCCCCAGTCCTAGATCCACTCAAAGCATTCTTGTTTTGGGTCCCCAGACCCAGGACTTGTTTTGGGTCTACCTAAGCTTGTGTTTTAGATCCTCTTTGTGTTTGAACTTTACCCAAATTTTATTTTTTACATTTACTCAGATCCATTTCAATCTATCTGGCTTTCAAGTTGCCTTGTCTATGAAATTGCTTAACTGAGGTATATGTGATTCATACTTGACCCATGGCCTTTTTAAAAATCCTATATAACGTAAACATTCCAGAACCTGGAGGGGGATGGAGTCATCTCTTCTTTCTAGGGCTCTCTACCAAAAGACCCAATAATAAATTTCTTTCTAAACTATTTCAGATTTTGGGATTTGTTTTCACGAACAATATCATGCCAGCCCAGGTGTGGGGAGAAATGTTTATATGTTTGTTCTTGCTATAGCTTTGAAATGAATATCCTTTTGTAAAAGTCAATATATTGGTAAGTGGTTAAGAGGAAATGAGCTCCTAAAATTGGGAGGAACGCATCTTGTTGGGACTGGAGCCAAAGGCAGAGAACAGAGACTCTCCAAACTCCTTAGGCTATCAGAGAAACTCATGAAGGAGTAAAACTGTAACAAGTCCTGGCCATGAGGGAATAGGGCCAGAGCAACCATGGTATACGAGTGATAAAATACCTATAAGAAAAAAAGTAGGGGAAATCTTGACAACAAAACAATTGAACTACCAAGCCAAAGAGTCTACTGTAATATACAAATGACAGCCCAGCTAAGAAAGTCTTCCATAAGTGTTTGAAGGATGAAGGGATGGAAGGATGATTGAGTGAATCAGTAAATTCAATATAATAGAGTTCAACCTTGGATTTTGAATAGTGCTTAGTACTGGAAAATAAATCTGATTTATAATATTCTTTCACCTATAATCTAATCTGACAGCACAAAGCATACTAATGTAATATGGTTATACTAATACAAAAAGTAATAATAATTTTGTTTCTTGATAAATGTGGACCTTCCTCTTAGGATTTATTTGTTCAGCTTTTCCATGACATCTTTAATTCATAAGACCTTAAAGCAACTGACAAGTCAGATCTACAAGTGTCCTTTCTAACCCCAAACCCACCTGGAGAGAGGGAGAGTTTGAAGTTGTCTTCCCTAGTTATTTTCAATTTAGAAACTGAGGATTGTTGACAGTGCTTTTCTGCAAGAACTACGGCCATTAGAAGATTTTACTGGACTTTCAATTAAAGTGCTTCCTCCTATCCAGAGGAGAACCACCAAAGGACAAGACATCCAGAGTAAGACATGCTTTTGATGTCACTAGGGGAAAACATCGGGTAACTCAACCTTGACTTTAAATCGTTTGGGGAACTTAACTGCCTTAGAGGGAGCATGGCAATAACCCAAGCAATCATTTGAAGCTGCACTAGGTTTCCAGGCCTATTTACAATCAATGATGTCTCTGGATAAGAAGAGTTACACTGACTGTCCTAAAGGCAGCTGCCAATAGTCGAAAGAACACAACATTTGGGGTACAAAGACCCAGGTTTGATACCAGGCTTTCCTACTTGCTTACTAGTGTAACACTAGGAAAGTCACTGACTCTGGGGGTTTCAGTTTCCTTATCTATTAAATAGAGACAATAATATTTACAATAATTAACCTGCCCCACAGGATTGTCATGAGGGTCAGATGAGATAATATACGTGAAAACATTCACCAATCCTAAAGGACTTATAAGTAAAAGCTATGATTATTACTTAAACTCAATCTGCTTACTGCCAATGTTTACAAATTTCCTAATATTCCTACTACAAAGGGGTGTATTCATAAGAAACAGGCCCAATTCCAGAAGTGATTTCAAATAAAATGTGCTGGTTGATATAACCCCTATGTTTCCTTAGTTATTCAAAATTCTTTTTGAAGTATTTTATATGTAATTATGTGGCTAGGAGAAAAGTACTCAGTACTGGGAACTAAGAAACATGTTCTAAATCACTGTGTGACCTTAGACAAGTCACCTAACCACTGTACTTCAGTGGTTTTTTTTCTGTAATTTGAAAATTGTTTGCTCTTACCTGACATAGATGCAGTGATACAAAAAAAAAGGCAGTGAGGTGTGTGTGTGTGTGTGTGTGTGTGTGTGTGTGTGTACACACAAAATCTTAAAAAAGACTTTAGGATTTTCAAAGAGTCGGTAACTAGAAATATTGGCACCCAGAAACAGGCTTCGCTAAATGGCCCTGGGGCAAACGGAATGAAACTGTTCCTCAAATCTACTTTTTAAAGACAAATTCAGTTTGTGGGTAAGACGCTAGGACACTGTGAGGCTAATTTTCTTGCAGGATGCTACTCTGAGGTGAGGCAGGGTAGGGCAGAGCAGAAAGTAGATCAGATGGAAGTGTTCCTCCTTTAACTAACTGATGTAGACTGCTAGTTCTGGAGTCAGGAAGACCAAGTTCAATTCCAGTCTCAGATGCACTGGGGCCATACACTAGTTGTGTGGCCCTAAACAAGTCACTTAATCTGTCTGCTTCAGTGTCCTCATCTATAAAATAGGAGCCTACCTCCCAACATTATTGTGAGAGTAAAATGAGATATTTGTTAAACATTTTGTAAACCTTAAAGTACTATATAAATTATAGTTATTACAATGACTAATATTATTATGGTTAGATATTATGGAGAAGGAAATGGTGAACCACTCCAGTATCTTTGCCAAGAAGACCCCAAACGGAGTCATGAAGAGTCAGACTCAACAACAAAACCTTAAAGTACTATGTAAATTGTAGATGTTCTTTTTATTGCTAGATATTATTATTACTGCTAAGGACTAATCCCAGTTGTTTATACTTGTCATTACCCTGAAACTCTTAATGTTCCGGTTGTCCCGCCCTAGTTATGATTCTAAATTTTTGAGAGAAGATGCTTTAGTATTGAGATTTTACTATACTGTGCATCTTATTAGTTTTATAACTAGAATTAGGTTGTTATAAAATAGAAAGGGATTACACATAAAAAGGAAGAGATCCTAATCAGCAAAATGGGGAAGATTTCAAAATAAGAGAAAACAGTTTTTTAAAGTAAATCATCATCTCTGAAAGCCTTGATTGCCTCTTTTATTTTTTAGCCTCTTTTCCGATATCATTACGATTGTCACTATCGGCAGCTAGATGGCCCGGTGAGAGTGCCAGGTCTGGCGTCAATAGGACCCAAGTTCAAATTTGGTCTCAGCCACTTACTAGTTGTATGACCCTGGGTCACTTTACCCTGTTTGCCTCAGTTTCCTCATCCGTAAAGTGAACTACAGAAGGAAATGGCAAACCACTTCAGTATCTTTGCCAAGAAAACCCCAAATGGGGTTACGAAAAGTTGGACACAACTGAAACAAATGAACAACAGCAACAAACCACCCAGGGCTTAAATCTAATTATACTTGACAGTTTTAATAGAATTGTAAAACTGGTCTGCAAACTGCATACACTTACTGCTCCCTCTTTAGGAACCTGACATGGCAAACAGCTTTATGTGGTCCACATTATACAAATATATTTACAAAATCATGAGAACCAACAGGGGGATCTATATATAAAGGGAGGAAAAAACAAAATTCAAAGAGAACATTTAACTTGCTGAGTTTTATTCTCCTGTCTCTCCCATTATGGCTCTATAGCAGATTTGTGGTTTGCAGTGACTAGACTCCAGAGTTTTAAAAGTGAGCAGTCAATATGCAGTACATTTGAAGCATGGCAGAGGGACATGATGTCAGGAGTCTGAAACATACTAAAAGAAAAGAGCCAGAGGATGTAAGTAATTCTCCACTCTGAATCACCCTCCCGTCCAAATTCCCTCCTCTCAGAACTGGACCGACTATCTTCTTCATCTGTGTCCCTCTTACAATGAATTTGTCCATTACTCAAGAGTCACCTTCAATTAGGCTAATAGTAGAACTGAAGAAGTTAAAGGTACCCTTCTTAAAGAAACAAATTTTTAAGGTTTCCCTCAGGTTCCTAAATTATTTCATTCTGAAACACACCTATAGATATTTGTAAGGGGAGAGGGGATTCAGAGGAAAACCATATCACCTGGATGAACTTTTTAATCAACTTGATGAGGTTATAGACACAGGCTTTGGTCTGAAGGCATGTGAAGGGCATGTCCATGGAGCAAGGAAAGTTCACTAGCACCCTGGAGAGGGGAGAAAAGAAATGCCTGTCACTGGTTTCCAGGAACTAGAGCTGCCATGAGTTGACTGGTGACTGAAAGTTAGGGGTGAAGGGATACTTGCAAGAGAGTTGCTCCCTCCCTTATGGTATATAAAATAAGATTAACTCTCTCTCCCTTGGATGCCCAGTCTGAAATGCCACGGAACAGAAAAGTTGGGAGGGGGAAAGTGGGGAGAAATGGAGGTAGGTAAGGATCCAGAATGGACTTTGCCCAACCACAGGAGCAGTTTTAGGAAAAGCATATTGTATATTCTTGCCTATTCACTGAAGTATCTGGACACCAAAGTTCCTAGTCTCTTTTTTCTTTCTGATTCCTATTCTACATACAAGTCCAAGACTACAGTTTCTGAAGATAGACAATGAGGTGGTGAAGTGGATAGAACATTGGACCTAAAGTGAAGAAGACTGAATGCAAATCCAGCCTCAGACACTTTAAAAGTTGTGTGACTCAGAAAATCATTTAACTTTGGTCTGGTTCAGTTTCCCCATCTGTAAAATGGGGATAATAGTAGCATTGCTTCCTAGGGATGTTCTGAGAATAAAATGAGGCAGTTTTTGTAAAGCAGTTGGCAAACCTTAAAATGTCACAGAAATGCTAGCTATCGTTATGTTCCCTCCCCGTGTAGCTGAAGCCATTGATAGAATTCCTATATTCCTAAGAAGTGAAGCCAGAGAGGAACAATTCTGAGAGCGGACTTCATTAGTCTCAGGGGCTATTGCCACGGGGAATCCCAAATTTGAAAATTCACAAAGTCAAACACTGGCCTCCTCAAGGAAAAAAGGCAGCTGGCTGGTGCAATGGATAGAGTACTACTCCTGGAGTCAGGAAGACCTGAATTCAAATCCAGCCACAGACCCTTACTAGCTTTGTAACCTTGGACAAGTCACCTCAGTTTCTTCTTCTGTAAAATGGAAATCATAATAGCATTTACTTCCCAGAGTTGTAAAGACTAAATGAGTTATCTGGAAAGTGCTTTGCAAACCTTAAGTACTATATAAATGCTAATAATTTTTTAAATTATAATTTTCTCATCAGCATGTTCCTGGGAAGAGGAGGAGGAGGAACATGACAACTGCTTGGGAAGGCTAAGTGAACATTTCTAGTCCTTCCTGCAACTGACCAAGGTAAAGGGGAGTTGGTTGTGTTTGTCCTCCATTCTCAAAAAGGACCATGACATCAGGGAAATGATCATATGACTTGCAGTTGACTTTGATTTGAGGGAAGGAGGGCTGTGCAAGACTCACTTTCTCCTCCAGAGCACCTGGGTCCAGTGGCCTGACATTCACCAGAACCACTGGAGATACCCCAGGATACATTAGGAGACCCTGACCCTTTCAGGCTAAGGTCTTTTGAGGTTCTCACTTTGAGTGAGGTAAGGCCCATTCAGTGAATAGGCCTCTTTAAGAAGTTAATCAAGGGATAGCCCTTTTAATCGAAAACTCAAAAAAAAAAATCAAACTGGGAGGGGAAGGCCCTCCGGGTTCTTGTCCAAAACAGGCAAGTACTTTTATCTTCTGGTTGGAATCTATTGAACTGTTTAAGGGCTCTACCTTTCTCTGCCTACTCATGGCCTCCCGTGATTCTTTTGGGTGGTGTATTTTCTTTGGGGTGAAATAAAGACTGTTCCACACCCAAAATCCATCAAGAGCCTATGTGAGAGTTAGGAACCGTTTCCCCACATTTGAGAAGACACAGACATGTGATCCAACACCATCACAATATTAAGAGATTTACCTCTGGTCCTGGGGTTGAGGGGAGTGGGGAGGGGACAAATCAAAGAAAAAACATTACCCTTGAGGTCAGTCACCAGAATTAGACTCAGCCCAGGTGAAGCTGGTCTTTAGAGAGCTGTGGAACAATAGCTACATTTACATGTTTCATGACACAGTATAGGGATAAATAAAGCCCCACTCTGATTGTGATATGGAGATGACCCTGGTATCTCATGGGCTATGTCAGAAGAATGTGAGCTCTGGCAAGTGCTACCAGGCTGGACACATGAGGCAGACTATCTGTCTTTTACCTTAGGACTAGAACTCAGTTAAGTACAAGGAGCTTCTTCACCTGGTTGAACGCAAAGTGATAAATTTTTAATTTAATACAGCAACTCCTCAAGACAGAATCAAGCTAAATTGGGTACCAAGGCATGGAAGGACTGGGATTTGCATCTGTAGATAAAATAACCCACAGTGATGGAATCAAAGGTACTTGATTTATTGAAATACATTATGTGTTTGAAGAGGCAGTCATCTGCTGGGAGACAAATGCCTTGGAACAGTTATTACTGAGCTTAGTAAACTTCAATACTAGAAGGACGCGTGCTTTTACTGCTGTCCAAAATTTTGTACTCTAAATAACACTTTTATTAATGTTAATCAAATGTTAGAGCACTTAGGGATGGAAGGATCAACTCCCTCATTTTATCCAGATTGAGGAAACTGGGTGCCGGAAGGACTTAGGTCTTTTGCCCAAGGTCTGTTGTATCCTACGCCCTAAAACAGGTCTTTCTTCCTCCTAGGAACCTACTGTTAGAACTATTTTACATTGCTTTAAGACTCCTCTTCGGTTGTCATTTTGGATTGTTATTTAACTTTCCGTGTGTGTCTCAATGCCCCAGTAGGTCTCAAGATTATCTAGACCACACCTTGTATTTCCTTCAGCAATTAGCAATATCCCTTACATACAGCAGGTGCTCTACAACAACAACAACAACAAAACTGTGGGTAAAAACAAATGTTTTAGAAAGGGACACTTACTCTTCATAAGTATGGGGCAGCTGGCATAGAGGAGAGAGAGATGACCTCAGAGTAAAAAAAGACCTGGGTTCAAGTCTTAGCTCTGACATACTGGCTGTGTGAACTAAGGCAAATGACCCAACCTCTCAATACCCTAAGAAACTCTCTAAGATTGTAAATTACAGAGCAAGTGCCAGTCCATATTGCTAGAAGAAGTTCATTCCTTAGTGGTAGGTCCCTGTACCAATGAGATCACAAGTCTGGTACAAAAAAAATACAAAAAAGTTCAAAAATAGCAAATGTCCAGCCTACAGTGCAGGGATTCCTTGGTCAAAGTTTAACCAAAGAGACTGTCGTAGTCAAATATGCTTTTATGGAATGTTAGGGCTTGTTGGTAATAATGTATACTCCTTGAGGGTAGGGACTAATTTTATCTTTTTTTGTATGCCCAGTGCCTGGCACATAGTAGGCACTTAATACTTGCTGATTTGACTTAATTCGAACTGAAATGAAATGAAATGAAATGAATTGAATACCAACTATTCAATCTTTGTCCTATTCCCTCAGAATAGATACTTAGAACAATGTTTTGGGATATGGCAAGGTATAATAAACAATTATGGACAGACTGACAGGGCTACTAAAAACAATACAGCAAATAATAACCTTATTCCCCTTATTTCTCAGGAACCCAAGGCTTCCCTTTAAATAGTTCATCTCTCTAACTTGAAGAAAACCAATTAGCATGAGGATTAAGAAGACTGAGCATCTGAGAAAGACATAGATTCTGTCACTTTCCCTACCTGCCTCATTTTTCTCTACATGGAAAAATCTTCAAAGTCTGACTCTGTTTTTTCAGAGTGGCATAGAAATGACCCTGGACTCTCAAAGGCAATGCCTAAGAATCGTAAGATCTGTCAGGTCCTCAAAGCTCAGTGTATAACCTAACAATGGGCTATATTAGCTCTCTTCTAAGAACCAGGTTAGCCATGTAGGGAAAGGCTCATTCCCAAGTTGGCACCATATGATGAATTTTTCAGTTACAACTCCAGAACACCTCTGTGTAAGGTACTGAGAGGCTGTAATTTGCCCCAGTTGTGAAAGCATCCATACCTACTAAATGAGATCTTTGAATCATTGAAGTGCTGTACCAATAAATAAATTTTTAAAATACCACACAAGGAGCACCTGAAATACAAAGTTGCTGGAAAACTTTGCATTTCCAAGTTGCTCGAAAATTTTGCAACAAACAAAAGTTAGCTGAATACGAAGAGTTTAACTCTATTCTTCAATAAGATTGTGTAACCAATATGCTAAACTATTTGATTTGGAGGGACTTAAGATTAAGTACCTTGAACTGCCCTGCAAATGTCTACCCTCTTCAAAATGTACTTATGAGGTTACTGAGACTACCAGGATGCACTAATTGAAAATGCTATTTTAAAGACCAGCTCATAAAGTTTCGGGAGCCAACTAGCTTATGCTTTTGAGCAGCTTCAACAAATTTTGATAAGTAATACAGATATAGGAACATGTAGAAGGTATGGCAAACCCCTGGGATAAGGTGATACTGATCTAAGATGTAGCGGAGAAAGAATTAGGTCAAACCGTCATTATTTCGTATTGTAAGTGTCTGTGACATTTACAAGGGGCATGCCTGCCATTAAAATAAAAACTTTTACCCTTTTAAAATTTTTTTTAGATTTCTCTAGAATGAGATATTTTGTGTTCAAAAAAGTATAGTTATATTTAGGGGGATATTTGGGGAATGGATATTCATTTAGTCACTAAAAAAATTAGACAAGCGCAAAATACAGGGGGAAAGGGTAGGGAGTGAAGTAGAGGAGATTCATCTATAAATGCATTCATTTATTTATTCAAACATTTATTAAACACTAACACAGTCCTCAAACACTAGGCCCTGGGGGCATAAGAATGAAAAGGATACAGTCTCTACCCTCAAGGATCTTATTCCTTGTAAGGAGTAGAATAGATACCAAAGAACTACAAGACAACTAGCATATGTTATGTGAAGAAGGGAAGTATAAACAAAGCACTCTGAGAGAATTGAAAGAAAGATTATTTCTAGAGGGGAGGGGAGGGGAGGAGAATTCTCAACTTACCATTTGCAGCCAAATATTGGTGGTTAAAACTTGATTCTTTTCATCCTGAAAAAAAATAGAGAAACATTGGTTAGAGATACAAAGATGAGAGCATTGTTTATATGTAACTTACTTGATTTCTTTAATAAGTCAAATCATAGGCTGCCATACCCAAGGAATTCAATACCTGGCAGCCAACCTACTGGTGATGAACCTCTCCCTTTCGAGTTAGGTTGGTCCTTGGACAAACCCTGGAGTAAATCGATTGCTGAGTTATGACCTTTGCTCAAGAATTGGCTTAAGGAATGTCCATTGAGGTCAGAAAGGTGTGTGGGAGGAAAGCAAATAGATGAATTGTCCAAATACTCCATTGATACCCCAGAAATGTTAAAAAAGAAACAAAAAATGAACTAGATAAAGACTCCAAGGATGTTGGAAGGATGCTCTGTGAAGGATCTACGGGAGAGTATACACAAGAATCTCACCAGATGAGAAGGCACAGATGGGCTTCAATATGTACTGATAGAAAAATATCCACAATCCAGGAAAGCCCAGATCTTTTAAGCTACCAAAGAACTCAACTCATTTTCTCCCTTCTTCATAAAACAAGTGGAGGAACACATTCCCTTTAAATACACTCTGATACAGCTAATCATCATCTACATGGCTCATTTAAACTGAGAGTACAGTAGGATACAGATTTCTTGTTGATATAAAGAGCAGGAGAACACACAAGGTACTGGAGGTATAGCCTGTGACCAAAGTATGACATAATGCCATGACAATAGAGGAAAGGAGAGGAGAGGCAGGAGAAGTGAAGGGAAAAGAGGGGAAAGGAGAAAAGGGAAGGGGAGGAGACAGCTTAAAAGTGAAAAAGCAGTCAATTAGCAATAATTGTCATCATCATCATGAAGTTCTAATTAAACTATGACTCTGGAGATAATGAAAATAATAACTCACATTTATATGGTACTTTAAGATTTATAAAGGAGTTTCCTCACCATAATTCAGTAAAGTAGGCAATACAGCTATCACCCCCATTTTACAGATAAAGAAGCTGAGAGTCAGAAAAGTGGTTTGTCTACAGTTGTACATCTAGTAAATATCAGAGCTGGGGGGCAGAGCCAAGATGGCGGCTGGAAAGCAGGGACTAGCGTGAGCTCCCCACCAAGTCCCTCCAAAAACCTATAAAAAACGGCTCTGAACCAATTCTAAAACTGCAGAACCCACAAAATAACAGAAGGAAGCAGGGCTCCAGCCCAGGACAGCCTGGATGGTCTCTGGGTGAGGTATATCCTGCACAGAGCTGGGAGCAGAGGGGAGCAGAGCTGAGCGGAGCAGATCCCAGCGTGGGCAGCATGGACCAACCAGACCAAGAGCCAAGTGGAGCGTGCCCTAGTGCCCTGAATCAGTGAGCCGCAGCAGTTACCAGACATCTCAACCCAGAAACACCAAAGACAACAAGGAAGGTTAGTGGGAAAAGCTGCTGGAGACAGAGTGAAAGAAGGAGTTCACAGTTCAGCCACCACCCCAGGGGCAGCAGAGGTGAGGCAGCTACAGAACTACAGCTGCAGTTGCTTCCAGCCCCAGGCCTACCTGGTGGGAGGAATTAAGTGGCAGATCAGAGCAGGAGTGAAGAGCCTGCTGAAGATCTAATCCAGTCTGGGTTGGGGGTTCTTGGGGAAGGAGGAGTGTTGGTGTGGCAGAGCTGGCACATCCCCCCAAGCTTGGAACATAGTACTCTTTACTGTACAAGCAGTCATACCCCGCGGAAAAACTCAAAGGGTAAGTAAATTGGCTGGGAACATGGCCAGGCAGCGAAAACACACCCAGATTCAGTCTCAGACTCTGGATTCCTTCTTTGGTGACAAAGAAGACCAAAACATACAGCCAGAAAAAGTCAACAAAGTCAAAGAGCCTACAATAAAAGCCTCCAAGAAAAACATGAGCTGGTCTCAGGCCATGGAAGAGCTCAAAAAGGATTTGGAAAAGCAAGTTAGAGAAGTAGAGGAAAAATTGGGAAGAGAAATGAGAAGGATGAGAGAAAACCATGAAAAACAAGTCAATGACTTGCTAAAGGAGATCCAAAAAAATACTGAAAAATATACTGAAGAAAACAATACCTTAAAAAATAGACTAACTC
>CM053624.1:123849961-123971388 GCA_028646595.1 Phalanger gymnotis
GTGGCCTGTGTTGAATTGCTTGACTTCTTAGGGAGGGTGGGTGGGAAGGGGAGAGGGGAGAGAATTTGGAACTCGAAGTTTTAAAAACAGATGTTCAAAAACAAAAAAAAAAGTTTTTGCATGCAACTAGAAAATAAGATACACAGGCAATGGGGGGTGTAAAAATTTATCTTGCCCTACAAGAAAGGAAGGGAAAAGGGGATGGGAGGGGAGTAGGGTGACAGAAAGGAGGTTTAACTGGGGAACAGGGCAACCAGAATATACACCATCTTGGAGTGGGGGGGAGGGTAGAAATGAGGAGAAAATTTGTAATTCAAACTCTTGTGAAAATCAATGCTGAAAACTAAATATATTAAATAAAAAGAAAAAATAAGCAAAATACGTAAATAAATAAATAAATAAAAATAAACCTTGTCAGCATAAGGAGATCTAAAGCTAAAAAAAAAATATATCAGAGCTGGAATGCGAGACAAGGGAAGTAGAAGGGAACAGGCATTTATTAAATGCCTACTATATGCCAGGCACTGTGCTAAACATTTTACAATCTATTTTACTTTATGATCTATTGATCATTTGATTAAAGACTCAAGCTCTTTGTAAAAAAAAAAAAGGACTACTTTGAGTAATAAATTCGACAATATTTAAGAGAAAGAAGAGATCACAGCAGGCTAGAGTTTGGGTAGACTTCATGGAGGATATAGGAACTGAGAAAAAATTAGGTAAGCCAACAGGAGCAGGGAGAACATTCCAGAAATATGGGCAAGAGGAGCAAAAAACAAGAATAAAAATCCCTGGAAGCAAAAATAAACATGGAATATGAGTTCGACTAAATTCAAAAATTATTTATTAATCATCTAATACATGCATTCACTGTACTGGGTTCTAGGAACATAAAGGCAAAATGAAACAACCTCTGACCACGAGGAGTTTATAATTAACACTGAAAAGGGTGGGATTCTGCAAGTACACGGAAAAGAAAATTCAAGGTAATTTGAGGAGCCTCGTATAGGGGGCAGAATACTAGATTTAGGTGGAGAGGAGTTGGACACCCCAGCTTGGAAGCTTGCAACTCTTGTAAGCCAGAGTTCATTACTTGACCCCTCTGGGGTTGATTTATCTCACCTATAAAATGAACAGGCAGCTAGGTGGCACAGTGGATAGAATGGTGGACTTGGAGTCTGGAAGAATCATCCTCCTGAGTTCAAATCTGGACTCATTCACTTACTAGCTGTGTGACCCCAGTCAAGTCATTAACGCTATTTGCCTCATTTTCCTCATCTGTAAAATGAGCTGGAGAAGGAAATGGCAAACCACTCCAGAATCTCTGCCAAGAAAATCCCAAATGGAGTGGGACACTACTGAAACAATTGAACAACATAATCCCTTCTAGCTCCATGTCTATTGTCCTAGGAACAAGACAGAATGAACAGCAGGATTGGATGTAGCGGGGAATCAAGGAAGGTTGTTTACAAAGGAGAAGACACTGGAGCTGAGCCTTGTTTAAAAATAATAATAACAAGGCTACTGATGGGCAGAAGAGAAGAGTGAAGGTATTGTAAGAATAGGGAAGAGTTTATGTGATGCACAGAAGCAGGAGATGAACTATATTCAGGGAGCAGCTAGTAATATACTTTAGCTAGAAAACAGAGAATGGGAAGGAGAAAAACATGAGGAAGGGCTGCATAGAAAAGTGAAGGCAGGTTGTACAGATCAGAAGAGGAGATGGGGGATCAGGAAGTTTGGGGCGGGGGGCGGTAATGGGGAAATTGAGGTTTCAATGATTCAGTCACTTGAGTTTGACAAAGATGAGTAGAAACTCAATACGCTAAGGGTAGGGGTGGGGGAGGGGGAAGGACAGACTTCCTACACTTTACTCCCTTCCACATATGTGATCCAGTGACATTAGCCTCCTTGCTGTTCCTTACATCTTCTGACACTGGACTTTGTCACTGACTGCCCCTCATGTCTGGAATTCTCTCCCTCCTTATCTCTGTCTCCTAGTTTCCCTAACTTCCTTCAGGTCCCAGTCAAAATCCTACCTTCTGCAAGAAGCTTTCCCCAAGCCCCTTAATGCTAGCATCTTCCCTTTAAGATTATCTTTAATTGGGGCAACTAGGTGGTGCCCTGGAGTCAGGAGGACCCAGTTCAAATCCAGCTTCAGACACTTGACACACTTACTAGCTGTGTGACCTTGGGCAAGTCACTTAACTCCAATTGCCCTGCCTTCCCTTCTCTGGGGAAAAAAAAAAGATTATCTCTAATTTATTCTACTTATATCCTATTCCTACATAGTTATTTGCATGTTGTCTCCCCTCCCCCAGCAGACTGCAATCTCCCCAAGGGCAGGTCCTGTTTTTGCCTTTCTTTGTAACCTTAGCACTTAGCACAGTGCTTGCTGCATAGTAGGTACTTAGTACTTGTTTTTTTTGAGGCAATCTGGGTTAAGTGACTGCCCAGGGTCACCCATCTAGTAAGTGTCTAAGGTCAGATTTGAACCAGTTCCCTCCTGACTCCAGAGCCTGTGCTCTATCCACTGCACCACCTAGCCACCCCTACTTTTTTGTTTTCTGTTTTTTTGTACTTAATAAATACTTGTTCATAACTAGGTTCTAACATTACAGATATAGGAAAGAGTATGGAGACAAGAATACAGAGGGTGTGTTTGGTGAGGCTGTGAGCTAAAACAGCAACAGCAAGTAGAAGTACCAGAATGCAGAAGGTCTTGACCTCTGATCAAAGAAGCTAGAAATTTAAGTATACACTACTGAGCCACTGAAGATTTTTTTAACAGAGAAGTGGCAGGATTAGAAGGGACAAAGAATGAAGACAGTTATTAGCAAATTGGAACAAGGCATTCTTGACCATGACTAGTTAGGAAAATATCTCACCTATCTGGACTGGCCAACCTACTGCTGTGATAACTTTGCTGGAGGAGAAGGAACTGAACTTTCTGAGATTCAGGGGAGCAGATTCAGCTTCTCCCTCTCAAGAGGCAGAATATCAAGAGCTGAATGGCCATATAAAAGACACATAAAGCCACTTAGTCTCAAAATCTTTTATAAAGTGTGTTTGTGATGGAAGTGGAAAACATCCAAATATCTCAAGAGAAAATAGTTATTCCCATCTCATAGTTCTCTCCTAACTCTAGGGAAGAGGCCTAGGATGGAGTTGGAAGAAAAGATAACTTTTTTGTATTTTCTTTTAATTTGTAAATGGACAATTATGTGAGCAAAAGAAAATTGAAAGTTGAGCATATATACTTTTTATGTTATAACCAAAATAAATCTTATAACCAAGTAAATTTGACATACTTAATGATATGCATCATGGTTATTTTACTGAAATTTAATCAAACATATATGTTAAGCAATTTTTACACCTAAATACTTACAAAGATCTATGCTTTCATCAGTATGAAATCCCTCTGTGCCTTAGGAGATTGTTTCAGAAGTTGCTGTGAGGGAGAGAGCACGATAGAGTGGAAAGACCACTATACCAGGAGCCATGGACAAGAGTTCAAATGCCAGCCATGCCACTTAGTATCAGAATGAATCATTTGAGGGGAAGTTGTGATTCAGTGGAAAGGGGGGCAGAATTGTGGTTTGAGGATCTGAGTTCAAGTCCCAACTGTCACTTTCTGGATCCTGTGTGACCTTGGACAAGTCACTTAATATCTGTTCCTGTTTCTTTGTCCATAAAAAAAAGGAGGGATTGGATTGGATGATTTCTGCTGTCACCCTCTAGTACTAAATAGATGATCCTATGCTATGGCTTAAAAAATCTTCAGGTAATAGGTCAACCTCCTGGAGCTGAGCCACTCTCTGAATTTAACTAAGCTGATCCACAGATAACAGAGATCCAGTTCATTCCCATGTCTGGAAGTCTTTTCCTCTTGTATCTCCACCTCCTGGCTTCATTCAAATCCCAGCTAAAATTGCACCTTCTACAAGAAGTATTTCCTTATCCTCCCTAGGTTAATGCCTTTCCTCTACTCATCAGCTCCAATTTATCCTGTATATGTCTCCTTCATACATAGTTGTTTGTTTGTGGTCTCCACCGCTGAACTGGGAGCTCCTTGGGAGCAGGGACTCTCTCTCTGTTCCTTTCTTTGATCTAGTGCCTAGCACAGTGTCTGGCACATAGTCGGTGCTTAATAAATACTTATTCACTTACTGTCGCTAGGCCTATGCCTTTCTAGTTTGGTAGAACCTGCCTAAGATATAGTATAGGCTTTGAGAAGCCAGAATCACTTTAGTGCCACAATGAGGCATCAGAGAACTTCACTTCAGTGGAAGAAGTTTGCCTAAAAGTGTATCAGTCAGTCAGTAAACATTTATTAAGCTCCTACTATATTCCAAGCACTGTGCTAAGGGCTGGATCACCAGTATTGCTACTGCACAACCAGGTTTTTTCAGTTTTTCTTTTCTTCTCACTGTATTAATTCCCCTATATTTGCGGGGAAAAGGTTATAATCAAAATTGTATAAGTTAAAAACAAAAATATTCCAAATCAAGATTCCAACTAAAGAAAATTGCTTTTATTGGCAGATAATTAATGTGTGACTTGCTTTTTGCTTAATAGTTTTTCTGTTTCAAGACAAGGTTCCAAAGGATAAGTGGTCAAAGACAATGATCGAATAGTTTTGAAGAGAAGAATTTTAGTCTATAAAAACCATAGGAAAGAATGTTCAAAATCATTAATTATACGAGAAACATAAATTGAGACAAGTCTAAGGTTTTATCTCACAACCAGCAAACTGACAAAGAGGATAAAGATGGAATGAGTCAATGTTCGAGGGTTGTAGAAAGGCAAACACCAATACAGTCTTGGTGAAACAATCACAACCACTGTGGAAAGCCATTTGGAATTTTGCTAAGAAAGTTCAGTGCTTTCCCTATATAATTATCTTCAATTTATCCTGTATATATTGCGGTTGCACATAGTTGTTTCTATGTTGTCTTTGCCGTTAGACTGTGAGCTCCTTGAGAGCAGGGAATGGTTTTTGTCTTTCTTTACATTCCCAGGACTCAACACAGTGACTGGCACATTTTGTTGTTCAGTCACTTTTCACTTGTATCCAACTCTTCATGAGGCCATTTTTGTGTTCTTGGCAAAGATACTGGGGTGGTTTGCCATTTCCTGCTCCAGCTCATTTTACAGATGAAGAAACTGTGGTAAACAGGGTTAAGTGACTTGCCCAGTGTCGCATAGCTAGTAAATGTCTGAGGATGGATTTGAACTCTGGAAGATGAGTCTTTCTGGCTCCAAGCCAGACATTTTATCCACTGAGCCACCCAGCTGCCCCATAGTACTAGCACATAGTAATTACTTAATAAGTGCTTTCTGACTGACTAAAAGGTCTCTGACTTAAAGGGTCTTCCCTTTGACTCAGAATCACCACTTCTAAGTATACACCTCATTGAAATAAAAGACAAAAAGAATGGTCCCATATACCCCAAAACATGTATAGTGACACTTCCTACAGTAGCAATGAATGTAGAAACAAAGCTGTCATGATCAAATCTAGAAAAGCTTGTTATACCAATGTTCAAGTGCAAGGAAATATGGTGCCCGCAAGACAATGAGGCAAGGCAGCTTTATTGGATGGAAACAAAGAAAGCGTGATCAGACAGGAAGGACAAAAGGCAGTCCACTGAAGTCCTGGATAGAGTTAGGTGACCTACTGAGACCCTGGAGGGAATGGGATGCCCTCTCCCCACAACTAGTAAAGTTTTCTGGGTTTTCACAGGGTTCTTTACTGTGTCCAGCAAGAGCAGGCATTGGGGAAAGGGAATGAGGAGCCTGGACCCGGAGATTGATGCTGATTCATGCTACTGGGGGAGGGAGCAGGAAAGACTCCAGGCAAAACAGAAGTTAACTGATATTCAAACTCCCCACTAGTAAAAAATGAAATTTGACTCTTACTGCTGGCCTTACTCTTGACAGGGTAATTCAGCTTACCTGTCAAGGGGTTCTGAGCTTCTTCATTTAAAGTAGTCAGAAGGTTCCTGGAATCACTATTAAAGTAAATAGCATCGATGGAGAAAGGGGTGGCCAAATGATCAAAGTGCTGGAGTTCGCATGAGACATTCAATTCAATAAGAATTTATCAATTCTCCTATGTGCTAGATGCTAGGCATAAAGAGACAAAATGAAAAACAGTCCCAGGCCTCCAAAAAATTACATTCAATGAATCAATAAGCATTTATCAAGCACCTCATATATGCCTAGCACTAGGAATACAAGTACAAAGAATGAAACATTCCCTACTCACAAGGAACTTATGTATTAAAAGGGATACAATATTTTTACATAAGCAAATAAAACATAGTTTGGGAAAGAAAGAACGCTAACAGCTGGGGAGATGATGTAAGTCCACTTCTCCCTCTAATAGCTATATGACCATGGGCAAGTCCTTATAGCTCTAAGAAAGAAAGAGAAATACTAGACCCAGTCCAGAGCTACTTAGAATCCTCTAGACCCAATACCCTATCAAGTTGTTCTGATCTTACTGGCCTCCTTAGTTTAAGTAAGCCCTTTGTTTCTGATGTCTCCCCTTTGGGTAATAACAGTGTGGCAGACAGTGGGGGGCAGAAGAGAAATTTACAAACTTAATTGTGAACACAGCTAATGTGGAAATATATTTTACATGATTTCGAGTGTGCATATATATGTATATATGTATGTGTATATATATATTATATATATACATATATGTGTATAATGACTTTTGTATTTCTTGCCTTCTCAATGGGTGGGGGAGAGATGAAGGGAGGAAGAGAATTTGAAACTGAAAATAAAAATTTAATTTTTTAAAACAGTTTAATTGTGAGAGGTAAACAAGCTGGAATGTTATAGGGTTTGGGGGGAAATGCACCTGTATCTACAGTAGTTCTTGCTCCCCATAATTTCTATCCACAAACCTGACCGCAAATGCATATGGGTACCTACATCAAAAATGTATAAGACCCAGAGCGAAGAGGAGGAAGAAAATGTGACAGAAGAATGGACTCTGGTCTGAGAGCCAGGAGACTAGAATTATAGTGTCAGCTCTGCCATTAACTAGTTGGGTAACCTTGGGCAAGTCATGTGATATCTCTGGGCTTCAGTTTCATCTGTAAAACAAGGGGTCTGGGCCAGGTGTTCTCTAAGGTTCTTTCCAACCAAAGACTCTCTCCAATATAATAAATCATCAATGTATTTCCAGCGCTGAGCAGATTGTCAGTTTTCATAGTTCTGTGTACCAACTCTCCCCCAACAGACAAACTGAAATGTTGTAAATTACTTCATGATCGACCATAGCTTAGATAAGCCAGTGATACATGAGATGTCATAGAACACAGGCACAATGTGGAGCTGTTTATCAAATATCCTGTCTCTGTTCTGGGACACACCAGACAAACAGATCTGGTCCTAAAAGAGCTTCAAAGATTAAGATGATGCTTCTTGTTTGAGACAGACTCTGCCATGTCTCAGGATTCTCTTACTTTATTCAGCTTAGAGGAAACTGGGCTGGCCACAGCCTTGCTGCCTATCAGAGGGAAAGGCCCATTTCTGCTGTCATGAAGGGATATGGGCTCCCATTAGCCTCTGGCCCTGAGGTTATGTTGGGGCCTCAGGTCAGTGTATGGCATGGGCTAAATAAAATAAAAACAAAACACCAGGAAGCAAATCTCAGATCTAAGCAATCCCCAGGGACTGATACTGAGAGGAAAGGTCCCCAGGCATTAGTAGCAAAAGAAGATTCTCAGCTTGGAGAGAGATAGTCTATTTTCTCCAAGAGTTCCAGGTGAGTTGTGTTCCTGAGGACATCTTTCATTATGAAGTGTGGGAGGCTCAGAGCCCAAATACCATCTTCAGCCCCATCCTGAGCTAACAAGATTTCACCATTACCCAAAGATGTCCTGGATCCATCACCATTCCATCCATCAGGCACACGGTCAATAAGCATTTATCAAGTGCTTACTGTGTACCAAGTGCCGTGAAAAACACTGGGGATTAATGTGGGACTTTTTTTTACTGTTTTCTCTTTTGGAGCACTGAGGTAATCAAGTGTCTTTGATGAGTTTGGCCTTTGTTTCTTTGACTAAATGGGGAGTCTTTGATGACCTGCTTAAGAAACAAGAAAGCCTAGTTCACATAGGTTTGAGTTGCATGGTTGTGGTGTGCTTTGACTCTGAACAGGGTATGTAAACTCAGAGGTTAGCATTTTGTTTGAGGCTCTCACTCACTGGAAGAGTGTCGTGTGATTTGACCAGATGAGACCAGACAAGACTGGTTAGCCACTGGAACCCCCCCCCAGCTTTGAAAATCCAGATGTTGGTGCCTCTCTCTCTGGTAACTATGTAATTCTTTGGTCAGACAGCTAGAGGCCTGTCTGTTGATGACTGTGTTTACTCTGTTTATATTGTCTCTGTTTGTAATTTCTGTTTGTATTTGCTCTGAAGTTCAGGGTGCTGGCTTTTCCCCCTGAACTAAGTGAATGATATATATAGAGATATATATATCTATATATATGTGTGTGTGTGTGTGTGTTTGATTAAAGTGAGATTGTTAACCCCTTAAAGTTGCTTTCTAAGGAAAAGCAGATCAAAGAACCTGTGCTAGCAGCCTTCCTGTGGCTGGTGTCGTTGGTCTTATACCCCCACAGCAGCAGCAAGCAGCGTTGTTGTTACACAAAGAAAGGCAGAAACATGGTCCGTATTCTCAAGAAGCTCATATTCTAAAGGGGGCAACAATAAGCAAAAATGATGTGTAATAAATGTGTGTATGCGGGTCTTCAGTATACATATATACACATACATATACGTATGTGTATATTCATGTGTGTATATTTGTATGTACATGTATACATATATGTTCATGTGTATATAGTTGTGCATGTGTCTGTACATACATGTATGTATACATATGTGTATGTATATGTATGTGTGTGCATGTATATAGATATATAGAGATATAGATATATAGATATAGTAAGTGTAAATAGAAGGTGATCTGAGGGCTTACCTTCTAAAATTAAAAGGACTAGGGTGTGGAGGACCAGAAAGACCTTGGACAAGAGGTGGGACCTTCAATGCCTCCCTTCAACTTCCAGTCTTCTTGAAGCAAAAGCTCCAGCGGGGAGGAGGTGGACAGCAGCCTCTCTCTATCAGAGGCAGTGACTAGACATATGGTCTCAGACTTGCCAAGCCTCAGTTTTCTCATCTGTAAAATGAGGATAGCACCTGAGGACCACCCTATGTGGCCCACAGAAATACCGTTTCATGATGAACAAACTACACTACAATCTAATTCAATCGGTGGATAAGCACTTGCTATGTTCCAGGCATTATGCTAAGTGCTGGGGATACAAAGAAAGGAAAAAACCAGTGCCTGCCATCGAGGAACTTACATTTTAATGGGGGGAAAGTTCCTTTTTTAAAAAATAGTAACTCACAAGGTTGTTGTCTAAAAAAAGCTCTTTAACTGCTATGTGAACATGTCCTGAGGGGTTGTATAATATAGAGGTTAGGGAATTGACCAGAGAATCAGGAAGCCCAGAGTTCAAATTCCACCTCCAATATACTGGCTATGTGACCCTAGACAAGTCACCTGACCTCTTTGTGGACCAGGCAACTCTCTAAAACTATAAAAGTTACTGAACAGTCATCTGTTTGCCTTGCTAAAGAGAGTTCCTTCATCAGGAATTCCCTATACCAGCGAAATAACGAAAACTAAAATAAACATGAGCTATTTCTTTTAAGACCTTCACAGGGCTTATGATTTCTCCAAGGGGTACAGAGAAGGAAGCAGAATCAATTTACGCACATGATACTTTTTGCCTAAATAACCAGCTGTATGTGACTTTTATGCACCTGAAGAGATTGAATTCAATATAAATAAATACCACACCGCTGCCTCCCTTGGGTATTTTGATGTTTGAAATTCAAAATCTGCAGAAGAGCAATCATAATGGCTCTGACTAGGTTTATTCTAGGCAACAGGGCCAGCTCTATCCATCAGCGTCCACTACAATATTTAAAACACTCAGCTACAGGAAAGTACAAAGTAGACTATATGCTTCTTGCCCAGAAAGAGCTTACAATCCAGTTGATAGATAAAACCTAGATACGTCAAAATGAAAATTATTCATGGCACAAAATAGTATCCCTATGATGTCCCTTTCCCACTCTACCATACCCTTCCATTATGCCTCTGGCACACACTTCTATTAACATTCCCCCTTTTAAAGGCATGTGCCCTCCTCCCCTTCCAAAATCACTTAGTATATATTCTTTATTTCCTTATATGTATACACATTGCTTCCTATCAATAATAGGTATTTTTTCCTACAGTTGTTGAGTCATTTCAGTAATGCCCAACTCTTCATGACCCCATTTTCAGGTTTTCTTGGAAAAGATACTAGAGTGATTTGCCATTTCCTTCTCCAGCTCATTTTATAAATGAGAAACTGAGGCCAACGGTGTTAAGTGACTTGCCCAGGGTTACACAGTAGTAAGTCTCTGAGACCAGATTTGAACTCGTGAAGATGAGTCTTGCGGATTCCAAGCCCAGGACTTTTCTACTGTACCACCTAGCTGCCAACCTGCTTTTCCTACAGACTAGGCCCTTATTCAACCCTTGTTGAATTCAAATGAAATGAATGGTATCTACAAATGCAACTAATTAAAAAAAAGACCCAGTGAGTTGTTGTGAGCTCTGTTGTTCAGTGAAGGCTGTTATACTCAGAGGCAGCATATTCCTGCACTCCCCACCACTTCTGCCTCCAAACCATTATTCCATTATCACCACTTAACAACTTTTCCTCCTTTGAAGTCCTTGCCCTCTTTTGTACCACTTTAACAGTCTCCAGAGAAGAAGAGGAGTAGGGTTCTTTCTTTCATTCATTCGACAAATATTTATTGAGCATTACTATGTTACTATGTGCAAGATACTATGCTAAGTGCTTGGGGAATAGCACTGGGCCAGATCTGCCACTTGGACAGCACATTTTTTAGAGGAACACACTGTCAAAAATAGAGTTCCACTTGGAAACGTAACATCGGTTAGTTATGCACACTTCTTGTTTACTTAAATCAACTTATTTAACACTCATGTGTTGGAACCTACTTTCTAACTTTGGATTTCTCTCATCTCTGCTATGGGAACTTACTAAGATCAAAGAACCTTAGAGTGTAAAGAAACCCCAGAAGTTGCCTATTTTGAATGATATTGGAAGCATTATCATCTCCAAGAAGTGGACATCCAGCGTCTGCTGGAAGTGAACAGTGAGGGGGAAATCATTAAGTCCGTAGCTCAGCCTTATTCCTCTACTCCTCCCCAGGCCATTCCCACCTTGCCGGCCCCTCCACTGTATTTTTTTAGAAACTCCATTTGACAATGAATAAGCTCTCCTTTTTTCTCCATCTTCTCCATGAAGGCTGCTTCTTCCCCTATCGCTTCTTCTAAATTCTGATTTTTCTCTCATCCCACTACTTTCCTAGCAACCCTATCTGATGATAGAAACTTCCTCAGACTCTTAAGGCCAAGAGGAAGGAACACATCTCACTCTGCACCGAGGCTTCCAGGCCATTATTTCACTTTGTTGTTCTTCGGTCATTTTAGTTTTGTCCAAATCTTTGTAACCCCATTTGGTATTTCCTTGGCAAAGATATTGGAGTGCTTTGCCATGTCCTTCTCCAGCTCATTTTACAAATGAGGAATCTGAGTCAAACAGGGTTAAGTGACTTGCCCAGGGTCACAAAGCTAGAAAGTATCT
Source organism: Phalanger gymnotis (assembly GCA_028646595.1). Taxonomy (NCBI): domain Eukaryota; kingdom Metazoa; phylum Chordata; class Mammalia; order Diprotodontia; family Phalangeridae; genus Phalanger; species Phalanger gymnotis. Next base: position 123,861,723 of record CM053624.1, read on the forward strand.
GAGGCCAGATTTTACTAATATTACTCAAAAGCTTCTATTTTTAAGTCACTGCCATCTGATTTTATCACTCTCTTCCCATCTATGTCCCCATTATAGACTTATCCTCAAGATTCTCACCCATATCGTCATGGGTGTCCTCTTCATACCATCCCCCACCATTATCTTCCTGAATACCACTATCTATGCTGACTTGATATACAACTTGATAACATAATCCCTCAGCATCTTGAACTCTAGGCACCTCAGTTTCTACGTACTTCAACTACACATCGATTCAATCATACCTTTGAACTTATCATCATTCCAAATAGCTCCCCTTCCAAAATACTGAACCCTGAAGTTTTACTCTCATCACACCTTCCCACCTCTTTCTTTCTCCCATTCCCACATTCCCCATAAACATACTCTTCAGCCTCATTGAGACCTCTGGATCCTTGGTCCCTCCTTCTCTATTCTACCAACCTGTAATTCTCATTAAGGTTTTACTTAACTGCCTACATACTGTGGTCAACCATTTCAAAGATGCCATCAGTATCACACTAGATTACCCTGCCCTCATAATGCCCCCTTTCTGCCTTCTCAGTCACTCATTCTTGCTCCCAGGTTGCTGGATAATGCTGAAAAGTCACAAAACTCTGCCAATTAGACCCACTAAAGCTCATGCTATCTAATCTCATCTACTTAAAATTGGTTTTATTCATAGCTTATTGGATATCAATCCTATTTCCTATAGTGACTGCGCCGAGATTGTTCTACTCTCTCTAAGAGCCAAAGCTCCCTACTTTCAACCAAAGACCTTCATTCCTATCATCTTAAGGTCAAGACCACTAGATTAAAAGCTCCCTCAACTTCTCTTCTCTCCACCATAAATTCATCTTAACACAAAAATGACAAAATTAGAAGTTTAGAATAGAAGGGATTTTAGAGGAAATTCAATCTAACCAATCTAACTTCTCTGTTTTGTAGATGAGGAAGTTAAAACCTAGTTTTTAAGAGTTTCCTGCCATTTTTTCCTTGGCTCTGAAACTACAAATCAATATATCCTTTCTCCTTTTCCAGGGCTAACTCTTCTACCAGTGTGCTTGATCCTAGGCTCTTGCTTAGGGAATAAAGGAGGTGACTAGATGGAAAATGGGGGTGAGAAATGCTGAAAGATAAACTTTCATTTCTTCCAAAGCTTGCCTAAGTTCTCTAAGCTAGTTCAGATTTTCCCATTTTCTTCATAACTACATTTTCAGAAAATGATTAAGTTGTAAATTGCCTCAGAGGTCATCATTTGACAGAAATATTTGTTGTTTAATAAAGAAATTGAATCTAGCCCAACTTCTTACCCAATGCTAGAATCCCCTATACAGAATCCCTGACAGATGGCCATTCAGCCTTAGCTTAAATACTAACTGTGAGGGGACTTTCCTGCCTTTGGAGGCAGCTGGTTCCACGGTTAGATAGCTGAGAAGATCTTCTTGGTCATCAGTCAAAATCTACCACTTCATTACTTCCACTCATTGCTACTAGCTCTTATATCTTGAGCAACACAGAACAAGTCCATTTGCTCATCCACATGATGAGCCTTTCCAACGTTTGAAAATAACTGTTGTATCCAGAGAATACTATCGTTTTATCCCCAACCTACCCCACAAAATATCTCTTCTCCATCTTAAACATTTTTCTTGAGCTTTGGTCTAAAGCAAAATAAAAATAAAACAAAAAATACCAATGCAGGAAGATGTCTGAAGCAGTCTATTGATCCCTGAGAATAAATTTTACACTGTGCTTCAAATGAGTTCTGCTATTCTTCATACAGTTATCCCTTCCACATTGAGGAGCGGGGGAAGGTGTTAGGAGTGCAGTGCCCCCATGATCTAGAAAATCCATATAAAAATTTTTGGCTCTCCCTTCATACCAGAGAAGAAGTCTAAATAATCATGGTATTAAAGAATAAAATATGTTGATATTATACAATACTAAATCTCTATTTTATGCATTTCTGAGTTTCTAAACTTTTTCTGTGTGCTTGTTGGCCTTCGCTTCTCATCTGCAGCTTCTGCTAAACTCCCCCAAAATTCCCATTTAATTTCTCGTGCTGACCCATGACATATCAAAACCATGATAGGAAAAGTTGCCATGTGGAAAGGATAACTGTATTTGGGAAGTAGATTCTAAGATACTTTTCTCAATTCAGGAACCTCAATGAATCTCCAGTGCAGTAACTTCTCCCTTTCCCCTTCTAAAGTAATTCTTCTGGTAGTTTAGTAAATAAAATGTATTATGCACAACTTAATTTTCTCATAAAACTATGCTTGGTGTATTTAATTTACAGGCATAGTTTCTTTAGACAACTATCCAGATGGTATACATGGCTACCACACTGGGCTTGGAATCAAGAACACCTGAATGTGAATTCAGCCTCACATACGTACTAATAGTAGGACTCGAGGCAAATCATTTAACTTCTCTCAGCCTCATTTGTCTCATCTCATCAATGTCTTTCCTGATCAATGGAGCTAATAATAGCACTTACCTCATGAGATTACTATGAGGATCAAATAAGGTAATATATGCAAGACACACTACACATTTTCAAGCATTATGTAAATGATTTAAGTGGCCTTTTCTTAATCCTCATCCTTCTTGATCTCTCTGTTGCCTTTCTTTGATACTATTGATCACCTTCTCCTCCTGGACACTGTCTCCTCTCTAGGCTTTCACGGCCTTTCTCTCTTGGTTCTTCCTCTGCCTTTCTAATCAATATATCTCAGTCTCCTTCACTGGATCTTCATCCAGGTCACATCCACTAATCATGGGTGTGCCCTGACTATCTGTCCAGGGCCCTCTTCTCATCTCCCTCTATACCATATTACTTAATGATCTCATCAGCTCCCATGGGAATTATCATCTCTTTGTAGATGATTTCCAGATCCATATATCTAGTCCTTCAAGTTCACTTCTCTCAATATTAACTACCTCCTGGATATCTCAAACTGCATGTCCCATAATCATCTCAAATTCAGCATGTCCAAAACTGAACTAATTATCTTTGCCCCCAAACTTCTTCCTAACTTCTCTATTACTTTCAAAGGCACCAATATCCTACCAGTCATCTAGACCAGGCCTACACAACAAATGGCCCAAGGGCCATTTGCAGCAACCTGCCAAAGGATTTCGGGCAGCCTGAGAAAAATGTAGAGGATGTAAAAGAAAGTAAAGACGTAATGAGTGCTCTGTCTAAGCCCTGCTTAACCTGCCTTCCACTAGTCACTATTGTGTCCATCACGGAACTTAGCAGATGGGTTGCCACTGCACACTCTCTCTTGTTTGTCATGTGAACCACTGCAACCAACCATTATCAGTCTGTCTCTGATCTGAGAGGAGCAAGAGTTGTATCTTTTTGCTGTGTTTTCAGTCATTACTAGCATTGAACAGGGATAAAGTGAGCGCATCAAATTAACTTTCTTTTTAGCATTAATGTGATTTCGTGATAAATAAAAATCATAAGTAATAAGTGCAATTAATTGATATTAATTGAAATTTCCCTTTTATATGGTTTATTTGCAAAATAGTTTAATCATTAATTATATCTTTACTTGGAAAGTGAGTCATTAAAAACCTATCTGTGGCCTGAAGAAATTTAGCCTATTTTAATTTTGGCCCCTACCTACTGCCAAGTTATACAGGTCTGCTCTAGATCCACAATCTGTTTCATTCATTCCACTCCTAACTCACATTCACCCCACATATCCAGTCTGTTACCAAGTCCTGTCCTTTTTACCTTCACGACATCTCCCATACATGCCCCCTTCTCTCCACAGCCACCACCTGGATGGAGGGCCCAGCACCTCAAGCCTGGGTAGTTATAGTAACCACTAGTTTGGTTTTTCTGCCTCAAGTCTCTCCGTCTCCAAACCATCCTACATTCAGCTGCCAAAGTGATCTTCCTAAAGGACAGGTCTGCCCAGGTCATCCCTCTACTCAATAAAACTCCGATAGTTCCGTATTGCCTCCAGGATCAAATATAAAAGCCTCTCTTTGGCTTTAAGAGTCCTTCACAACATGACACCTTCCTACCTTTCCCATCTTCTTACAATCACTTCCTTCCACATACTCGATAATTCAGCCATGCTGGTCTTCCTGCTATTCCTTCCTCATGACCCTCCATCACCTTATCCCATTCCTTTTCCTGGCTCTCCCTCCTCACCTCTACCTCCAGGCTTCCTGGCTTCATTCAAGATTCAGCTCAAATGCCACCATCTTTGGCAGGAGGCCTTTCCTAGTTCCCTTCTTCCCCTCAACTGTTGGTGCCTTCTTCAGAAGCGACCTTCCATTTACATTGTACATGTCTTGTATGTGCAATTTTTGTGTGTTTTTCCCCCTATTACAATGTGGGCCCCTTGAGGGCAAGGATTCTGTTTCTTCCTTTCTTTATATCTCAGTATTTAACATAGTCTAATACTTAACAATAAATTCATGTCAAATGCCATTAACTAAAGTTACTATTATTAGAAATAAACATTTTCTGATTGAAATTACTTTGAACTTTTTAATCACTGCCACCAATGCTAAACGTTGATGTATAGTAAGGAACCTAGCATTTATCTTAGTTATTTTGCCAGTATCTATAAAGTAAACAAAAACTTAAGGACAGGAGACATCCTAGTGAAGTTGAGTAAAACAATGAAAGCTACATTTTTTTTCAGACTCCATATTGTAAAGTAATTAAAGAAAGAAGTGGAAAAGACATGGGACTAAGAGTCAAGACTCATAGTTCTTGTCCTGGTTATGTTATGTGATGTTGGGTAAGTCCCTTAGCTACTCTAAGCTAGAGTTCCCTCATCAAAAGGATCTCTATGACCTAGCTCTAAAATTCTGCAATGCTATGTATACAGAATATGCTGGGGGGGGGGCACTTAGGAATAGATTGAATACATATATATGTATGTTTGAGTGCATTTATGTGTGTATATCCATCTATATGTACGTGTGTGTGTCTACCAGCATACAAAGTGTCTGGAAACAATCATGGAAATATGAAAAAGTTGTACGGATGGATCATTGGCAAAGAGAGGAGAGGGGAAACCGGGTAGATTTAAAAATAAGTTGGATGAAACGCCATCTGAGGTAGAAATCAGGTTGACCTATCAATATGGAGGAATCAGCAATTAATCAATAAATGAAGAAGCATCTGTTGAGCCCTGATGCATGACAGGCATTGTAGTAAGTGTCAGGGGTATAAAAACAAAAGTGATCCAATCTCTGCCCTCAAAGAGCTTACATCCTACTCACATGTTTAGTTCAGATGTCTGGAGTAATAAAATGCTAACTGAGAAGGAAGCATTTAAAGAAAGAGGACTATTGTTGTTGTGTGTTGTTCAGCCGCTTCAGTCGTGTTCAAGTCTTCATGACACCATTTGAAGTTTTCTTGGCAAAAATACTGGAGTGATTTGTCATTTCCTTCTCCATCTCATTTTACAGATGTGGAAACTGAACCAAACAAGGTTAAGTGACTTGCCCAAGGTCATACAGCTAATAAGTGTTTGAGTCCAGATTTGAACTCAGAAAGGTGAGTCTTCCTGACTCCAAGGCCCCACCCTCTATCCACCATACCACCTAGCTGCCTCTGAGGGAAGTGTTATTAATTTGTATCTCTTAGATTACATCTAATCAAAGGTTAGCTCTAGATATGTAGATGCTATTAATATTCTTGTTGTCCTATCACAAGGTAAATAAGGAGTGTGATGTTTCTACAAATCCTGAAGTTTTAGAACTAAATGCAAATTGTCACTCCTGCTTGTAGCTTGGCAATACATGAATGGGAACTTCCTCAGTCATTGCCTTATGACTCAGTAGATGTCCTAAGGACTTATCTAAGGCACAAAGAGGTCGAGTAATTGCCCAGGTTCACACAGCTAATAAGTATCAAAAGTTTAGATAGGAACCCAAACCTTTGACTCCAACTATGGCACCACTGCCTTTTCAAGGGCAACAAACCACCATGACATTCATGTTATGTGCCTCAGAGAGTCTCACAGTGATCCTCAGAGGATCTTTGTTACCAGAAGATTAACTTCAAATCCCACCTCTGAAGTTTACACTCTCACTCTTACTCTCTCTCTCCATGACCTTGGCTAAGATGCTTACCCTCTCTGGGCCTCAGTTCCACATCTTCTGAGTGAAGCAGACTAACCTAGATGGCTTCTGAGGTCTCTTCCAGCTCTAGATGTACAGATCTTACAGAAGCCGGATTATAGATGCTCCTCTGTTGAAGAGCCGGGTTCAAAAGGGACAGAAGTAAACTCTTGGGATCAGTTCTGCCCACAGTCTGGTCTGAATCTGAGCTGGAGAAAAGACAAAATGACCTTCTAGTAAGGAAGAACCCACCACTTCCCTAGACAACTTAATTCTTCTTTTGGACAGCTCCAATTATTAGGAAGTTTTCTTTACATTGAGTTTATATCTGCCCCTGTGCAACATTCATCCTTTCCTCCTAGTTCTTCCCTCCTACATTAAGTTGTCTAAAACTAATTATTCAACATACAGGCTAAGAACCTAACAAAGAGGCAGCAAGGTGGCAAATGAGAATCGAGGAAGGCATGAGTTCAAATCCTGCCTCAGACACTTACTTGATTGTGTAAACCTGGGCAAGTCAGTTTCCTCAGCCAAAAATGGGGATAATGTTAACATATCTCACAGAGGCATAGGATCAAGTGAGACAACATAGTAAAGTATTTTGCAAACCTTAAAGCACTGTAAATACTACCTATCAGAAGCAATACACAGGCTCTAAGGATGCTCAAACCATTGCTACAAGCCCACTTGGTGGTTTTCCTGTAAAACAGTCTTTAGAATAGTTATGTCTTCTGGTTTAATTTACTGCAATGTTGATCTGGATATGATTCTGTTTTTCCAGTAATCAATACACTTGTTTGTTGGGCAAAGAGACACATTTAGAGTACCAACAGCTAAATTGATGTTTGTAGCAGGTCTCAAAACTGTGATTTTTTATGCCCTCCACTCCCCTTTTTCACCATTCTGCCATATCCCTGCCGAAATGGAAGGGGGCCATATACAACCAAGGATGGTTTTGTCACTTTATGTGCTTCATGGACTGCTGTGGCCAAAAAATTCATCACCTAGCAGCCAACATTCTAGTAATGAGCCTCTCTCTTCGCTTAGTGAGGCTCGTCCTTAGAGAACAGTCTGTCACCAGGATGGGACTCCCAGCCTTTCCAGCTCGGTAGCCCTGCCAATTTTGGCATTTCACAGGTATGTCCTTCAAGAACACAAGGTCACTTCTATGCTAGAGAACTTTGGGAAGTAATATACATGAGTACCTTATTTTAAATGCTTTATTCTAAAGGCAACCAAAATATAAAATTTAAGTATTTTTCCAGGGAAAAGTTCTTAGGACAAATGAATAGAAGACAAATAAAAGCTTTTATTCTTTGCCCCCTACACACACACACAAACACAAACTGCCCAGAACAGAATCCTAAGACCACAGATTTAGAGCTGGAAAGGACCTTAGAGGCCATTTGAGATGATTTATAATTAAGGAAACTGAGGCACAGAAGAGTTAAGTGGCTTGTCTAGGGACATACAGTTTTAGGAAGGACAAACCCAGGTTTTCCTGGCTCCAAATTCAGTGTCTTATCTCCTACTCTATGCTATTTGACTCTACTCTACCACATTCCTATCCCTAACTCCAAATCTAACCATCACCCACCTGATACCCACAAATATTTTACATCTGTTATTTGGGAAAATGGGAGCACTGTTCCTAGAATCTATAGCAAGTCAGGAAACAGATGTGGCCCATGGTGTTTGGAACCTGTCTTCTCTAGCTTATTATTTTCCTTCAGTGATTTAGGCAGTCTTTCTTTTATTCTGAATACGTCAACCTGAGCTTGGCTCTCCATATCTGTCCTAATATCTCTCATTACTGATATCCCAAAGGCACAGACCTCCCTACTTGCCAGACCACTAAACAGACTTGAATTGTTGGTTTAGGGCTTTCTCTTTTCCTTCCTTTTTTTTTACTTTGAATTACAAGTGTTGTGGTTCTAGCTCAGAATTCCCAATATGATTTGAAAGCACTGATAACCTGTTCCAGCAAACAAAGCTATTCAGCATTTGCTGCCTCAACTTATTACAGCTTTGTTAAAAATGGGATTCAGATGTGCAAGATGTTCCCCTTATGTGCCCTCCCTTCTTTTAATTATGTATATGCCTCCATTTCTTGGAGAAAGGCTTTTTTGGTTTGGGATCTCAATTACTACCAATCTAATTAGAAAGCTTTTTCTTTCCAACATTTAAGAAAGAACCATCTTATAATGAAATGCTGAATTCCTGAGGAGCATAGGGACATGGGCCTGAAGACAGGAGGGCTTTTCGTAATTAACGAAGAGCTAACAGTCAACAACAGAAAGTTACAGCAATAACTGGATTAAGGAATCTTTCCCTTGGGAAGGAAGGCATTCATAAGAAGTTAACTGTTTAAAAAAAATAACAATAAACAATACTCGAAACTTCAGGACAAAAAAAAAACCCTTTCAGTACACCATTTCCATTAATCCTGAATGAGTTAAAAGTGAATAGAGATGATTGTAGGCAAAATTGTAAATTTTCTGAGACTGATTCATTTTTGGCCTTGTATCCCTAGAGCAAGGACTTTTAACCTGGGGTCCATGAATTTGTTTTTTTAATGTGTTTACAACTCCATGTCAATATACTTTGTTTCCTTTGTACTCCTGCACATTTTATTTTCTGCATTTAAAAACAACCTTCAATGAGGGGGTTCACAGATTTCAACAGAATGCCAAAAGGGTCCATGGTAAAAAAAAAAAAGGTTAATAATTCCTTCCCTAAAGACTAACATAGTGCCTGGAGGATAGGAGGTGCTAAATAAATGCTTAATAGATTAGGAAACTGAAGCCCAAAGTGGGTAAGTAATTTACCTACAGTCAAACAACTGTTATAGCAGAATCAGAATCTGAAGCCAGGTCCTCTGACTCCAAATCCATGGTTCCTCCATTGCTCCATACCGCTTAAAACTATGAAATGCCCAAACATGAGTATTCCTAAGGGTAGACAATTCCAGTTTATTCCAGGATCTGAGGCCTACACTACCTGAACAAATCTGCCAACCATATCCCTCCCTTCAAATTACCTTTTCTTACTAAGCGCATGGAAAAAGAAGAGGCTCGGAAGTTAGAAGCAGTTGATTCAAATCTCACCTCAATACTTATCTATGTGACCTTAGGCTTGTCACTCAATGTCCCTGACCCTCCGTTTCCTCATCTGTCAAATAAGGTGGTGGTACAAGATAGATTCTGAGGTCCCTTCCAGCTCTAGTTCTATGTATGATAGTCCTCCTTTAAGCTAACCCTCTCTGTCTACCTCCCCAATACTACTAAAATAGAGACATATATAAATACATACTGTATATACAGGTCTTATAGGAGAGATAGAAAGAGAAAGACAGAGGAGAGAGCCATAGAGGAGAGACAGAGAGATTGAGAAGGGAGAGAGAGAGGAGACAGAGAGACTGAGGAAACAGATGTATGTGTGTGTATATATATATATATATATATACATATATATATATATATACACACATAGACAGACAGACAGACAGACAGACATAATTGAAATGAGACCTGCAATTTCATCAGTATAAGTGAGGCAATTCCCTTTACTAGTACAAGCTGGCACTTTATGTATATACATCATTTCATGTCACAGCTAACTTGATTTGTATTAGTTCTTCAATACTTCAAAGACCAATGATTTTGTTGGGATGGGACTCTCTCTATTGCTGCAAGCAACAAGCCTTCTATGGCTTAGAAGACTTCATGGCTTCCTATGGCTGAAAACATTCAGAAACTTGGTTGCCAACATTCTGAGGTTGGATTTTTCCGAATTTGGTTAGGTCGATCTTTAGTTCAAAAGCTTTTTTCATCATATTGGGACCTGACAGAAATTGCTCTCTACCTACATAGCACTCAAGAACCCAGGGTCGATCAACTCCAAAAGACTCATGATAGAAAATGTTATCCACATCCAGAAAAAGAACTACGGAGTAGGAATGTAGATCAAAGCAGACTATTTGCTCTTTTTTGTTTGTTTGTTTGTTTTTCCTGTGGTTCCTCCCATTGGTTCTAATTCTTCTTTACAAAAAGACTAGTGTGAAAATATGTTTAATATGGGAAAAAAAGAACCCAGAGTCAACTTCCCACCACACAAGGCATTGGAGATGGACTTTGGTAATTAAGAGCTTTTCTTGAAGTAACATCACTCTCCTTTATATGACATTCCTAAATCTATCTTTATGGCCACCTATATTTACTTTTTTAAAATGTTTTCTTTTAATTATTATGAACTTGACAATCATAAACATGAACATTTCCCTATACAAAGAATGGGAGAACAGGGCTGCATATGAAACCATGAGTATCTTCTATGTATAGTTTATGGGGAGGGGCAATATTTCAAATTTAACATTGTTGTTCCAACACTTCCCTGCTTGTTTCTGTCCCATTTTGACCTCCTTCTGCTTGGTTTGGTTTATTCTTTAATGATCCATTGATGTTCTCTTCTTTCTTCTATTCCCTTTCTATATTTTGTCTAGTTATGAAGTTTCTAACAAAAGTGAATAACTGGAAGGCATTTCTCTTTGTTTAGAGAGGTATTAGTATACTCGATCTTAACCAGATGCTTATTTCTCGGCAAGTTAATCAGATGACTTTCAGTATCTCAGCAGAGAATTGAATTGAATAATCAAATTAGGCATTATAAACTGAGCAGGCTTCCTCCAGGAGGTTGAAGGCCCACACAAGACTTAATGAGAAGCTGAATTAGTCACTTTGGGGATAGCAAAGAATGTTTTTTTTCTTTCGTTTATGATATAAGCTGAGTTCCCTGGTCTTCCAAATTCTCCTCAAAGCTTCCCATTGAAAATCATATGCCGTTACTTGAGATTGATTTACATATCCATGCCTCTAATTGAGGAGATAAAACTATGCCCATTCATTTTTTTATTTGTTTAATTTTATTGCTTGGCATTATCATGTTCCCATCACACTCATTTGTGAAAATGGAGAAACCTAAGATATTATGTGGACAATGAAGATTCAACAAATTAGTTATCCTCCTGGAAAAAAACAAAGCATAATTCCAGGGCAACAGGTACAATCTCCACCCACAAAGCTACTTCTTTTTTCCTTCTGAAAAGTCTTTTTACAAATATTCCCTCAGACATCAGTAGATGTCTCCATGTCACCCCCATTTCGGTGCCCCACAGCACTTTCCCACCACTCGCAGTATTCTGCCTTTTATCCCACCCCCAGACAATACACTACAACATATGCCCTTGCAAACACTTCCTAAAATAGCTTTTTCCAAGTGTGACTGGCACCTTCCCCCTGGGGCGCTCTTTCAGCTGGAATCCATACTGTCAATCCTGAATTAAAACTCATCAGAACAGGGGACTCAGCTCAGACGCATCTCTAGGGGACTGTGTACATCAAAATGCTTTACGCCTAATTAACTGAAATTTAGGTGGGTTCAGTCAGCAGCCAAAGTTAGAATCAAAAAAAAAAATAGGGCTTGCAAAATGATGTTCTCTATCCCCCAGACAATGGGAAAGATATACTTAACCAATTCAGATAGATGGATCTTTATCCTTTAATCTTTAGCAAAAGATATACCATAATTCAGTCAAAGTACTAACAGAAAAGTTCTTCCTTTTGTCTCACTTAAATTTCTCTTGCTAAAATTAAACCTATTTTCTATGAAACATTTGCATGTATGTTTAATTTAAACATGGATGAAGAAATTGATGGAATCTGGTTCCAGTGGTCACCTGGATTCACTAGTCATCTCATCACTGGTTCATCTGTACATAATGGTGATTCACAAAAACAAACCAGGAAATAGAAAACTGCTGACAGAAAAGGAACCAAAGAGTCAGGCTCCAATCACTGAAACTGCACCATTCATCACGACTAGTCAAAGACATATATGCACTTATGCATAGTATGCAGGTAGAATGCTTCATTTTTATTTCAACAACATAATATTGCAATTTTAAGACTTTCCACTTCCCACACTGTATGTGGAGAGCCACATATTATATGGCAGAAAGAATGGTGATCTTGGAAATGGGAGATCTGGCTTTGAATCCTGCCTCCCACATTACTAGCTGCACAGCTATGGAGAAATGATAACTACCTCACCAGTATACTTTAAGGGTCTGCCTCTTTTCTCTCACTACCATTACTTAGATGATCTGATAATGACAGCACACTCATTCCCCTTCCAACAAACGGCAATCACAAAAGCTACTCTTACAAACAGTCAGACTCATAAGGACTCATACAAAACCATTTTATTTAAAACTTAGTAGGACTCATATCTGAGCTCCTAAAGAGGGTCCAGGAACATCCTTTCCCTCAGATTTGCGTGCTTTCCATGATTTACAGTACTCTCCTGGGTAGAGCTCCTGCCATAAGACAGGCTGAAGTTTGTACCTCTGTAGCAACATTCCCCTTCAGAACTCCTTTGTCTGTACTGTATTGTTCCTTCACTAGCATTTTTTTCAGGCATCACTAGTCACTGCTCCCAGTTACTCTCCACAGATTTCCTTCTGTAGCTCTCTAAAAGAAGATAATCATAGTTCCTCACTTATCCTCCCTATTTGTTGTTCATCCATGTCCAACTCTTTGTGACCTGATTTGAGGTTTTCTTGACAAAGATACTGGAGTGGTTTGCCATTTCCTTCTCCAGCTCATTTGACAGATGAGGAAACTGAGGCAAACAGGGTTAAGTGACTTGCCCAAAGTCACACACCTAGGAAGTATCTGAGGCCAGATCTGAACTCAGGAAGGTGAGTTCCTGACTCCAGGCCCGGCACACTATCCACTGTGCCACCAAAGTCTTGGTTAAAAAAATATGGTGGTCCAAATGCCTCATCTCTCCCCCAGCATCCGAGTGATGCATATAGCTCTTGTTGAATTTTGGACTTCCAAGAGCCACCTCTGCTCTCTCCATTTTTGTCTTTATACTCCTTTCCTCGTCTTCTGGGATGCTTGTTACCCCTTGGCAGCTTTGCAAAAGATTCCAAAGGGTTGTAGGGAGAAAAGAGTAGATAGGGTTTATACATCCATCTCCATTGCATAATCTCCATCCTTTGCTGCTTGTATACCTTGGGCAGGGATGCCCAAAAACTTACATGTAGATCTCTAAGCCAGTTGCTCCACAACATCCTTCTGCCACACACACTGCTCTCTGCTCTTTTGGGTGGGAGTTGGGTCCAGGGTGGGGAGCATACAGGACTGGGAGTCAGAAGGAGCCAAGTTTCAATCCTGCCTCGGGCATTGTGTGACGCTCGGAAAGTCGCTTAACTTCTCTCTGGCTCAGGTTCTTCATCTATAAATGGTGATGATGATAACACATATCTTACAAGATTGTTGTGAAGATCAAATTAGATAATATATGGAAAACACTTTGCAAACCAAAAGTGCTATATAAGTGCTAGATATTACTAGCTATTACCAGCAGGGAGGAGGTACCATGGTAGTAGTATTCCTTCCCTTGGTCTACTCAGAGATTTTCACTATCATCCTTTCCCCATCAGAGCTCTTAGGGTTTTAGAGAAAGGAAGAAGTAAAAGTTAGAGCCTGTTGGTTTAGGACTCTGTGTCCCAATAAATGTGCTTTGTTTCTTTGGATTCCAATAGTCGGCTTGTTCTCCCCCACGCCCAGCCCCCACCCGATCCTACATATTCCATCGAGGTTAAAAATCATGAGCTGGGAACACAGGGGTCTGTCTACATATGTGTAATTAATAATTACTCATACATCTGTGGCAAACAGTTTTCAACACCAAAGGAAATTAGAACATTCTTTAGGTCACCATTTCAATCTCCTTTTAAAGATTGCAGCTACTAGGTGTAACTTTATAAATCTAAATAACTATGAACAGCTTTCCCTTTCAAGTAATCTAGATAGAATCCCATGGTTTATATGATTATAACATATAAAACAGAAATACCAAGCTTTAGCAGGGAAAGCATCCTTCAAGAGATGTACAAGTACTGTTGGTTTCACAATGACCCACAGGAATACATCTTGGTCCACGCACCAAGGACCTCAAAGAAATGAGGTGTCAGGTTTAATGGAAACCAAGCAGCAAGATTAAACAAAACTTTAATATGCCAGCCCATGTCTTTTGTGTTTGGCTTTCATTAGAAGGGATTTGACATTAATCAAATCTGTTTAAAACATGATAATCAAATCACTAGTCAGGAAGATTTTAGTCTATCATTCAGTGGAGTATTTAATGAGTTTAGTCCATCATTCGATGGAGTATCTAATGAATATAGTTCACTTCATGTCTGCCCACCTCCTTGTTTAAAAGAAGATTGTAAGGATTGTAAAGATCGTACTCTAAGGGTTGGCCTCAGGTCCAAATGCTATATTTAGAAAGCTGACAAGAAAATGAGCTGGAGATTGCACAAAGTCTGTTGTGGCCCATTTACATACCTTTCCTTAAAAAGTGATATTCTATGGCATTTGGCTTTTAATCCAGACCTGTGATTTCATTATTGTGTGGAGCTCCTAGGAAGAAAACTTCCTCTACCAACGTTGGTTAATAACTGATACAGAATACAGAGTGTTCTAAAAGTCAGTGAAGTTTTCAAAACTGCACTAAAACTTTTGGCACATCTCTGCATGTAAGAGGCAGCATGATCTAGCATATAGGGTACTGGACACAGAGTCAGGACAACTCGAGTTCAAATCTCACCTCAGATACTTATTGACTGTGCAACCCTGGGCAAATCACATAAAAATCACATAATTTCCCAATCTATGATACGAGGTTGGACTTGGTGGCTTTTAAGGACCTTTCTAACTTTTAATCTATGATCTTATGATTTTAGAGAGCAACCTAGTACACTGGCAGATCAAGTGACTTGCCCAGAGTCACACAGTCATTATGTGTCAGAAGTAACACTAGGATCCAATTCTTCTCCACTCCAAGGCTACATTATGCTGCCTCCATTACTACAGTATATATTGTCTCAATAATTTAAAATTATAGCATCCCTATTCTTTAATCACATTCAATTTAATGCTATAAGAATTTAAAAGCTTATTATATTCTCCACAGGGCACTAATAGGTAGGATTTGATCACAGTCTTAAAGGAAAAATAGGATTTCAAAGGGTTGAGATGGAGCAGGGAATAGAAGGCTTTTCAGACAAAGAGCAGGGTATGCAAAGGTATACATGGATGGAGGAAAACATGGAGGGGAACAAAGGACAGGATATATACAGAACAATAAGCTGTGCAGTTTAGCCTGGGTACAAACTATGTGGAGGAAGGAGGAATGGCAGAATTACATCAAATTATGAAAGGTCTTTAATGTTACCAGACAGTATGGTGTAGTAGGCATAGCAATGAACTTCAATCAAAAAGATAAAGGTCTTTATCCTGGTTTTACCATTTACTACCTGTGTGACCACAGACAAGTTATAACCCCATTCGGCTCATTTTTAAAGTGCTGATAATAATACCTGTACTATCCATCTCAAAAGACTTTTGTGAAATAAGTGCTATGTAGATAGTAAAAAGTTTTGAAGAAATGAGTTGTTTTCATATGAATCCAACATATAACTTAGATATAAATTATAATTGTTATTGTCAAACCATGATCAATCAAACCAGCCAAATTTGCAGATACATTTCAGTTTTGCCAGTCTCATTGAGATGACTTGAACACTGGGGAAATCTGGTTTTATGTGACAGACCTTTATTTACTGGGACACTTCAGTTTGCCAACACAATCCCTGCCTTCAAGGAACTTACAATCTTGTGGAGATAGGATATGTAGATATTAAGAATTGACATTCATTCATTTCATTCCTGCTTTTTCCTTCATTTATTTAGGACTTAAAGGTTTGCAGAGAACTTCGCATACATTATCTGATTGGATCATCACAACAACCCTACAAGATAAGTGTTATATATATTGTAATCCCCATTTTACAGATGAGAAAACAGAGGTTGAGAGCTTACACAATTTGTTCCAGGTCACAAAGGACTAATAGAAAGTGGCAGAGGTGGAATTTGAAACCGGTCTTTCTAACTCCAAGACTAGCATTCTACCTACTTCATCACAATGCCTCTCAACGATCAAAGCAAAAACATAAAATCATACTTCAAATGTTCACCTGGATGGCAAGTGCAAATAAGACCTTTAATATATGTAAAGAATTTAGCATCCATACAGATGCAACCATGTATTCCTAACACTGATGACTTAACCATACATTTCTATCAAGCCCCATTCCTTTCCATATTTTTTAAAGTTCATACTATGCCCATCCGCTTCAATCCTGAAAGAAAAATCTCTCCCAAGACAAAATCACTGAAAAGCCTTTGAGAATTTACCAGTAATAAGCAGGTGTTTGGTTGCTTTTTTTCAGCCTTTGGGACTAGCATATAAGTACATTGGTTTCTCTTGTTAGAGAAGAAACATTCCCGCTTAACTGCACTAAGATCAAGGAACAAAAATTTATGTTCAGACATCATCATTTAATTTTATTAATGGGCTTATGGCAACCATTAATAATTACTACATGACATGGGAATGAGTAGATATTGTTGTTTCCAAAAGTAGTTGCAGGTAAATTATGAAAGCTTTACATTCTGGTCCTTGTCCTCCCAGCTATCCATCATGGTGGAATCTATATCTAGGGACTTTCATCATTTTCATAGGAAGATTCTAAAACTCTTTAATCACAAGGGAGCTATTATTAAATGTCTATTTGTAAAAGAGATTATTATATTTCTTCTTCCAAAGTTCATTCTCTAAGGAAAATAAGGTACTCTTCAACTACTGTTCCAAGTATTTCTACCTCACCTGAGAAAAAAGTTTTTCGTCAGAGCTTTTGGTAACTACGTAACTCAGGATGTGCTGAGTTATTTTCAATTCTGTCACCCCAGACTTAACTATCAAAGTTAATACTGTCGCCTCTATGGGCTGTGAATCACTGTCTGTATCTAAGAACAATCAGAAGTAGAGAGCTTAAGGATCCAAAAATAATCACCCCAGAGTGCAAGGTTTGTGGTCTCCCATCATAAACAACATTGACATAATCCCTTTTGGGTGGAGATAACACATCTGCCCATCGTCATGCAGCCTCTCCACTAGATCAGCCACACAAGGATTCAAATAGCATCATATCCTCAGCTTTGGATTTGACTTTTTTCGAGGACAACTGTCATAAGGTGCATTTGTCATCAATCAGAAAGCATTCATTAGTCAATCAACTACTTGGTGCGAGGCACTCTGCTAGGTGCTGAGGATACAAAGACAAAAATGAAGGAGGTTGTGATCAATCTATCAGGAGACAAAACGTAGCCAGTCAAGTAACTGGAATTTGGTGGTAACCAAAGAAAAAGTATTATTTTAGCCTAAAAATTTATGATTAATAGGCATCACTCTCAAATCAGAACAAACCTGAGTTACTTCTCTTCACCTCCTCCCCACCATCACCATCACCACCACCACCAGACCTTTCACATCCACTCCCTTCTCTCTACTTATACCACGATCAACCCACTTCATACTACAACCATATTCATGTAGGCCCTGGACTACTTATTATAACAGTCTCCTAACTATTGTCCTTTTATTCCAATTCTTCTGTCTCCAAATCATCCTCCAAGCAGTGACCAATTGATATTGCTAAAGCATAGGTGTGATCATGTTATTCAACCCTGTTCAAGATGCCACAGTGGCTCCCTATTGCTTCTAGGATAGAACTAATATTATACATGCTTAGATATTTAAAGTCTTTCATAGTCTGGCTTCAACCTATCCTTCTAGAAGAATTATAGAGTATTCCCTTTCACATGGGCTATCCAATGGCAGTTCATCTCCCACTTAGGCGCTTTTTCCCAGCTTGTCCCTTATACCTTAAATGCTCTCCCCTCCTGACCTCTGCTCTTAGAACCCTTCTTTCTAACCTACAAGTAACCTTTCCAGATTCCCCTAGGTGTTAGTGCCACACTCAAAAAAAAAGACACCTTGCTTCATCTATAAGCTAATATGGTTTTTATTACCTTATTTATACGCATGCTATTCCTCCAGAAGAATATAAGCTCCCTGAGGACAGGAACTGCTTCATTGTTGTCTTTGTATACACAGCACAGAGAAAGTATTTAATAAAGGCTTATTCATTTGAAATGTTCCCTTACTACAAAAGGAAATTGGACCAATTAAATCTTTTGGTATTAACAAAAACAATAACTCACATCCTCCTCATTTCTTTTTCTTTTTTTGGTTTGGAACTATAATTTCATTGGTGTTAACAACTCCTATTAAAGAAACTCCCTCTATAAAACAAACATAGGTTAACAACTTAGCTTTGAGAATTGACAGTGGCACTGGGAGGTTAAGGGATTTCTCCATAATCACACAGTTGGGATGTTATTTCTCACCAGGCTGCAATTAGGACTTCTCCATCCTGCCTACACAGAAAACTCCTCATCCTGGAAGATCACTTCAGCCATGGAATTCACATCTTAGAAGTACCCTCAGCTCCTGTGGCTCCTCCTCTGATTGGATGGTCCTTCTCGGAATTTCCATTTAAAGATGGCATCCAAAGGGCAGCTAGGTGGCACAGTGGATAGAGCACGGGCCCTGGACTCAGGAGTACTTGAGACACTTACAAGCTATGTGACACTGGGCAAGTCATTTAATCCCAATTGCCTCCAAAAATAAAAATAAAATAAAGATGGCATCCACGCAGCCATCTCTTTATTTTTCATCAAGCTATTGTGTTTGTCCTTCGTTTTTTGAAGAAGACAATGGCATCAGGGAAATGATGACATGACTCGCAGTTGACTTTGATTTGAGTGAGGGAGGGCTGTGCAAGGTCACCAGTCTCACTTTCTCCTCTAGAGCCATACAGATCGAGTGACCAGATATTCATCAGGATGACTGGAGATGGCCCAGGATGCAATGGGAGATCCTGGCCCTTTTAGTCTAAAGCCTTTTCAGGTACTCACTTAAAGTCAGGAAATGCCCATTCAGTGAATGGGCCTCTTTAAGAAGTGAGTCTCTGAACTTCGCTGGCTACACCCCCACCCCTCTTCAGCTTCTTCTATCTGTTGTGTTCCTCCATTGGAATGTAAGCCCCTACAGGGCAGGGACTGTCTTTCTGCTTGTATTTGTATTCTTGGTGCTTAGCACGATGTACATAGTAAATACTCAATAAACGCTCACTGACCTGACTATTAGAGACAGCATGTATTAGAGGAAGGACTTTAATTCAAGTAATCCTGAATCTAAGACTAAGCCTTCTCTCCCCTACACTATGCTAGCTCTCACTCATTCCTCTTGGTTTACTGTAGTTATGTAGAGACGTGACTTTAGGCTTTTCCTAGTAATTTTTCTTGCCTTAAGACTAGTTGTGGTAAAGTTGCAGATATTCACTCCCCATTTTTTTTCAAATGGATAAGGCAAAGGCTTCCTGGAAGGCCTGTAGTCTTTGACACAACTTATTCATCTTTATATCTAGGAAAGTAATTTTCTTCAGTACAGGATATGGCAGAGAATGTTAATCTTCACGTTACCCAATTATTGGGAAAAGTAAAATTTCTCTTTGTGTAGTGCAGCAATTGGGGAAAACATAAGCAGCTCCATTCAAATTGATAAGATATGTCCAGAAGACTTTTTCCCCTGTTCTTTTCATCTTTTTTTTTTACTGCTTTTCACCTACAGATGCTTTTGTTTATTTATCGTTCTCTTATCTGTCTCCTAGAGGCAGCACACCATGCAGGTGTCTCCTAAATCAGTAGCTCTAGCCTGATCTCTACCCCAAGTTCTAGTCCCAAGTTTCCAGCTGTCTATTGGACAGGTCCATTAGAATGTTTTGCCACAGTCTCAGAACCTGTGTTTTAACTCAATCTTTCCGCCTTATGTCATATCCTCTGCTGGTCTTAGACTTTTTTTGTTGATGTTCAGTTGTTTCAGTCATGTGTAACTCCCTGTGACCCCATTGGGGGTTATCCTGGGAAAGATACTGGAGTGGTTTGCCACTTCCTTTTCCAGTTCATTTTACAATAAGGAAACTGAGGCAAACAGAGTTAAATGACTTCCCAGGATCACGTAGCTAGTAAATGTCTCAGGTCAGATTTGAACTCAGGAAGATGAGTCTTCCTGACTCCAGGCCCGGCACTCTTAGAACATCTAGTAGCACCTAGCAGACAAGAGATTCGATAATTATTAAGTTCTTTGTATTAACATTGTGTGTTTGTCTTATTAAAATAAATAGGTTCCTTTGACTCAGAGACCCCAATTCTAGGCATATAACCCGAAGAAGTCAAGGATAGACAGAAAGGTTCAATATAAACCAAAATATTCATAGCAGCACTTTTTGTAGTAGCACAGAATGGAAATTAAAGTGGATATGCGTTGACTGAGGAATGACTAAAAAAACTGCTTTGGTACAAAAATATAATGAATATTATTGCATCATAAGAAACAAGAAATAGGAAGAATTCAAAGAAATGTGGGAAAATTTTATGAACTGATACAAGTCAAAAAGAAGCAAGGAAAACAATGTATTTGGGTCTGCGAATACACACATATACACCCACACAACCACAACAATGTAAATGAAAAGAAACAATGAAACAAAACAGAATACTGTGTAACTATAATAACCAAGCTTGATATAGGAAGAGTTATGAGGAAATGCACTTTTGCTTTTTGTTGGAGAGGTGGGGGAACACGGGTATGGTACTATTAGACACGATTAATGTGTTGATTGTTTTGTTTAAAGCTTTTTTTTCTTTATTAGAAAGGAAGGTTCACTGGGGGTTGAGGAGAAAGCATATTTGGAAATTACTATAATATAGAAACAAAAGGCATCAATGATGAAACTTTTTTTAAACAATCAAAGCATTTGATCAGAATTGTTCTTTTGCAGCATGTCAGGCTTCTATTCTTGAGGTCTAATATGTTACCCACCAACAAAACTGTTTGAGGTGTCACATTCTTAGTCTAATTTCTTATTGTCTTGACTGTTTTTTCCTTCTAACCTTCTTATAATCTTGTTAGAGAAGAAAAACATTGTTTCAGTTAGACCTGACTCTATAGTAACTTCCAGTGGTTTCCAGAATAGCTTGAAAAAGTGTTTCATCATTTGAAACGCACCAGGCATATCATTGGATATAGGGAGGGTGAAGGAGGCAATCCAAGATGAAGGCTACCATTTTAAAAGCTGCTCTTGTTGTGAACTAATAAAGACAGTGAACAAAAATTCAAGAGGCAGCCTTGGACGATGCTTCCACATGCAGAATAAATGGAAAATTGCAGCAATTACCCAGTCAATTCAAGTTTGAAAATGCTTTAAATTCAATTATTTGGTTTATATTGAGAAAAGTTCACACATACATCAAATTATCTAGATAAATTCCCCACTTTACTTTTCCTTTGCAGACTATAGTTTTAAAGTATATTAATTATGATAATATACTTAAATGGAGCCATGATCTCAGACATATGAAAACGTCAGAAATGCACAACTAAAATGATCCCAAAAAATGACATAGTTGGGAAGAGAGGATAGTGCACTAGAAATTTTGGCAAACTAGAATTCAGTGTATCTCCATGAAACTTGGACAGGGTAAGAATGGATGGTATATGACACATTGCAATTTTTCAAGGACATCTACAAGAAATGTTGTACAAATAGAAGAGTGGAAAAATCTACTTATAAGAAAGGCCTTAGGAAGGCTGGAGTCCAATAGAAGTAAGTGATAGGGTATTTAGTTAGAATGGGCAATATGATGATACTGACCACAGAGAACAGACACATTTATTCAACTATTTTGCTCCTATTTTCTCTACCAAGGATGATGGGGAAAAGATAGAACAAAAAATGGTTAACAGAGAGGTGATACCCAGACTAAATGACAGGAAATGTGGTACAATAGAAGTACATAAAGTCATGGGACCTGATTTATATTAAAAATCTCAGTTCTACCACTTACTACTTATATTAAATTAGATAAGTTCTTTAATCTCTCCAAACTTGTTTCCTTTTTTTTTACTTTTTTAAAAAGTTTTTTTGATACACTTCTCCAACCCATAAGTGGTCTCTGGTAACACACGAAAACAATTAAGTCAAACTAATAATACAGTGACCTCAACTGAGTGCATACAATATTTCACATTTATAACACCTCACCACCACTACCCCTCCATCTTTTAGCTAACATAACTCTATTTTCTCTCCCTTTCATCCTAATGGGGGAAAAACCTTTATAACAGATAAATAGAATCAAGAAAAATAAATTCCCTCAGTAGCTGTATAAATACATACACACATATATATGCCTCATTTTGTACCCTATATCCATCATTTTTTATGTCATAGACAGTATGTTTCATCATCAGTCCTCTGGAATCATGGGTGATCATTTTATTCATCATAGTGTGTATAGCTTTTCCAAGTTGTTTGTTTTTACAGGGTCATTGTTATCGTATAAAATGTTCAGTTTCCTCACATGTAAAATGAGGGGTTTGGACAAGATAGTCTCTAAAGTTGTTCCCAGCTATAGATCCTATAACCATCTAATCCTAGTAAAGATGTTTAGAGAGTATATAGCTGCCTTTAATGAGTTTAAGTCATGAATCTCAGATTCATTTGACCCAGGAGGCTGAAGGAACTTAAAGATCTAACTCCTGAGCTACAACTGGTGGTTAGGAGAGATGCCATGGGACTTGGGATGGCCAAATGTCCCCATTTTCAAAAACAAGAAAGTAGATACTTAAAAACTGCAAGATCGTGATTTTGGTGTTGATTCTTAATAAAAAATATTAGAATAGGTAATTGGAAGAACAGCTTGTGAGCCTTAATAAGGGAAGATATCATCTCCAAGAGCCATCATGGATTCATTGAGAACAATCCATGCCAAATTAACCTCACTTCCTTTTTCTTGGTAGGTTTACTAGCTAGTATATGAGGGGGATGCCATGATCATAGTACATCTGAATTTCAGGAAGGCATTTAGCAAAATCTTTAATGATAGCCTTATGGACAAAATGGAGAGATGTAAACTGGAATTATAGGACAGAAGTGGTTTGATGATCAAAACAGAAAGGTATTGACTACATAATGACTTGTAACCTGGAGTGTGGTCTCTAATGGAATGCCCCCAGGGTACTGTTCTGTTCAACATTTTCATCAATGGCTAGAATAAAAGCAAGCATGGTCTGCTTACCAAATTACTACGTTATATGAAGCTGGCAAGGGTAATTAATGCATTGGATGGCCAAAATGGAATCTAAAAATATCTCTACAGGCAGGATGATAGCAAAGTTTAATTTAACACACTTCAATTTTTTACAAATCATTTTTCAAACATAGGATTGAGGAAATGTGACTATTTTCATCATACTTGTTAAAAAAGACTTAGGTAGCCTAGTTGATTAAAAGCTCAATGTGAATTCAATATAATTCAATTAAATTAATCAATTGAAAAGTATTTATTATCAACTATGTGTCAAGAAACATGCTGGGTGCTAGAATACAGAGACAAAAAGGACTTAACCCTGTCCTCAAGAATCTGACATTCTATGAGGGAAAGCGACATGTACCAACATTTCTGTAACTGCCCAAAGAGTTAATGCTGTATTAGGCGGCATTAATAAAAGGATAGTATCCCAAGCCTAAGAAGTAATAGCCCAACCATAATTTGTCCTGTTCAAACTACATCCAGAGTCTTAAATCCAGTTTTCACTGCCACATTTTAGAAGTGGCATTGACAAGCTGGAGGGTATTCAGAGAAGTGCTAGGAGACTGAAAACTATGCCATGTTAAAGCTGACTGAATGAACTGAGGATATTTCACTTTGGAAAAGGCTTTAGAGGGACAAGTTAGCTGTCTTCAAGTATTTGAAGGGTTGCCATATAGAAGAGGGATTAAATGTATTCTGTTTGGCCCCAGAGATCAATGGTCAGAAGTTAAAAGGAGAAAATTTGACCCAATGCAAGGAAAAACTTTCTAACAGTTGAAGCAGTTTAAAAATGGAATAGCTGCTTTGGCAGGGGGAGGGTTGAGTTCTCAGTCCCTGGATGTATTTAAACAGAGCCAAATGACCACATATCAGAGATACTATAGAGAGATTTCTATTCAAGTACAGGTTGAAGTGATCTGAGATCCTTTCTAGCTCCAGGATTTTATGATTCTATAATTCTATTGTGTAGGATGCAGCAAAAATAAAATACAAAGAGGTTCCAGATACATTTCTATCATAAATTTGGCTTCTTTGACTCTATTTGTACCTACTTACAAAACATGACCATTTCTTCATCAGTAAAATAAGTGGCTTGGAATCTGTGACATCTCACTTAAAATATTCTGAAAACCTAAACCAAACTAATCCAGGCAGATCTGCCTTCTTAAAAACTCCAAAGAACATCTCAACTATAGTGTGACAACCTCTTACGCCATCTCACAACACACTGTCAAAAAGTCTTCCAAAAGTCTAACAAATCCTTCTGCCACAGGATAATCTTATTCCCTCCTATTCAAGTATCAACCAACACAGAAAATCACTGCTTAACATCTGGATCCCATCCCCTCCCTTCTTCCCATTTCCTCCCCCATCCCCACACATACTTGGAAAATCCAGAGGAGAAAAGAACATGCATAGAGCAAAAATAAGGTCATGAGATCTCATGAAGAGCTTGTGTAGAGATCATGTGTTCTTAGAACATTATTGGGTTTACTTCTCTTCTTCCAGATTGTCTTTGCTTCATTATATTTGCATTCCCAATTGGTTGTTCTCTTTCACTTCTTTATAGAAATTGACCAAGCTTTCATCTAGCTCAAGTTTTTCTATTCTACTACTTAGTCCTGCTGGACAGATCAAAAATCCTGTCCTTTGCTCCTCTTTGGCTTCTACTTTCAAGAGTCTTATTTCTTTCTTAAACAACGTGGGATCATCCTGCTATGGTTCCATGTTCTCTTAGGAACCTGCAGGGTCCTCTGTCTCATCAGGTATTGATCCAATTTTCTTTGTCTTGCAATATTAGTTTAGGTATGTTTGCACTCAATTAGATGTGTTGGTGGGCATCTTCTTTTTTAATATCTTTACTGTTGATTTATCTGCTTGTGCTTTAGATTTTTAACTTTTTTTTTCCTCTTAGGATCTTTGTAGCATTAGTCATTTTTCTTTGTAATCACCTATAACTCACTTCCTCATTCCTTCCCATTTAATAGCAGATTGTCCTGGGCTGGATCTCAAAGCTATTTCATCCTTCTCCCATGTTGGGGAGTTCACTTTTTGCTTGTCTCAGTCCCTGACCCCAGTGTCTTCTGAGGGAACAGTACTAGCCCCAGCTAGATGCCTTAATTGTCTGAGTATTGCTACAGCACCCTGCCACTCCTTTCCATCCTCTGCAAGTGGATGGGCAAAGTTGAGGTCTGTGATTTGTTGCCATAGAATGGTGGGGTGAGGGCGGAGACAGGGTATGCTTAAAAGAGACTGCAGCAGCAGCAGCATGTAAATTGTGAGCAGATCCCAGAGCACAAGGTAATGGAGCATAAGGGCTTGGGTTGAGAGAGGGCTGAGTAAGTACTAGGGATTGACATTCTATGCTATTAATTCATATGGTTGTTTTCTTGTTAGGGTTCTTGGTATCTTAGCCTGAAGAGATAGGTGCTTTATCTCTTGTGAATAATTCTTATTTGGGGGAAGTTTTAAGAGTTCATGAGAACTAGAGAAAATGTCTAGTTCTCTACCTTACTAGTCATATAAAAGTCATGACAAACAAGAATATGACCTCTTCTACCAAGGGTTGGGTGTTTGGGTTTAAAGTCCTCATTTTAGGGGCAGCTAGGTGGCACAGTGAGTAGAGCACCAGCCCTGGAGTCAGGAGGACCTGAGTTCAAATGTGACCTCAGACACTTGACACATGTACTAACTGTGTGACCTTGGGCAAGTCACTTAACCCCAATTGCCCTGCCAAAAAAAAAAGTATTAAAGTCCTCATTTTACACAGTAACAAATTAGGTAGGTTAAGTTTCACATTATCCAATTTAATAGGGAGGTAAACTGGTTTATGAGAAATAAAATTATTCTTCCTCTAACACACAGGAAATGAGAAGAGAAGCTGACAGATTTTTGCAAGTCAACACATATATTACTCATATTGTTTTCTTACTACATTGAGCTGATTCTGGCACCAGATTCAAAGACCTTGCTTAAGACTGTCAGGTAAAAAAAAATGGCTTTTCTCCTTTCTTTCTCTACTTGTATTTACTGTACTTATAGAATAATGAAAATTAAAATAATCTGCAAAGAACTATGATACAATTCTATTTTATCTCTGGATAATCTCTCCAATTTTCTGCGAGACAAGCATGTGTACACTTGCTTTCAAAAAAGTCACACACACAAAACTAGTATAATTTACATGAAACCTGATTTGTGATTCTCTAAGTTTCTCCCAGTCTAGTGAGAGAATGTGATATCATAGGCTCATTAATTTAGAGATTGTCTTAGCGATTCCTATGCATCATTTTACTGATAAGGAAATGAGCTCAGAGAAGTTAAGCAATCCAAGCTCATACAGGTGGCAAACCCTGAAGTTGAACACATGTCTTCTGGCTTCAAATCAACTGCGTTTCTGTGGGGACTGTTGTATTTAATAAATGCTTGCTGATTGGTTGCATTTATGAATAAAATCTGAATGGTGAGAGGTGAGATGCGAGATGAATTGAAATTCATCAGTTTCCCTCTCTCGCTCACTCTATTTGGGGAATAATCACGTTATTTCTCTTAAACTGCAATTTAAAACTATAAATTCATGTACTTTAGAATTGAAAGGAACCCAAGAAATCTAGTCCAGTGCTTAGTACAGTATCTGACAAGTGTTGAATGAATGCTTTTTGACTGACTTACTCAGAGGTCATCTAGTCCAACCCCCTCATTTTATAGATAGAGAAA
The DNA here is from genome assembly GCA_028646595.1 of Phalanger gymnotis. Taxonomy (NCBI): domain Eukaryota; kingdom Metazoa; phylum Chordata; class Mammalia; order Diprotodontia; family Phalangeridae; genus Phalanger; species Phalanger gymnotis. The sequence continues at coordinate 123,888,752 of CM053624.1, forward strand.
CTAAGACCCAGAGATTTGAAGTGAGATGCCCCAAATCACAAAGTTAGTAAGAGAGTCGGGACTGGAACTCAAATCTCCTGACAAGGGGAGTGTTCTTTTCATTACATCATGCTGCCTTTCCAATGTGCCAGTTTAATTATGCATAAGCTGTGCAATGTGCATATTCATAGGCACATTTTTATCTGTCCATTATGTACTACATGATAATTATGGTATAAGAATGATTATCCTGATGTCTACATTGATGATTCTTACAAACAGCTGTAACTTATGAAGTATGGCTAATAGTAGGACAGGAGGACAGCCTGTCTGTCTGGTCCCTGGTAGATCAGAGACTTAATCTTTCCTGCTACTACACAATGGGGAAAAGGGTAATTATTCCTCCACCAAAAATTACATCCCAGATGCCAGACTCTCCCCTCCCTGCCTCTTCCGCTCCACTGGCAACTCTTCTCATCATCTGGTCCCTGAAGTCCGTCATTCACAGTCAGTTTTCAGCTTACAACTAAACTAATGGTATAAGGATATGTTGGCTCATGACCTACAAAGAAATGAAGTCACAAATTTCAATTCACCCCATATCAGATGTGATTCATAAATGAAATCAATCAACAAGCATTTCTTAAGCACCTACTATATGCCAGGCACTGTGTGAGGATGCAGAGACAAAAGTGAAGTCATTTCTGCCTTCAAGGGGATTAGATTCTTTCAGGAGAGAAAATATGTGTGTGTGTGTTATGTGTATATGTATGTATATGTGTGTATACATATATATGTCTACAAAATAGAATTTTAGAATTTTCATTGGAAGTTTCTGAATTTTACATATGAGGAAATTGAGGCTTATGGAGGTTACATTTATATGCCATTTTAAAATTTATGAACAACTTCACATGCATTACCTCATTTAATCCTCCCATCAACCCTGTGAGGGGATGTTATTATAATCCTCATTTTGCGCCCTAGGAAACTGAGGCTCGGAAACACCAAGGGACTTGCTGAGAGTCACTTAGCAGGTAAATGTCCATAACAGCACCTGAACTTATGTCTTCTTGACTCTAGCACGATGGAAGAGAGACCTGAATCTAAGGTTGGAGACCTGGGTTCCAATCTCATCTCTGACCTCTTGTTGCCAGCGTAATGATACACAAGTCACTTGCTCTGGGTCTCAGTTACCTTATCTGTAAAATGAGGGAACAGAACAAGATGTCCTCTAAGGTCCCTTCTAATTCTAGGTCTATGTTCTATGATCCTATGAATTCAAGTCAATAAATATTATTAAGCATAGGCTATGTGCCAGGCACAGTGCTAAGCACTGGGGATACAAAATGGGTCAAAAGACTGTCCCAGCCCTCAATGAGCTTACAATCTAACAATGGGAACAACAAGCAAAAAAAATTATGTACAAACAAGCAATATACAGGATAAATAAAGAGATATTTAAAAAGGTAGCATTAGAGTTAAGAAGGGTTGGGAAAGGCTTCCTGTACAAGATGGAATTTTAGTTGGGACTTTAAAAAAGCCAGGGAAAGTAGAAGGTAGAGAGGAGGAAAAGCATTCCAGGCATGGGGGACAGCCAGAAAAAAATGCCCAGGGCTGAAAGGCAAAGTCTCTTGTTGGTGAAATAGCCAGAGACCAATGTCACTGCATCAAAGAATACATAACAGGGAGGAAGGAATAAGAAGAAAGGCAGAAGGGGGCTAGGTTATAAAGTTCTGCACTCTGTACACTATATATATTACCTCTCTAGGAATCTCATCTTGCTTAGTTTGACATAACTTTAATAGGAACATTGGGTCAGAGAGCAGAGATCCAGAGCTCTAAGGAACCTTGAAAGTCATTTAGTTTCTACCCCCCACCACTCCATTTTCCAGATAAGAAAACTAAAGCAAAGAGAAATTATTTGTCCAAGGTCATTAGGATAGTAAGTGGCTAAGCCGAAGTTCAAACTCACTTTTGAGGTTGCAAAGTTCAGTGTTCTTTCTGCTACTCCACACTTTTTTCCATTTAATTATTAATAAATTTTTTCTCCAATTGCATGTAAAAGCAATTTTAATATTTTGTTTTAGTTTTGAGTTCCCAATTCTCACCCTCTCTTCCTCCCCTGCCCCTTAATTGAGAAAGCAAGCAATTTGACATAGGCTATACATATGCAGTCATATGAAACAAACTTCCATATCAGTCATGTTGTGAAAGAAAACACAGATCAAAACAAAACAAGAAAAATAAAGAAAGTTTTAAAAGAAGTATGCTTAAATCTGCATTCATACTCCCTCAGTTCTTTCTCTGGTAATAGATAGCATTTTTCATCATGAGTTCTTCAGAATTGTCTTAGACCATTGTATTGCTGAGAATAGCTAGTCATTCACAGCTGATCATCATACAATATTGTTGTTACTGTGTACAATGTTATTCTGTTTCTGCTCATTTCACCTTGCATCAGTTCACATGAGTCTTTCCAGACTTTTTTGAGCATCCTGCTCATCATCTCTTATACCACAATAGTATTCTGTTACACTTATACACCACAACTTGTTTAGCCATTCCCCAGTTGATGGGTATCTCCTCAATTTCCAATTCTTTCCCACCACAAGAAGAGCTACTATAAATATCTTTGTACATATAAATCCTTTTCCATTTGGTTTTTTATCTCTTTGGGATAGAGACCTAGTAGTGGTACTACTAGATTAAAGGGTGTGCACAGTCTTATACCACTTTGAGCATATTTCCAAATTGTTCTCCAGAAGATCAGTTCACAACTCCACCATTAGTGTATTGGTGGCCCATTTTCCCCCATCCCTTCTAACATTTATCATTTTCCTTTTTTGTCATATTAGACAATCTGATCAGGGTGAGGTAGTATCTGAGAATCATTTTAATTTGTATTTCTCTAATCAATAGCGATTTAGAGCATTTTTATATGACTATAGATAGCTTTAATTACTTCATCTGAAAACTGACTGTCCATATTCTTTGACCATTTATCAATTGGGGAATGGCTTATGTTTTTTATAAATTTGACTCAGTTCTCTATATATTTCATAAATGAGGCCTTTATGAGAGAAACTTGCTGTAAAATTTTTCCACAGTTGTGATTATTTACTGTGGATTTCCCTCCATACTATTTGCCTCCTGTTTATCCTACTCTCTCTCTCTCTTTCCTTTTACCCTGTATAACCTCAAGTGTTTTGCTTCTGACTACCATCTCCTCTAATCTACCTTCCCTTCTGTCATCCCCCTCTCTCTTTCTTTCATTCTCTTCCTTTCCCACTTTCCTGTAGGATAAGATAGATTTCTATACCCAACTGAGTGTGTATGCTATTTCCTCTTTGAGTCAATTCCAATGAGATTAAAGTTCAAGTCTCTACCCCCGACTCCCCCATCTTCCTCTCTACTATAAAAGCTCTTTTGCACCTCTTTTATGTGACATAATTTACCCCATTCTGCCTCTCCCTTCACCTTTCTCCCTGTGCATTCTTCTTTCTCCTTCCCTTAATTTTAATTTTTGGAGATATTATCCCATCATATTCAACAAGAATTCATGCTGTCTATGTATACTCCTTCTAACTGTCCTAATAATGATAAATTTCTTACAAGTTACAAGTATCATCTTCCCATGTAGGAATGTAAACAGTTTAATTTTATTGAATCCCGTATGATTTCTCTTTCCTGTTTACTTTTTTGTGCTTCTCTTGAGTCTTGTATTTGAAAGTCAAATTTTCTATTTCTCTCTGGTCTTTTTCATCAGGAATGCTTCAAAGTCCTCTATTTAATTGAATATCCACTTTTTTCCCTGAAGAATTATACTCAGCTTTGCTGGGTAAGTGATTCTTGGTTGTAATACTAACTCTTGTATCCTCTGAAATATACTCTAAGTCCTCTGGTTCTTTAATGTAAAAGCTGCTAAACCTTTTGTTATCTTGACTATGGTTCCATAATACTTGAATTATTTCTTTCTGGTTGCTTGCAATATTTTCTCCTTGACCTGGGAGCTTTGGAATTTGGCTATAATATTCCTGGGAGTTTTCATTTGGTGATTCCTTTCAGGAGGTGATCGGGGATTCTTTTAATTTATATTTGACACACTGGTTCTAGAATGGCAAGGCAGTTTTCCTTGATAATTTCTTGAAAGATGATGTCTAGGCTCCTTTTTTATCATAGCTTTCAAGTAGTCCAATAATTTTAAATTATCTCTTGATCTATTTCCCAGGTCCATCGTTTTTCCAATGAGATAGTTCACATTTTCTTCTTTTTTTTCATTCTTGTGATTTTGTTTGTTTCTTGATGTCTCATAGGGTCACTAGCTTTCATTTGCCCAATTCTAATTTTTAAGGAATTATTTTCTTTAGTGGATTTTTGTACCTCTTTTTCCATTTGGCAAATTCTGTTTTTTAAGGTATTATTTTCTTCATTATTTTTTGTGTCTCCTTTACCAAACTACTAACTCTTTTTTCATAATTTTCTTGCATCACTCTCATTTCTTTTCCCAATTTTTTCTACCTCTCTTACATGATTTTTATAATTCTTTTTGAGTGCTTCCATAAATTCTTTTTGGGCTGAAAATCAATTCACATTTTTCTTTGAGGCTTTGGATCTACCAGTTTGAACTTTGTTGCCCTCTACTGGGTTTGTGTTTTGATCTTCACTGTCCCAACAGTAACTTTCTACGATCAGGTTCTTTTTTTGTTGTTTGCTCATTTTTTCCAGCAAATTTCTTGACTTTTAACTTTATGTTAAAGTTGGGCTATGATCCTGGGGCAAAGGGGGCATTGTCCCAAGCTTCAGGTTTTTTGTGCAGCTGTTTTCAAAGCTAGTTCTAGGAGTCTCTAAGGCTTCAGTTCTTCCAAGGTGGTATGACATAAGGAGAGGAAGGTTTACTACTTTCCCGGCCTTTGCTCTGGTCTGTGAGTGATCACAAGCATTCTTTTCTGCCCCTGAATTGTAAACTAGTTCCCCTGCTGCCACAATCTCTGGGGTGACGCTGCTTCTCCTAGCTCTGGGGCTGTGAACCATGACCGAGGCTCAGATCTGAGAATAGGCAATACAAAATAGTCTTGCCCCTAAGACCCTTGTAATCTACTTCTGACCAGTTGTCTGATGAGATCTCCAGAAGCTACTACTGCAGGGGCTGATTCAATCACCCCCAAGGCCTACTACTGGTTTGCTAGGGTGAGGTCTGTGCTGGTGCAAGCTGTACTGGATTGTACTTCACTCTCACCCCCATGCATCAGACCTTTCCTGCCAACCTTCTAAGTTGTCTTAGGCTGGAAAATTGTTTTGCCCTGTTCTTTTGTGGGTTCCACTACTCCAAAATTCATTTTGAGGCATTATTTAAAGTTCTTTTGTGGAGAATTTGGGAGAGCTTAGGCAAGTCCTTCCTTTTACTCTACCATCTTGGCTCCACCTCCCCCTTCCCCCACCAACTCCTGCTCCACATTTTAAAGAGAGCAACAAAAAATAATGGAAAGAGCATTGGTCTTACAGCAAAAGAGTGGGGCTGGGATCCCTGGTCTGCTACCTATTAGGTATATGGACATAAGCAATAATCTCTCTGGACCTTAGTATCCTGTTCTAGAAAATGACGGAGATCAACAAAATGAGTTTTATTTTCACTTCCGGCTCTATTCTATGATTCTATAAGCATTAAAAAATCCCTTCCACATGCACCCACCTTGGAATCTATGGGACCTTGTTCAAATTCTGTTCTTTGGGGCTACAATTATTCATGCTAGTCTACCCCTGTTTTCCACCCTCTCCAGTCCAAGGAAGAACTTACTCCGCTATGGTAAAGTATAGGATGGTTAAGTGGTTAATCAATAATGATGACTATAGGCTGATAATAATTATAATAGTGAACTAAAATTGATTCCATGTTAATGAATCAATCAATAATTCCAGTAGCTATTTTATATTAATGAAACAACTAAATAATTGTTAACATCTGATTTTATATGTTATTGAATCAAGCAGAAATGCAATTAGAGTCTGGAACAATGGGGGAACGGTCTGTGCAAATGCATGGAAAGTGATTGGTTTATTACTAGCAGTCTGTGCCAACATGTGTCCATGGAAAGTTACCAAGAACCTGATAAAAGCACCGGAAGACTGTAATGCAGGACATCAAGGGCAGTTGCCAAGGAAGAGAAGTAACCAGGCATTTGCAGTTGGCCAGTGGGTCATCACAGAAGGATACAGCACAGAAGCTAAGCTTCAAACAGGGGGTTAATTAGCAGGCACAGCAGCTAATCACTGATAAGTAAAATTCATTAAGATAACAAGAAATTTTTGCCTCTAAAAGGTTCATGTAAATCTTTTTTGAACTATGAAAGAGCCCACAAAATGGATTGTTTTGAGGACTCTACTGCAACTAACAGAAGAAGTTGCTAAGTACTCTGCAAAAACCTGTTTTTTCCAGGATGCTTCCAGGGCTTGGCCAACTTAATGGTAATTATGTTCTGAAAATGGATGCATAAATGAATAAATGTGTACATGTGTGTGCATTTGTTGGAGATGGTGGGAAATAAAGCTATTCTTGATTAATGAATCTTTTAATATAATCGTTTGAATTCTTTGTTGGTTGACATTTTGGAAAAAGCATTGGATTTGGAGTTAAAAGACCTGGGTTCATAGCCTAATTTTTATGCTTATTAATTATAAGACCAGGCAGAAATCATATCACCTCTGAGGCTCTGTTTCCTCATCTCTAAAATGGGAATGAAAATACTAGTGTCATGGAGGCATTCTAGTCCTCTCTCAAGAATTCAGTATCCTCACATAGCTTCCTTTGCCTGGCTAACCTCCCAGGATTCGTTACACTTGGGAAAAGAGAGGGAAGACTGGTGTGGACTCTTAAAGGTAAAGAAACAGAAATGGAGGCCAGGCCAACACAGATGTACCCATTTCTTTGCCACTAGGCTGTAAGATAACACTGTCCCTTGGAGCCCTTAAGCTTCAACGATTTCAAATGAAGGCAGAACGTGAAGGGAGCAGCTAGGTGGTGCAGTGGATAGAGTGCTGGGCCTGGAGTCAGGAAGACTCATCTTTCTGAGTTCAAATCTAGCCTCAGACATTTAGTAGCTTTGTGACCCTAAGCAAGTCACTAACCCTGTATGCCTCTGTTTCTTCATCTGTAAAATGAGCTGGGGAGGGAAATGGCAAACCCACTCCAGTATCTTTGCTAAGAAAACTCTAAATGGGGTCATGAAGAGTCACATGACTGAAACGACTGAACGAGAAGACCATGAAGGATGGTTTAGTCCTCAAGCAAAGGCAAGTGGTCCAAAATGATGATAGTGAGATAAAAGAAGAAATAAAAGTTACTAGTATGGAAGGATACAGCACATGGACCTCAGTCAAAGTGAAACAAATCTTTCAGATTTATGAGCTGTGACAAAATACCCCCTTTCCTTAAAACTTGATCATAAATTGACAAGTAACCTGATGATGAGTAGGTGAAAGTTTCTGTGCTAGAGGGGAGAGGAAGCAATACAGTCCCACATATCCTGAGTTTAGTCTACGTCTTACAATGTCATACTGCAGCTAGGAAGTGGGACAGTTATGGCCAATATTGATTCTTATAGTCTTTAACAAGGACCACAGGGGAAAATATACAACAACCCTAAAGAATGTGTTCACCTGTGAAAAAGAATAAGGGGAGTGGAAGAAGATAGGGAGGGACTGGACCTGATATTGAATAGACTGTGAAAGCTCTATTAAATCCAATTGATTACATGCTTTTATTATTCATTTACTAATCTAATTAAGCTATATATTTAAATTTATGGCTTTGAGTGAAGGTGGATAAATGTAACAACAGATGGGAAAGCAAAGAAAAGGGGAAAGACAAAAAGGTGGGAGCCAAATTAGACATTTAACAAACTATACTCCTAGATGGAAAAGAATCCAGGAAAGTGACAGTAGGAAACAGAGTACTTGGGAGGCAAATTGTGCCCCAAGGTCCTGACTACTACATAGGACCAGGCATGGATCACAGCATTACCCACACTTGTTTCTCTAAGGATAGCACCTTATAAACTTAAAGTCATATACAAAAGTCAGTTATCATCTATTAGTGATTTATCCCAATCTCTCCCTCACCAATCTCACATGGTAAATTTGACCACACTGGTTAGTCTAATAGCATTCCTATTTTGATACCACTAGTTCCCTTTAGGCTTTTGGAGAAGCAAAATCTTTCTCTATTTTAATCCTAACTCAACCCATTTTAGCTTTTATTTAAAAGTTGTCTCCAGAGCCACCATCTTTAGTAACTCAGCCATGTCTCTGACTCTCTGCCATCACTCCCCTTTGCTTTTAAGACCTGCTTACAGGGCTTCAGTCATATGCTATTTCTTCAAGTGGTTTCCTCAGGCTTTATATTTTGGTTCATACTACTTTGAATTATCTGTATCTTGATATTTATCTGCTAAGGCCACAGTACTGCCCTTCCTTCAGAAACGTTCTCTTTTCCCTTAATTCAGTGTTACTTAACACGGCCTTACCTCAGTCTTTCTAAGATGCAGCCAACATTTTATTCATCAAAAAAGCACAAAGTATATCATACATAAGGGAAAATCCCATTGTCAAAATAGCATTGGGACAAAGATCACACCTGTAATGTAGACTGTCCATTATAATGGTAAGCAGTGAGAAAGATGTGATAGGTTTCACCTAGGAAATATAAAATTAAATTCAGTTCGCAATTTATTTCACTGTGTGCCAGATTATGTGATGGCGAAGAAATTTTTGCTTGTAAGAGGATCATGCAAGTGCTTTTTGAACTATGAAAAGGCCCACAAAATGGGCTGTTTCGGGAACTCTATTGCAACTAACAGAAGAAATTGCTAAGTACTCTGCAAAAAATGATGCTTTTTGACTAATATAGAAATATGTTTTGCATGATTACACAGGTATAAAACATAATGAATTGCTTACCATATAACAGAGGGGGCAGGTGAGGGAAGGAGGGACAAAACTTGGAAATCAAAATGTTTTTTAGTTAATATTAAAAATTGTCTTTACATGTAATTGCGAAAAGAACAAAATATTTTTTTAAAAAACTATGCTTTTCCAGAATGCTTCCAGGGCTTGGCTGACTTAATAGTAAATGAGTATGTACATGTGTTGGTTGAGGTTGGAGAAAAATGAAGCTTTTCTTCATTAATGAATCTTTGAATACATTCATTTGAATTCTTTTTTGGTTGGGATTTTGGAAAAAGCATTGGATTTGGAGTTAAAAAAAAAAACCTGGCCTGCCTAGTCAGACCCTTTATAGTTGGCTGTGTAGCCATGACTGACTTTATTAATGTAGTGGACTAGCCCAGGGCGACTGGCTGGGAGAAGTACAGCAGTGGCTCTCTGTGTAGCAGGTCCCAAGGCAGCCCCCAGAGCAGAACCTGATAGCAGAACCTACAGCAACGTTCATGCTGGCACAAGCATGGTGAGATGTAAGCTCCCTGGAGGCAGGATGGTCTTATTTCTTTCTTGGTACCCCCAGTGCCTAGCATAGTGTTCAGCATGTAACAATAGTTTAATAAGGACTTGTTGGATTTTGTGTTAAGTTCATTGGTTCATTTTCTCTCATCTGCCTCCAATGTCATCCTTCTCACGGTTCCAAACATCATCTCTATGTAAGTAGCTCAAAATCTATTTTTCTTCCCTAGCCTCTCTCCTAAGATCCATTTCTACATCTCACAGACAGATAGTAAGAATTACAAAAGATCTTCCTAAATTGCCAAGTCCAATGTCATCATTTTTCAGATGAGGAAACAGAGCCCCCAGAGAAGTTAAGTGACTTAATCCAAATTCACATAACAAGACAGTGGCCAAAAATGGACTAGAACACAGATCTTCTGGGTCCTAGCTTGGTATTTTTTAACTGTCTACTGTATACTTAGACTTTAATGTCATGACGTTACCTTAAATGACTCACATGTGAACACAAAGTCATCATCTCTTTTCCTACCCCACCCTCAAAGTGGATCCCTCCTCTCACCTCCTTACTTCTGTCAGTGAACCTATCATTTTCGAAGCTGCTTTGATTAATCCCTTACCTTTGATTTCATCAGCATCAGAGTTATCTACACCTGTGCAAATCACAAGCCCTCTGACTTAGTAAGAGTCATTAGTGAAGGCAGTGGAATGCCACTGAATGCCACAGAAGACAAAGGTTCAAATCCTGATTCTGAAACTAACTCTGCGACAGCAGGCAAATCACTTCCTTTCTCCAAGACTCAATCTCAACTACAATATGAAGAACAATAATATTTAACTGCCTCCTCCGTGGGGTTATCATCAGCCAAGCGCTTTGTAAACCCTAAGGCACTATGGAAATAAGAGGTGTTGCCGTGACCAAAAATTGTATCACCTTGAAGGTATATGAGTGATGAGCTTAGACTGGTCCTTGGAGGACAGTCACAAAGCCCATCATGAGGGCTGTACTTAAAGCCTTTCCGGCATGGTAGAACTAGCGAGAGCTTTTGAGAGAGGACCTAGAATTACCTCCCTCCATATCACAGTGAAGCAATAGCCCAAGACCTTAGTCTTTAGAGCTCCCAGTTAACATAAGCTCAAAACCCCAGATTTATCTTTGATTCACCCTTCTTCCTTGCCCCTTATATCGGGTTAGTTTTACCAAGTCCTTTCAATTTTCTTACCATTCTCACTGCCAATCCACTAGTATAGGCCAACATCCCCTGATATTTAGATTATTGAAGCAGCCTCCTGTGGGATCTTCCTGAGTCTTGTCTCTCATTTTGTCCAGTGCTGTGCACCATAAAGGAGAGAGTGTGGTTCAACAGCAAAGATCTACCGACCCTGGAGTCAGAGGTCCTAAGTTCAATTCCTGCCTTTGATGCTTATTTCTGTGACTTTGGGGAGGTCACTTAAGCTCCTTAGGCCTCAGTTGATGTATCTAGAAGATGTAGGTAGTAACTCAGGTCCCTGCCAGCTCTATGTCTATGATCCATTACCAGATTAATCATCATAAACCTCAATTTTACTGTCACTTACCTGAACATGAACTTTTAGCAGCTTTTTCAGTGCCTACGGTATAAAGAGTAAGCATTTAGGACCTTACCTAATCTGACCCCAGCTTACCTTTCCAAACATATCGCCCACCCAAACTTCTCTTCAGAAAACATCTGGCTATTGTTTTCATGGTCCCCAAACACAAAATTTCCATTGTTATCTCTGGGACCTTTTTGACACCAATCTTACCCCCGAAACATTTTTACTGAGAAGAAAGCGTGATGAAGAAAATATTGGATTTGACATCAGAGAACCAAGGTTCGAATTGCAGCTCTGTTATCTACTATCTATATGAGCTTGGGCAAAGACCTTCTGTTCTCTCACCAATCCTTCAAGATCATCCATAGCAGTGGTCCAGACTGTGTTCTCACCCAGATGTTGCAAAACCTCGAAAACTAGCCTGGTTTCAAGGCACTGAGGCTAGGAAGAAGCCCTTCATCAAACTGCATGCTCACCACAGCAAGGACGACAACCAGACTGTGCATGTGCCAACTGGCAGCACATGTAATGGGGTAGCTCTGGGCTGAATAGTCCCTGGCCAGCTGGAACACAAGCTGAGCAAAGGTATGGGCCTGGAGATATAAGTACAAAGAATAAAACAACTCACCATAAGTTTATATTCCAATAAGGAAGACAAGTATGTATATAATATAAATGTAAATATAAAATATATATAAATGTAAGGTTAATAAATACAAATACATAGAAAGTAGTTAAATACAAGGTAGTTTGGGAGGAAAACACGAGCATTTGGGGGTATTAAGAAAGGTTTCATGCAGAAGAATGTAACTGAGCATCACTTTAAAGGTCCAACCCTAAAAGAACCCTTAAATGACTCAAATCAACTCAATGACCAATCTTGACTCCAGAAGACTCATGATGAAAATATCTTCCTCTTCTTAGTTGTTGTTCAGTCATTTCAGTCAAGTCTAACTCTCCATGACCCCATTTGTGGTTTTCTTGGCAGAGATACTGGAGTGGTTTGCCATTTCCTTCTCCAGCTCATTTTGCAGATGAGGAAACTGAGGTAAACAGGGTTAAGTGACTTGCCCAGGGTCACACAACTAGAAAGTACCTTAGGCCAAATTCAAACTCAGATCTTCCTGGCTTCAGGTCTGGTGTTCTACCTACTGTGCCACCTAGCTGCCTCCCTCCTCTTAACAGGGAAGCAGAAGACTACAGATGCAAAAAGAAACATATGCTATCAGACATGGTAAATGGGATGGTCTCCTTTGCCTACCTCTACTTCTTTGTTACAGTAGAACGGGCCTGCACAACATACAGCCCACAGGCCACTTGTGGCCTGCCAAAGTGCCCCGAGGGTGGTATTATGTGCAGGCCTGTTTTATGCAAATCCCTCAGCAAAACTGACTATGCAAAGTTCTGTTAGGGCAGGCCTGCAATAGAAAGTCCTAAGGAAGGGGTATGCAGACAGTGATGTCGAAAAATGACAGAAATATAAAGTAAAATCATCAATATGACATTTTTTAAGTCACTTGAAAAATATTTTCTCTAGGGCTTTGTCATTATAAGCTATTGCTGTACATTTTTTACCAGTCAGTTTTTTGGGAAAGAAAAAAAACCAACCAGAGTCTAATTTTTGCAGATAGCCAGAGTTCTAAAACTTTTTCAAGTCCTAGTTCAGGACATTACATCTCCTACCAGCTGCACATGAGGATGAATTCTACAGAGGAAGCCAGATGGGACTTTCCCTTTTGACATTTCACCCTTAGAATCACTTCACTTCAGACTCACTCATTTAATCCAGGAAGCATCAAGATCTTTGTTTTTCTTTGTATGGGCCAGTTAAAACAATTCTTTATTCTGCTCCATCACATTCCCCTCAACACTACATCTTCCCAAAATTGCCTCATTAGAGAGGTAGAACAGCTGGTGGGAAGCAAGTGGGAGGGAGAAAACAGAAGAATTAGAATCCAAACTAAGCCATAAATTAAGTGTTTTACATTACTGTTTCATCGTGTTTTCTTTTTAACATGAGAGGATCTCATAGCATTTTAGAAACCAATAATTACTAAATGTATAATTCATTAATAATAAATTAATAATTATTTAAAAGAACCTGAAACTAAATAGATATCATAATCACTCCTAAAGTCACTTTTTTTGTACAAAACAGCTACATCATAATACTTGCATTTGAGAGCCAGAAGGCACCCCTGAAAATCATCTTGTCCAAACCTTTCATTTTTCAAGTTCATTTGAATTCAATCAACTCAATGAGCATGGATTAATTGTCTAGTACTTGCCAAGCATTGTACTTGGGACTGGGGGATTTTTTTAAATGCTCCAGGGGCTTACATTAGCCTGAAAGGAACTTATATTCTACTGTAAAAGTCTTATCTTTTCTGGCACCCTGGCATGAGAATCTCAAGTTCCTTCACTATCTTGGCTGACTCCTCTGTATGCTCCAAAGCTTATCAGCAACATTGCTAGAACTATCATTAGTTTTCTGAGTTAATTGACTTTGCAGAATCACAGAACGTCATGGATAGAAGAGACCTCAACAGGATTCTAGTCCCAGCCATGGTCTCCAAAAAGAATCCCCTCATCAACAAACTTGACAAATTGTCATCAAGCTTTGCATTGAAGAGCTCCAATGGGAGAGAATCCTCTAGTTCCCATGGTAGCCACCTCCACTTTGGAATAGCTCTACTCTTCCTGGCATGAAGCCTAAATTTACTCTTGGCCAACTCCTACCTATTACTCCTCATTCTGCCCTGTAGGGTCAGCTCAGGAACAAACAGCTGATTGGTAACAGAGCTAGTATTAAAATTACAGGGTTTGGGGCTTCACATCTAATGCCTTTTCCACTTGTGCCATCAGTCTGTTTAAAATAGCAAATAGAACTTTAAGAAGGCAAATTCCTTAATTACCTTCTTTACTGAATAACTAGATGCTGTTTCCTAAGAAATTTACACTGACCAGTTGCTAAATGTTTAATGTCTAGCAGCATGAAGATAGTTAATGGTCTTCTTCCTGTTTCTCATAAACTATGCATGCCCAAACCTATTTTTCACCACTGATACTCATTTCTGCTTCCTGAACAGGATCAATATTGACAAGTTTGGAAGATGAAGTCCAGAATTGGTTCCTCTCTCCAAAAGAGCAGTGAGGCAATAGCTGCTTGCTACCTGTGTGACCTCGGAATTAGTACTTGCTCTCTCTGGGTCTCAGCCTCCTCAATTGTATAAGTAGGAGGTTAGACTAGATGACCTTTAAGGTTCCTTGCAACTTTAAGTCTATGGGTCATAAGTTGGCTGACATTGTTTCCCCCATTCCAGATCCAGATATTGGGTCCTTTCTAAGTCAGAATTCTCCTCAGCTCTAGATTGAGGCTAATCTTGTATACCACTGGAGTGCTACCCTACTATTTCTAGTACCCACTCCCTCAAAGAAATTGGACCTAGCATTACTGTTGGTTTTTTTGTAATAAAATTTTATTGATATATTTTTTGTTATTATCACCTAAATTTCCCCCTTCCTCCTAAAAGCCATACTATATAACCATGGTTCTCAAACCAAGTGTCAGGAACATAGGATATTTTATTTTACACAGTTTACATTTTCCAAGGAAACAACATCTGTCCCATGTGAACTTACTAGCTCAAAGTAGTTCAGTTTCAACTTTAGACACACTACATTTCTTTCAGTAACAGTCCTCCAATGTTTGAGATATGTTTTTGCTTGCTTGTACTTTAGGCTATATCACTAACTTTATTAGCTTTCTCGGACAAAGCTAAATTTTTAGCAGTTGTCGTGATAAAAAGTATCATATGAAAACCAAAACAAAAATGAGAATGGTAGTATCCAATCTGATTCTGAGGTTTGAACAGTTATGCGGTGTCCAACAGACATACACATCCCATTAGTAAGTTAGGGTGGTTATTCTTAAAAAAATTAAAATATTATTTTTTTCTTTCAATTTATGTACATTAATTTTTAATGGCTAAGTTGTTATTGTTAATAGATACTTATTAAACTGTTTTGGAACTCACTACTTAAAATGGAACCGTTAGATATTTCTTTGGGCCTAAGGGAATGAAAAATAACAGCAATATTAAGGGCATTGTGAACTGAGAAAGTTCAGGAACCTCTGCCTTCTAGTAAGAGATATTTTTTTAAAGATGAAGAATATAAAAATCCGTTGTGGGTTTTTACAATAAGATTGCAGAAAAACCAGATAAAGAGTATAGTAAAGGCAATTATCTAAAACAAATAAAACTTTTAAATATAGGCTCTGTTTCATCGTCAATAAAATATAGCTTATCACTTGATTTAAAATTAATATGCATCCTTCATAACTCAAGGAGAGACACAGGTTTTATTTCAGCAGACACATATTACATATTTTTAAAGTGTTTCATTTAGGTATCTTTTCAGATTAATCATACAGTTATTGCTGTTGTTATTTGTCCTTCATGTACAAAGTGGACCAACGATATCATAGCACATGAAATGGATTTAAGTGAGGCACACAAAGTCATTAGACTCACTCTCTTTTCTAGTTAACGAAATCCAGAGGAAAAACAAAAGTCAAGATGCCTGGCGATGGCTCGGGATGCAGTGGGTGACCTTTGCACCTCTGATGTCTGACCAGAACCCACGTCAGCCACCTTCATGAGTGAGAACAAATTGTTCTCATCCACCCATTCTACCAAGTAAATATCAATAGATATAACCATAAACTAATATTGGGGGGAGGGGAGAGAATCCCCAGTAATTTTTAAAAGAATAAAGTGGTACTGAGACCGAAAAATTTGAGAATTGTTGCTCTAGACAACCCTTTAAGATTATAAATTGTGGAGAAGGTACCAACCTACACTGGTACAAGGCGTTTGTTTCTTCACTTGGAAATTCTCCGTACAAATAAACTCAAGGATCTAGTCCCTATGGCAATAAGCCAAACCTGAGGTTGTAGAAATGACATTTCTCAGTGTTTATGAGCCAGACAAGGTATATCCGTCTGTACAGGTTCAGTATAGGTGACAAGGGTCACACTCAAGCAGCCTGGGCTAGAATATGAAAGAGTCCATATTCAGACAAGGATTGAGCAGTTAGAAAAGGGAAAGAAATTAAAAGCACCTGATGGCTAATTCTCACTAATAGGTTTAAGTCACATCAAAAGCACTGTATTCTCTTGTTTCACTGTGTTTTCACCACTATGCAATAAATACAATTGGTACCACCAGGCATTGTACTAGGCATTAGGAATAGAAAGATAAATTTGAAACAGTCCCTTTCATCTTTCACACTGTTGGGGGAAGGGAGGAATGGAGTATACAACAAGTAAATACATGATCATTTCAGAAAGGAGAAAATATTAACCATTAGGGGCATCAGGAAAGGCATCTTACAGAAGGTGGCACATAAGGTAAGCCTGAAGATGAGGACAGAGCATATTTCAGGCATGGGAGGGAGCCTATCTAAAGCCCCCTCTCCCAAGATAAGAGATGGGATGTCAAGTTCACAGAATAACAAGAATCCTCTGAATGCTATACTGAGGAGTTTATACTTCATCCCAGAGGCTGAAAGTTCTTCACCATGGGAGTGATGTGGGCAGAACTATACTTTAGGATGTGATTTTGGAAGTTACGTGGAAGATTAATCAGAGACAGGAGAGATGAAAGCTGAGAGTACAATTAAAAGTCTGCTATAATAGCCCTGGTAAAAGGCAATGAAGTAATAACCTCTGGGAAGGAGGAAGGGAGAGAGAATGGAAGGAAGGAAGAAGCAAGGAAGGAATGAGAAGATGGAAAAGAGGGAGGAAGAGGAGGAAAGAGAGAGGGAGGGAGGGAGGGAGGGAGGGAGGGAGGGAGGAAGGAAGGAAGGAAGGAAGGAAGGAAGGAAGGAAGGAAGGAAGGAAGGAAGGAAGGAAGGAAGGAAGGAAGGAAGGAAGGAAGGAAGGAAAGAAGAAGGGATCCGTCCCTTGGAGAAAAGCTATACTGATTACTTCTTTGATGCATATCATTCATTTACATTTGCCATAAAAATTATACTTCCCCTTTTCTAACCAGTCATTCAAAACAATGAGAAAAAAATGAATTACAGAAGGCAGATAAACTGATATTAACTTTCCACTGTGGCAACTCACCTGAAA
Organism: Phalanger gymnotis; assembly: GCA_028646595.1. Taxonomy (NCBI): domain Eukaryota; kingdom Metazoa; phylum Chordata; class Mammalia; order Diprotodontia; family Phalangeridae; genus Phalanger; species Phalanger gymnotis. The sequence goes on from CM053624.1 coordinate 123,905,898, forward strand.
CTTGGAGAGATATTCGCAAAATATCAAAAGCTATTCTGTACTCTAAAGCAATGTCTCTGAGCAGTAATAAATCAACAAAACACAGAATAGACTGGAGTTTTATGATAGGAATAAATTCATTCAGGTTGCTACCATTGACTATTAACCAGTTTCCATCATTCCTTTTTGAATATCATTTATCCATGGCTATATTTACTCCATCCATCAATGATGGTAGCTAAGTCTAAGGGAGGTAACTACTAGGCACTGTACCAGTACAAATATTTGTCTAAACAAATGACATTTAAGGTTTATGTATCTCTTTTTGTCTCCAAAACTTTTTATAACATTAAGGACAAATCACAAGAGGAACAAAAGTGGAAAATTGGCAATTATCCAATTTATTAGGGTACTATAGAAAATCTATGTGAAGTAAAAAAGTTTTGTTTTTTTTCACACAACTAGAAAATAAGATACACAGGCAATGGGGTGTAGAAATTTATCTTGCCCTACAAGAAAGGAAGGGAAAAGGGGATGGGAGGGGAGTAGGGTGACAGAAGGGAGGGCTGACTGGGGAGGGCAACCAGAATATACGCCATCTTGGAGTGGGGGGGGGGTAGAAATGGGGAGAAAATTTGTAATTCAAACTCCTGTGAAAAGCAACATATTAAATAAAAATTAAAAAAAAGAAAAAAAAGAAAATCTACGTGAATAATTCAGGTAAAATAGCCCACTTTCTTCTGATTTCCTTAAACCATATTGCTATACTTAGCTCCTTAATTCTCCAATTTCCCATTATACTTTTACCACATGGAAAAAGGATTTATCAAGCAGTAAAACATCACAGCCTCATGTCTCATAAGCCCAAGGACCTCAGCAACTAGGGCATGGACACTCTATACCACAAAACTTCTGGGAAATTGAAAAAACAATTTTTCAATTATTTGGCTTAAACCAGTGTCTTATAATCCCTTCTAGTTTCTCAGCATGTTTCTGGGTTTTTCTCTACACGGATACCGTGCATTACCAAATATATTTCAGAGTCATTAAGCGACTTGCACTTCTCTGGATATGATAGACCGAGCATAAATCAGCTACATTTATGCCTTCCATGAATAGATATTAACCTGTAATGTGCAAGGTCTTGGTTTCCTTCTTTAAACAGTCTGATAACATGCAAAGAACATCAATGGTCAAGCTGATATTATAACTTATATGTCTGGACAAATAATAAGAGCTTAAATTCCAGGTCCAAAGCAAAATTTTTAGAGATTGTCCCCTTACGTGACTTTTCCTAACTGCAAAATAAATTGACCCTCAACAGAAACAGACCTGTTCCTTTCCCAATACCTCCTCCAATAAATAAGCTGTTTGGGCCCTAGTTAGACTAATAACTAGAATCAACCCTTGCATTTAGTGACTAACTGGGAAAGATGTTCCTAAATGCTGGGCAAAGTTGGAAAGTTACAGCCCCTTACATTTGAAAACTGTATTTCCTCTGTGTGTTAGTGTCTACTACAGCCTTTGAGCCTTCACTCTAACATACACAATTTTATTTACTACAAAATAATTGTAAGTTAAGGAAAGAATTTCAAGGAATTTTAAAATGTACGTATTTCTCACGCCTAGCAAATTGGTAGAGATAACAAAAGATGTGAAGAGTCAACGTTGGAGGGGTTGTAGCAAAAGAAACATACTAAAGCATTGTTGGTGGCACTATGAACTGATCCAACCATTCTGGATAGCAATTTGGAATTATGCAAATGAAGTAGCTAACATGCGCATGGCCTTTGACCTAGGATTCCATTACTGGGCACGTAATAATAGCTAGCATTTATATAAGTTTTTAAGGTTTGCCAGATGCTTTAAATATGTTTTCTTTTTTAGGTTTCACATCCTGTGAGGTTTGTGCTCTTATCTCCATTTTATAGATGAGGAAACTGTTCTTCACAGAGTGTAAGTGACTTGCCCACAGTCACACAACTACTAAGTATCTGACACAGAATTTGAACCCAAGTATTCCTAACTTCAGGTCCAACACTCCATTCATGATACCAGTTAGCTGCTTTGAGGAAGGCATTGATTAAAAAAAAAAGTTCCATTTATGCCAAAATATTTAGAGCAGCATTTTTTGTCGTTGTGCAGAACTGGAAACAAATTAGAAGCCCAGTGACTAAGGAAGAGCTAAATAAACTGTATTGGAGTAATGGAGTGGAATGGAATATTGCTGAACTGTAAGAAATGACAAATATGATGAATGTAGAGAAGCATGGAAGGACTTATGTGAACAGATGCAAAGTGAAATAAAGAAAGCCAAGAAAACAACATATGAAATGGCTACGACCATATAAGTGAGAAAAACCACCACCACAAAACAATAAAAAATTAATAAAGAATAAACATGGCTCCAAATAAGACACATAAGAAGATAACTCCCCTCAACCCTTTGTAAAAGTGTGGAACATTGCATATGTCATTCTTTCAATGTATTCATCAATTTTGCTGACTATTTTTGTCTTCTACCTCTTCTCTTTAAAAAAAAACTGTTATTGGGGGCAGGAAGAGGGATACAAGGGACTACGTTTCAATAAAAAGATAAGTAAATGAAGAAATAAATAATATCAATAAACATTTTTTAGTGTACACTTTTATTTAAAAAACACATATTTCACCACAAAAAGAGCTGCTATAAATATTTTTGCAGCTCTTTTTGTGGTAGTCAAGAACAGGAAAGTGAGGGGATGCCCAACAATTGGAGAATGGCTGACCGAGCTGTGGTACATGAATGTAGTGGAATACTATTGTGCTATAAGAAATGATGAACAGGCAGACTTCAGAAAAACCTGGAAAGACTTATATGAATATGAGTGAAGTGAGCAGAACCAGGAAAACATTGTATACAGTAACAGTCACAGTGTTCAATGACTGACTTTGATAGACTTAGCTCTTCTCAGCAATGCAAGGACCTAAAACAATTCCAAAAGACTCAGGATGGAAAGGGCCATTCACATCCAGAAAAAGAAATATAGAGTCTGAACACAAAAAGAAGCAGACTATTTTCCTTTTTGGTTTCATTTTGTTATGTTTTTCTTTCTTGTGGTTAGTCTCATTTGTTCTAATTCCTCTATACAACATGACTAATGTGAAAATATGTTTAATAGGAACGAATATGTAGAGCCTATACCGGATTGCATGCTGTCTTCCGGGGGGGGGGGCGGAATTTAAAACTTATGAAAGTGAATATTGAAAACTAAAAATAAACTTATAAAAAAGAATAAAAACATATTTCAAGTGTTCCTCACTGTGACTGGCCCCCACCCCGAGATTGCACATCCTTGGTGGCTGCCTACCTTGGCTATCCTTTGTCCAAATTTTGTATTTAGAGCGGAAGATCATGGGCAAATTCTCCCTTCTCCTTTCATATTTAATATAAATGTAAAATATAAATATAAATGCAGCCTGGACATTTCAAAGAGTGACAAGAAGAAAATATGGATGCGCTGAAATAGAAAGGTAGTTATTTGCTGCCTCATAAATGATACAGAATGACACTATGACAGGCACTGAGATCACCAATTTTGCTGACACTGGATGAGAAGGGGGATATACCACATTTCCTTTGGAAGGGGATTTGGCAGAATAAAAACTGACAGTCTCTGAACACAGATGACAAAGGATGGCTGGATCTGTGCTAATAATCAGGTCTTGATGAATGTCATAATATTTAAAGATTTGTCTGACATTATCAATGAACCATGTTATAATTTTGAAAATTGACAGGATGTGGGTGAGCTTGGAGAGGGAAAAAAGAAAGCCTTTTTCAAAGGGAAAGGGGTGAATGGAGACTACCGTACAGCCATCTTTACTTCAAATTTGAAATTCAACAAATATTTCTTAAGTGTCTACTATGTGTCCGGCATTACACTAGGTACTAGGGATGCAAAGAAATCAAAAATAAAACCGCCCTGGTCATCAAAGAGCTTACATTCTACTGGGAGGAAGAGAAGGTTATAACCTGCATATAGGTAAGTTTATACAAAATAATTTTAAGAAGAGATCAATAGCAACTCCTATAAGATTATGAAATAAATTACCAACAAAGTCTATGCATGGGTGATAATCACTCTGATACCGTGAAAAAGTGTCCCTCGCTTTCCTTTTATGCCAGACTCTCCCCATACATAGAATTCACCTTGTCAGCGTCCTGCCTTACCCAGACTTCTTTCCACATAAAACAGATACAAATCTTTAATCAAACCACGGCTGCCAGTGAAGCTCAGCACACCCAAAGGGGTCTAGTCACTGTCTAGTGCTGTCCTCAGAAGGAGATACAAAGAAATCCCAGAAGGACAACAAAGAAATATTCATTCTAAGTTCACCAGTCCTCTGAGTTGTTTGTATGCTGATCTTACAACTCCTGATTGGTTTTGCAGCCCCTGTATTTACTTCTGACTATTCTGACTATAGATTTGTATTTTGGTACCTTGGGTCTTCTATCTCAGGGACTTCTGGTTCTGACTACTCACCGGCTGTGGACTAGAACCCTGACTCCTCTCCTGAGCTAGGGCTAGACTGTGGCCCTGAAAACAACTCAAAAGCCTGTATCCCAAGTCCATGACAGAAGAAAGAAACAGAAATAAACTCAGCTTTATCAATAAGGCTTTTAATTCAGTCCCACATGTAATATGAGAACTCTTCATATGAAGCAGAGTTTCAGAAATCCACATAGACTTTCAAAATTCCCCCAGCTCATCAATGCCTGTTCTCTCACTAAGTAGTCAATCTCTTTTTCTGCCTTCTCCCTCTCATTCTCAGTTAAGTGATTAATTATTGAAGGAGGGGTCAGAATGAAAAGTAGATTAAGTGCCTAAAATATGGAAAGCACTGTGCTGGGTGCTAGAGATTCAAAGGAAAGAATGAAACAGTCCCTACCCTTAAGGAGTTTTCAGTCTACATATAATAAGAAACAGATCAGGAAACACAAAAATCTGAAGCCATCAAGCTTGAACGTCTAGAGCAGGGGTAGGGAACCTGCAGCTTCAGCCTCGAGGTCACATGTGGCCCTCTAGGTCCTCAAGTTCAGCCCTTTGACTGAATCATCAAAGGCTATATGTGGCCTTGAGGCCACAGGTTACCCAGATTAGGGGAGTCTTCTGTGGAGGTGACACTTGAGTCACCTTCCTTAAAGGAAAATCAGACAGAACACTGGAAAATAAGGGGCTAGAAAAAGAAGAAAAGAAGGACCTGAAAGATAGAGATAGGAAGAAATGTGTTTGAGGCACAGGGAGAATCAAAGCAATGGCAGGGGAGTTGGAAAATTGAAGGTAGAGTGGAGGAAACAGCTGGCAGTCCAGTTTGGCTTGAAGTAGCGTTTAAAGGAGAGTAATCAGAAATGAGCTTAGAAAAACAAGCTGGCACTAGATTATGGAGGGGGCTTAAAAGCTGGGCTCGGGATTTTGTGTTTTATCCTCAAAAAGCACTAGAAAATGAGGTCATTATGAAGTTTTAATTGCTTAGAGTACCTTTCCTTGGCCAATTTTGAAGGACTGAATCCTTTTCATTTTTGCTCTTCAGAGATAAGAGGTCCTAAACAACTTGTTTGTGGCCTTGAGAATTTTCAGCACATGGTTGGTTGCCCAACCAAAGGCCCAAGACATTCATGGTATGCTCTAGACATTGATACTAACATTAAGGTCTGGAACCCTTCCCCTTTATCCCTACTGTACATCTCCCTCAGGTATGTTTACCCATTCTTTTCCTTCTTCCCAGCTAATATCCAACATCTTCCATGAAATATTTCCCACCTACTCCCTCCATGTTGACCTCTTCAGTCATGAGAAAAAGTATTATTAATAAGCAATTATAGGGAGGATCCAGGCTTTTCTCCTGTCCTGTTTCCTTGTTTGAAACCCAGTCTTTGAAGAATATTACTGACCTCTGACAAAAATTTTACCGTCTTATCTAGGTGAATTACTGCCCATTGTGATCTACTCAGGTTTGGGTAGGGATAAATTCTTTAATTAAATTGCCCAAAGCTGGAGGTGGTTTGGAAGTATCAAAGTCACATCCCCCAGTCCCTCATTAAAACAGGTCCACCTCTCATTATAATACTCATTTTCTCTCATTACTTGTTAACCAATCAGGGTAGATTGCTACCCTCAGGAACACCCATTCTTCCAAGGGCATATAAGCATTGAGTGGGTTCCATGAGAGGTCTTTGGCATTTAAGAGTGTCACTGGCCCTTTTTATTAATAATATGCTAGCATTGCTAATGATTTATTACCTAGAAACTATATCTCTCAAATGTCACAGTCTCCAAGATCCTTCAAACCTATAACACATAATCTAACACTTTAAAATTATCACAAATATTTATAAATTGTTACATCATTCTCTAATTGTTTTATGAATGCTTGCCTGGACTCCCCACCTACACTGTGATATGGCCCTCGGGCAGGCACCATACCATTCTTTTGGCCTCTAAACCGCTGGGGGGCATATAGTTGTTGCTCAGTCAATAAACACCTATTGGGAAACCAGAGTTACTCCAGGATAGGGGTGCAGGGGAAGGAAGGCATGTGAGTGAGTCAAGCCCCACAAATTGGGCCCCTCTTTAAATTGCTTTTCTTTGCATCTCAGGCCTTCTCATTGTTATTCCCTTCTCCACTGCAAACTTTCCTTCCCCCACACCTTACCTCTAGTTTCCCAATAGGTTTATTTACTGAGAAATTACTGTATGTTCCAGGACTATAGAAGATAAAAGAAAAGTATGGTGCCTGCCTTGGAGGACCATATCACAATCTAGGTGGGAAGTCCAGACAAGCACACATAAAATAGAGAATGATACAGAAATTTACAAATATTTGAGGCAGTTCAGAAGTACTTTAAGTAGTAAAGAATATGAGACTTTTTTTTACTATAACAGTTAAAATTTTAAGTTACCTTCACCCCTGACCCATGTCTAAAACCCACAAAACATCCAAACCTTACACATGCTTTGTCCTCAGGACTGTGAAGACAGAAGAGTTTGTGCTCAAAAAAACAGATGCCTGACCTGCTGTCCTCTCCAAGCTGAGTACACATGACCTGATCTTTAGTTAGCAACTGTGACTGCTTCTGGAAGGCCTGTCCCATTCTAGCTCTGTCTTTCAATCCCATGAGCTTTGTTCGGAATGAGCCATCTCTGCTTTTCAAATGCCAGACAAGTCTGTCTCTTGCTGCTGCCATTTCACTAGAGTCAATGGTCATGCTACATTCATTGGGTAAATTGGGTTTAATATGTCCTTAGAGCATATCTGCCCTGGCTGGTCCCATCTTGCCTTTGTTAAGAGTTACTCAGCATCATGATGCGGTGGATTTAAAGTTGGGATGGGGGTATTGTTTCTATCAGGACTTAGCTACTTCCTACTTTTGTGATGTTGATCAGGTCACTTCATCTGTGTAGGTCTCAGTTTCCACATCTGTAAAATGAGGAGGTGGGCTAAATGATCTATAAGGCCTCTTCCAGCTCTAATTCATATAGCGTATAATTTCTATTTCTCCCTCTCTGGCTCCTTATCTTTATAAAGGAGGGCGGGTAGCCCACAGCTGTCCCCTCCAGTTATTCTCTTGTTGCTTCCCTTCTATTCTGACCAATCTGCCACTTCTATATACGTGTTGTCTTCCCCTATTAAAAAGTGAGCTCCTTGAGAGAAAAGTCTGTCTTGCTTTTTCTGTTTGTATTCCCAGTGCTTAACACATTGCCTGTCACATAGTAATTGCTTAATAAATGCTTTTTCATTCTTTCATATGAGCAGTTGACACTCGCTGCCTCCATTTCCTCAACACCTAATCCCTTCTTAACCCCCTGCAATCTAGCTTCTATTTCCATGGTTCAACTGAAACTTAAAGGTCTCCAATCACCTCCTACCCCCAACACTAAAAAAATAACCTTTGCTCAGTATTCCTTCTTCTTGACCTCTGCAATATCCAACACTGCTGACCTTCGTCTTGAAGCTTGCTCCTCAGATTCTGAACCATCATCCCAATTGTCTTCATATCTCTTATATTCTTCCTTCTCAGGCCTGACTATGGACATTCCCAAAGGCTTAGTCCTTGGACTTCTATATATCTTTCTCCAGGAGAAGAATTTATTTACTCCCATTTCTATGCAAATGACTCTCAAATATCACTACCAAGCCTTGACTTGGATTTCCTGCCAACACCTTAAATTCAGTGTGTCCTAAACTGAACTTGTTCTCCTCCCTTTAAAATTTCCCAGTGCCTCTTTGAGAGCAGATTCCAACTGCCTACCATCTTCCCATCCCAACTTCTCTCTTTCTTCCAAAGGAACTGCCTTCTCCCTATCACTCAGGTTTTGAAGTTTCAGAGACACCATTTAATTACCATATCTGCTCAATCTCCTAAATTCAATCAGCCACCAAATTTTGGCATTTCTTCCTTCAAAACATCTCTCATCTCTCTCCCTTGCTTTCTAACTCCATTGTCACTATTCTATCTGTAATACTGCAATAACTCCCTGACTTGTCTTCCTATTGCAATCTCCTCTCCCATCCATCCTGCACACTACTGCCTGATTAATCTTCCTAAAATGTCATTTTCATCAGTTTGTATCAAAACTTCTGAAGTCTCTTCATCGCTTCAAAGATAGAGTACAAAGTCTTCACTCTGACATTCAAGATCCACCACAGCCTAGTCCTTTAACCTAACTTTACCTCCCACTCATTTTGTCTATCAATTATGTACTGCCTTATTGCTATAGCATAGTGTGATAGAAAGAACACTGACTTAAGAATAACTGAGTACTAAGAAGTCAAAGAAACTGTGATAAATGAAAAGGAGAGCTGTATGGTAAGTTTGAGGAGGGGGAAGCTGAATGGAAAGGAGATTCAGAGATATCCTCATGGATGCAAAAATACCCAAATGAGACCTTAAAGGGAGAAATTCTTTAAAAAATGGAGAAGGGGTGGGGAGAAAGAGGTCCATTACTATTAATAGCTAACATTTATATCATATCCTAATGTTTTCAATGTGCTTTACATGCATTATGATTTATTATTGTGTATTATATATTTGATCCTCATCACAACTATATGAGGTAGGTGCTATAGTGCCATTTTATAGTTGAGGCTACTGAAGTTCAAAAAGATGAAGTAATTTGCTCACAGCAATAACTCTCAGAGCTAGAATTTGAACTTGGGTCTCCCAATTCCAAGTTCAAAATTCTTTCTATTAAACCATGGTACTGCTCCCATATTCCTCTACTCATAGTCCAATATGCTTTTCAGAGTTCTAAGGGTATAGTGATCTAACGAAAGAAGACTTTTTCCTGGTATAAATAAATGAGATTTTCCAAATGTCAGATCAAAAATGATCCTCTTGGAACTCAAGTCCTTATGGTTCCTTTTAATCCTTGAGTATTGTAGTAGGAAGGCCGAATTTATAATCTCAAATATAATCATGTATATGTTCGAATGGTTCGAAATCGCAAGGTATGAGAGATGCTCTAAGTAGAAAGCAACAAAACATTTATTTAGGCCCCACAGCAGCAGATCCATGAACCAGCCTCCCCATTCCGACATCTTGACCGAAAGACCCCAGGCCCAGTAGGCCCGCCTCACAAGAGTAACCAGGAGGCCACCAAAAAACAAGATGGTATTTAGCCAAATCATATTTACTGGCCTCAAGTCCTTGCTTGCACTCCTGGGTTCGGCTTTTTTCAGCTTCAGCTGTAGTTGTCTCTTAGCTCACCTCTCAAACCCCGCCTCAACAACCAGAGACCAATTGGTTCCGAGTTGGCCCCTCTTAAGTCATCAATCTACACCCACACAGGTTTCACACCTGATAGGGCTTTGGGCCTGGGGCTTAGCACTTAACAGCTGAAAGTACTTTCACTCAAGGTAAACAAAAGCCAAACTCCTCAAGGGCACCCCCCCAAACTAAGTGCTAAGGAGCCCATTTTACCTTATCGACACAAGTATGAAAGAATTATTTAGTTTAATAATACTTCAGCAAACATTTATTTAACTATATACAAAACACTATGCTAGGTACTGAGGGAGATCGAAAGTTCTTATATGACATGGTCTCTGCCCTCATGGAGTTTACATTCTACTGGCAAGACAGGACACACCTGCAAACAACTATAAGACAAAATGAGGGAGTAAAGGACCTATATTTACAAAAAAAATGTTTGTAGTAGCACTTTTTTGTGTCTGATCAGGGCAATGACCAACCACAATTCCAGAAGCCTCATGATGAAATATGCTATCCATCTCCTGGCAGAAAGATGACAGATTCCAAATGCAAATGGACTTTTTTAACATGGCCAACATAGGAATTTGTTTTGCTTGATTATACTTGTTTTTAACAGACATTCTTTTTTTCTTCTTTTCCCAATGGGAGGGGGAAATGGGAGGGACAGAAGGCAGATTTTTCATTTTTAAAATAAAATTTAATTTTAAAAAGATAAAATGAAACTTGATAAGAACATAAGTTTCAAGAAATATACTGTGGAAAGTCCAAGGGGGAAGAAAGGTCATTTGCAACTGAGCAGAATGAGAAAGGGCTTCCTGAAAGAAGTAGCATTTGAGTGGTCTTGGAAGGATAAGTAGGAATTCAATAGGCAAAGAGAAGGATAGTGTAGGAGGAAGGCATTCTAAGCATAGAAAATGAGGAAAAGGCATAAGGCCCAGGAAAAAGACATTTGAAACATGTCCTTTTCAAATATATATGTAGACACAGAGCTATATATAAAAACTATGTATATAAAACATATATCACTATATCACTATATGTATATGTGCATGCATACGCATACACAAGAACCCAGTATCTCTATATTTAGTGGCATTCAGTTTAACTCTTAGTTTTCTCATGGCCTTGAGACATCAGCAATGACCCAAATGCTACCAAAATAATGCAATATATTTGAGAAAAAGAAACAAGTTTCCTGTCATTAATATTTCTTTCCCTTTTTTCACCCTATTCCATGGCTCATAATTTTTCCTCCCTAGAAACAATAAAGGTGCCATCAATACAATGTTTTTTTAATGTATGCTAGGCAGTTATTGTAAAAGGATTGCCCATTTATCATGGCAGTTGTGGTAACGATCCCATGCAGGGAAAATAAATATGGAAGTAACATCTACATTGTAAAGGGGGTGGGGGAGGAATACATTTCTATGACCATATAAACTATATGCATTCTTCTAGCTGTGTAGAAACCAGGCTGACTTTACAGGGTTCTGAGTCACATTCTCTGCTTGATTCTTCTTTGCTTATGACTCAGAAGAATTTTGCAGTAGGTTCTGCTCCCTAGTCAAATTACTTTGGACTGGAAAAAAATCTGCAACATCATATTTTTCTGTTCTCTGTTCTAATCACAGACTTAGACTTGCTAGTGTCTGGATTAAAATCAACCTTGGAAAATAAAATTCTGATCAACAAAGCCGATACAAGCAGAGATGTGACCAATGGATCTGTGATCTCAGAAGATCTTCACTTTAGAGTTAGTACAAGCCCATAGATGTAAATAATGTAGAGATTCCAGGCAAATCCTGGATAGCTCAAATACAACAAATACATGGCTTTTGACCATGTCTATGCAACAAATCGCAAACACACAAAGAAATCTCAAGTGACTGTGAAAAATAATTCCAAAAAAAATGGATATTCATACATGCCAAAGATGATTATTTGTGACTGTCTAGATTACTCAGTCAATCAATTAGCATTTATTAAGCATCCACTCTGTCTTAAGTGCTAAGGATACAAAAAAAAAGGCAAACAATAGTCCTTGCTCTCAAGGAACTCATAGTCTAATGGAGGAGGCAACAAGCAAACAAGATAAACAGGATAAATAGAAAACTACTGCTTGAATTCTTTAGTTCTTACCTAGAGATCTGACTTTGTGTACATGCAGTCTAAATCTTATTAATACACACACATATACACATATATATGTGTATGTATATATATACATATGTATATATATATGTATATATATACATATATATATACATATATATATATATATTCCAGAAAACATGGGACTGATTGGAATTTTGTCCTAAACCAACCACTATCAAATTTACTGAATAAATATGTAACCCTTGATGTATCTAAAATTCAATATTCTTTTAAACAGGAAAATCTTTAAATCTTATATATTAGAGTTCTCATATTTTAAACATACCAATACACAAATAATGATTAATTCAATGGGAGTTGTAGCTATAAAGAAATGAGATGGATTTTTATTACTTTTCTTTTTTAGACAAGCCCACTGGGACTAATAGTTCCAAGTCATAGTTTCTCTTTAGAGCAGTCACCTGATCAATATGTTTCTTCCCATTGATCCTGCCATGGATCAAACTATCTTTCAGAATTCTTCTTGAAAATTCCTTCAGAAACTGCTTAGAAGTCACACAAGGAAAAGAGTCTTGTTCCTCATTGGTCACCCAAAATGGTATTTCCCAGCTTGAACACACACCCTATTCCCAAGACTTAGATCCAAAAATTTGGGGCTATTTCTGAAAAATCAAGTTCATAAATAAGGAAAAAAACCTTTGAAATAGTCAAAATATAAAGCCAATCTCCCAGGCAATCACAAACAAGATTAAAAAAAAACCTAATTCAAAAACTAGAGACTTAAGGACACATGACCAACAAAATGAAGAACTAGACATTTTTTTTCTTATCCTAACAATGTCTTTCAAAATAGGAATCACACACAAAAAAAAAATAATTTGAGCTGTTTCCATTTGCTCGCATTGGAGAAAGAGAGAGATAATAATGGGCAATGGGGAGCTTACAATGGTTATAATCTGTAGGGATGTGGTGTTTAGAGATATCACTATCTCTGAGAGAGCATAGTGCTACCATGGACAGCATCTTGCCACAGGAAAAAAGGAATCGGAGCTCCTGGAGGTAAATAACACCCAGAAGAGTGGAAAGGCAAGGACCCAGAGAGGAAATTGAAAGCGAATAGATGGAGAAATGATCATGAGAAGAGCAAAGGTTAGTAATGCACTTCACAAACAAGGATATAGAAAAATTCCTACTATGGAGTAATATCCTCTCTATCACATGCATGAATTGGTATTTCTAAAGTAAAGCACAACAGAAAAAGGGATTCAGGGAACAAGATCTACAAGGCAATAACAGAGAATCTGTTTATAAGAGGGAATTCAAAATAGACACCCTAGAAGCTTTAAATCCATGAGGAATACAGAGAATAAAAAAGGAATAAATAAGTATAAGGGCTATGAATCAAAGAATAAAACTCTAGAATAAGTAGAAAGGCAATGAAAATAATGAAGAGAAAAAAGTAAACAATTCAAAGAGTATTCTTAGCAATGTCAGCACTGGTGGGATTAGGATATAAGTCATCAGAATAGGTCAAAAAAGATTATACAAAGTGCCCAAACTTATGCAGATTCTACAGGTTCCTCTATAGTGTAATGTCAATTAAGTTGGGACTTTTTTACTGTTTTAGAATGATAAATTAACTAAATGTCTTTGATTGAGCCCTACTAGGTGGAAAGCCTCAGGCCCAAACCCCTATCTACTAGGTAGTAAGCCTATGTGGATGTGAAGCCCTCAGGATTCTAAGGGGAGTTGCTAAGACCAGAGCCAATAGTAGGAGCCTAAGTTCTGGTCGCTCAGATGAAGTTTGATAATGGCTAAAGAGTGTATAAAAAGAGAGAACAGAGCTATTTGCAAGAGGCTTTCACTCCTGGAGGTACAGGACTCTAGGCAGCCACGCTAAGAGCCTCCCGGCTCACTCAGATGTTGATGGTTTCTTGGTAACTATGAATTGTATTTGGTCTTTTTATAATGTATTTTGTAATTTGTTTGTATTTGCTCTGAAGTTCAGGGCGCTGGCTTTTTCCCCTGAACTAAGTGAATGATATTTGTATGTTGGTTTGTAATAAGATTGTTAACCCCGTAACACTGCTTTCCTTAATAAAGCAGATCAAAAGAACCCGTGCTGGCAGTGTTTTTGTTGGGCTTGTGTTGGTCTTTCACCCCCACAACAGCCGCTAGCCAAAATTGTTGCAACACATAAAGGAAAATTAAAGAAATCAACTCTACTTAGTGAAAGCCAATGATCAGTTTTTAAAAGCCCACTGAGACTAACATCAGTTATCAAACTATGTATGTGCATGCCCAGTGATAAAGTGCTAGCTAACCGTCTACTTCTATTCATTTTGTTAACAAAGAACCAATCATTCAAAAAACTTCAATTATTTCATAATATGCTCACTAAAAGAAATCTCAAGTGATTGTGATTAAAAAGGAATGTGGTGCTTATTACTTTAGCTTAATAATATTTAAGGTAGGTAATGTAAACGTTCATTGCTGTGGGCTGGGTGATGACTATTTTATAGTTTCAGGGAATTGAGAAGCACTGTGGTACAGGGGAAAGACTGAAGACTTTAGAAGTCAAAGGACTTTCACCCAGATCCTACTTCTAATGTTTACTAACTATCTGACTTCAGGCAAGTCATTTAGCCTCTGTCTGCCTATGTTTCCTAACCAATAAAAGAGAAGTGTTGGACCAGGTAGCCTCTAAGGTCTCTTGTAGCTCTAAATTGTGTGACCTCAGAAATCATCTGGTCTCACACTCCTGTCAAAGATCAGATTTGAACCCAGCTTCATCTAGATCTGACTCCAGATCCTGTACCCTAATATCTGCTGACTATCTATGACATACATGATGTCATAGATTTATGAAAAATGTTTTGGATCAAGAAAGTACAGAATCAAAGAACCTGAGAATTGGAAAAGACTTGAGGGTCCATCTGGTCCTTTCACATTGTAACATATTTGGCAAGTAGTCCTTTAGCCTCTGCTTAAAGACTTCCACAGAGAGGGACCCCATCACTGCTCAAGGCAACCACTTTTTTCACTTTTGGATAGTCTCATTGTTAGGAAAATTTGTCCTAACATCAGACCTGAATTTGCCGCTTTACCACTTCTATCTATTGCTCCTGGTTCTTTCTGCCCTCTAGGGTCAAACAGAAAAAGTCTGGTTCCCTCATTCATACGACAGCCCTTCAAATACTTGAACAAAGCTATCATGTCTTCCCTAAATCTTATTTTCTCTAGGCTAAGCATGACCAATTCCTTCACCTGCTCCTCAGGGCCCTTGACCATCTTGATTGCCATCCTTTGGATATGCTCCTGCTTATCAAAGTCCTTCTTAAACCACATTGCCCAGAACTGAACACAATACTTTAGACAAGACCAGAGGCTGGAGTTCTCTGGTGCCTCATTCTAGAATCTAGTTTGTTGACTTGGCTCCCACTCACTCCTGTTTCACCTCCACAGTGGCAGCCTGGAGACCATCCCCTAAATAATTCTCTACCCTTGGTCCTTTATCTACACCTCACAACTGTTTCTATGAGAGGGACTTTCAGTTACCCATCATGACCACCTTGTTTCAGGGTTGCATCTCTCAGGTAACCCCAAAAAGGAGTACTTCCAGTTGGTTGCCATGTCTGGTGGCCAAAATAGAACCATCTAGCCCAACTGACTCATTTTATAGATGATACTTAGAAAACTAAGACCTACAGAAGTTATTCATCTTGCCCAAGGCTACACAGCTAGCTCATAGCAGGGCCGAACCTAAAGATGAGAACATAGATCTCTTGACTCCATGATAAGTGGAGCATATAATTTTTCTTGACATTTAATATAATTTATTATTTCAATACTTTGTCCGTATGCATGTGTACTCTGCCTATCAACGAAGCCTACAAACTTGCCATGTCTTTGGACAGTGGTCTCCAAACTTTTTTGATCAAATACCCTTAACAGTAAAAAAAAAAAAATTGAGCACATAGCACCTACATATGTATATCTATTTATAATCTCCTTTTTTATTATACTGTTATGGAAATGATTGTTTTACTACATAAATTAAAAATAAAATAATTTTTAAAAATAAAAGAAATTATATACATGTGCTGTTGTTACTGAGTCATTTCAGTTGTTTCTGACTCTTCATTAGCCCATTTGGAGTTTTCTTGGCAAAGATATTAGAGTGATTTGCGGTTTCCTTCCCCAGATCATTTTACTGATGAAGAACTGAGGCAAACAATGATTTGCCCAGGGTCACACAACTAGTAAGTGCCTGAGGCCAGATACGAAGCCAAGAAGATCAATCTTCCTGACTTAGGTCCAGCCCTCTATCCACTCACCACCTAGCTGCTCCTTATATACATGTAGATTTTTAATGTCCTTCAAAGTATGTTACAAAGAATACAATATTCCAACTATACTCTGACCAACATATAGCACAGTACAAGGACTACTTCCTTTTATTTAGACTTTGGGCTTGTACTAATGTGATCTAAAACTGAACTAGCTGCTAATAGCTTTGTCTGAGCTTGTGGTCAATTAAAAATTTCTAGTCCTTTTCCTTGTGGGTGGATCTCAAGCTAGATCTCCCAAATCTCATTTTCATACATTATTTTTAAAATTATATATAGCAATTTAGATTTCTGCCTATTAATTTTTATCTTGTAGATTTCAGTCTATTTGACAAAAGTCTTTAAAAACTCAGATTCTGGTATTTTTGTTATCCTCCCCACTCTACTCCCAACTTGGCTTAGGCATTTTAGAATTTAATAATCATAAAAAAATAAATAAAATAAATAAAGAATTTAATAATCATGATATCAATGTCTTCAGCTGCCATTAATGTTGAGTTGACTCTGAATTGAGTTATAATCATGGTTATATAAACCAAGTGTCAAGTGTCAAGTGAGGCTGCTATACTCCCCTACTCTTGGCAGTTGGACTGGGTTCTAAATTGGGTATTCTCAATACTGGCTTGTGCCCTACCTAGAATCTCTATGTGGGAAAAAATCACAATCTGGCTCAGTCTGATTTGCACTTGAGGGTATGAAATCAATCCCTGCAAATAACCCAGGGCTTCCCTAATGAATGGAATAGTGGTTAGTGATGTGCCCTCGGTTCCCTATAAATGCCATTGCTTATTCACCTTATCCTCCCCAAAGATTTCTGTCTTAGTCACCGAAAACTCATGCCGCTCCTAGAGGATATGTCTAAGAGAAGCCCCAGCAATCTGAGTACATTACAATCACTAGTCCTGTGTATGTGGCAAATTCAGGCTCACATTTCATTCTCCTACCTGCTCCACCTATAGCCACATTTCTGCTGCTATCTTTGTCACCTGCTGCTGCACATTGTTGCCTTCATAGCTGTCTGCTGATGCTGTCACCATAGTGACCTACAGTCCTACAGATCTAAAGCCTCAACCTTAGCAAGCCCTCCTTCACCCCCTAGCCTGCACACATAACTCAATCCCCTCTCTCTCCCGTCCCCGCATCTCTTCCACTTTCTTCTCTCTAATGTCTCTTTCTCTCAGCCAGCCCTGGTCAGTGCAGTCAGATCTGCTATAACACCTGCTTTGAAACCTTTGAATTTGTTCCAACATGATTGATGTATTGGGGAGCAATTTGAGCATACCTCAAATTCTGGTTTGCTTATTCACAATTTCATCTCAGAGAAACAGCAAAAAAATGCAGAAAAATGCACCACTTCACAATAACTCACAAGCTGCAACCCTTCCAATGCCTACTTCCACAAGCAAACTTTAGGTCTTTTTCAAGGGAAAGTGATATTTATTGTGTATCTTCTGGTGCAGTAGGAACTGTGGACAAAGAAGAGCTGGTACCACATATGAACTCCATCCTCCTCCCCAACCTTCCACCATGGCCAAGACTTGCCCTGAATCCAGAGTTGCAGAGCACCAAAGGATGCCCTCTTGCCAGTACCTGTGGATTTTGCCAGCCCAGTGTATAAGTTGAGCTGCAGCCTAAGGCCATGTAGGCTGCCACTATATGTTATGTAGGCTATCATTATTTATTGTTTATGTATTTCTTAACCATTTAACATGTATAAAATTCTGCTACTGTTTTTATTGGATTCCTAGCTTTTTTAATGTCACGGATGAAATTTTTAGTGTTGTGTGCCCCCTAATACCATATTTCCCATAAGTCCTGTAGTTTTTGTTGTGTGATTTTTCAGCTTGGCGATTTTTAGAAATGCATATATCTAAGATAACATAATTCTTTTACTTTCTGAAATGTACCTTGAGCAAATTTTTTTCTACATGTCCATGCCTGCTACTCTGTTCTTCACCTCCCTTCCTACTCCCCAGTTATAAAGTAATAAGAAGGTGGGGCAAGAAAGCCAGAAAAGAATCTTTGTCTACTATGGTTAAAGTTTTGTCAATTTTTAGAAGCCAATCCTGAGTTCTTTTAATAAAGCAGGTTATATCAGAGGGTGTATATGAAGTAAAGTTGTTGCTCAGGGCAACAGCAACTTTAGAAGAAAGTCATGATATTCATATTTCATGTAATACCTATCTAGCAGATATCTCTGGAAATCTTTCTTGAGAAGAGGTTTGTTTTTTATTTGTTTTGCACCAACTAATAGAATATTAGGGCTAAAGCAGGCCACAAAGATAATCTAGACTGGACTTGTCAGGAAGATGTGGTTTTGAAACCCTCCTTAGACCTGTATTGGCTATGTGACCCTGGGCAAGTCACTTAACCTCTCTAGGGCTTAATTTATTCATCTGTAAAAGAAGGAGGTTGGACTTGATGACTTCTAAGATCCCTTCTGGCTTTGAATCTATAATCTAAACCTATGAAACCAAATCTATGAAACTAAAGTTCTATGACTTAGGCATTGAAGTTCTTCCTTCCCACTCTATGACTGAGTTCTCTAAAGTAGATGACACTCTGGGCTTCCCTCAATGGCAAAATTAATAGTTAAAGATGTGTGAAAACAAAATTAAAGTGATGTGCTTGCCCCCATATACACACACATATCTATACCAGTTTTTCTTCCTATTCTGTTTATGCATTATTCTTATCAGTGATATCAATGGCTTTTTCCTAACTTCTTGTGGTGGCATTCATTCGTTCAAAAAATATTTATTAAGCACCTACTAAGAGATTGCTGAATCCTGTTGTCAGGAAAAAAAACACAAGACTTTTAAATACACCCTCCCCTCGTTGACCACCATATCCCCGTGAAAATCAGGCAATCCTATTGCAAATGATATTCCAACACTCAACATGGATAGGATTTCATAGTCATTAAAACGGAGCATCAGAGCTCACTTCAGGATTGTCTCCTCATGCATCTTATTAGAGGGGGAAAAATTCATCCTTTCTTGACCCAAATTCGATGCCCACATGGGCTGTTTCTGTTCAAATGTTTCTTTGATCTTGGCAGGATAGTTTGCCTCTGAACCCAATGCCTGAAAAAATAAGCTCTCTCTGAAATGAATATATTCATTCATTTTTCTCCACAAGGGAGGACTAAAAGTTATCTATTACTGATTAGGGAAAAAAATTAATTACTTCGGGTTTTTTTTCAGTGACATCATCAAATTACATGATTTTCTTTATTTTTTTCACTTCAACCATACAGACGGGAAGAAACAGACCTCTGAAGAAGCTAAAACACATGGGAAATGTTTTCAGCTGCCAGCTGTTAAAGAGAAGTCACAGGAATGATTCCTTAAGCAGGATTGCCTGCAGGTGACAGCTGGGAGAAATTAGATGGACTTTGAAATAAGTTTGCTTGAAGTGTCAGGATGGCAAAGAAACCCAAGTGGGGTCTGATTCCAAAATAAGCATTCTTGGAGAGTTAGAATATGTCAGAGATGAGAGAAGCAATGAAGCTAATCAGCAAATTAGTATGAAGGAGAATGGGAAAGGGTACATCTTCACAGCTGCTCATTATTTCCAGGGCCTTTTTGCAAGGAAGCTTGAGAGGTAGTTTTGAAGCCAGGAAGGCCTGAGTTCAAGTGTCTCCTCTGACACCTACTGACTAGGTAACCCTGAGAAAGTCACTTAAATTTTCAGTGCCCTAAACCAGTGGGGTCAGATGGAAATTGAATCAGGGCTATATTCCATACATACAGATCCCTAAGGCCTACATATTGTCTTAGTTTTAAAATGTAATGTTATGTGTTTTATTGTGTGTTAATTTATTTTGCTAAATATTTCCCAATCACATTTTAATGTCATTGTCATGGTTCACTCCTGTGCTCTAAGCAACCCTCTAAGACAAGAGTTTTTACCATTTTTTGTATCATAGGCCCCTTTGGCCATGTAGTAAAATCTGGGAACTTTTTCTCAAAATGATATTTTTACAATGAACAAAATAAAATACAAAGGACTACAAGGGAAACCAATTATATAGAAATAATTATCAAAATCTTTTAAAAATAAAAACATAAGTTCACAAACCCCAGATTAAGAACCTCTGCTTACAATTACAAGTTACAGAGAAGGCTTTGATGCCTACATTGACAAAGGGGGTTTCCTTACCAGGGAATTCTCCATATCAATGACATCTTAGGTCCAGTCCCCCATCCTTATTTAAGAGGCAACCATAGCTTCACAGCTGGTATGTCATAGGATGTTTGGAAACTGGCCTAGGTCTGATAAAGGAAGGAGCAAGGACTGTGACCTAGTATTTGTGGTCAGTGAGTAAATCAGTAGTCACGTATGGAGAAAGAATAAAACCGTAAGAGACAGTTAATTTGACGAGAAAAATAAGTGAATTGTATGGGAAGGAGAAGAAATGCTAAAGCCAGAAAGGAGCTGACCAGCACCAACTGCAGTGAATCCTGGTCTAAAAAGGACTATGTATGGGGATAATGCAGTGACTAGTGTCCTAGTGTCCCCCCTGCACAGCATAAATTTCAGTACAGAGGAGATGCGATCAGAAACTAGTCCTCAAATTTGGGCTTATGTCATTTATCTCAGCGCAACACTTTCTGAGCTCTTCCTGGGCTGTTTTAGGGAAGAGTGTGCCCAGGATGGCTTCCAGAAAGAAGCATTTCAAAGCCTGATAATTAGGCTAAAGATTTAATAAAGCAATGTTTGCTAAGTTAATTATTAGGGAGAAAGGTCTTTGATTATACCTTAAACTATGTTAGTATTTTAAATGTATTGTATATCTAAGGGACAGGGGCTAAACCTGTGATTTTACCAGCACAGTTATCTCCCAGGTGAAGAAATTCCCTTCACTTAATGTATTATCTTAAAAAGTTTCCTAGTACACCATTTTGCCCAAGGTCACGTAGCCAGTATGTGTCACAGGCAACTGGTGTGATGAATGGAGAGTCAAGACACAAAGACTGGGTTTACATTCTAGAGAGCAATTTGGAACTATGCCCAAAGGACTATAAAACTGTGTATACTCTTTGATCCAGCAATACCACTACCAGGTCTGTATCCTGAAGAGATCATAAAAAAGGGAAAAGGACCCACTTGCACAAAAATATCTATAGTAGCTCTTTTTGTGGCGGCAAAGAATTGGCAATTGTGGAGATACCCATCAATTGAGGACTGGCTGAACAACTTGTGGTATATGAATGCAATGGTTCTATAAGAACCATTATTATTGTTGTATATTTCTTATTGTTCTATAAGAAAATATGAGCAGGCAGATTTCAGAAAAACCTGGAAAGACTTCCATAAACTGATGCTGAGTGAAGGGAGCAGAACCAAGAGAACATTACCCGCAGTAACAGCAACATTATATGATGATCAGCTATGATAGACTTAGCTCTTCCCAGCAATACACTGATCCAGGACAATTCCAAAAGTGTTGGAAAATGACATCCACATGCAGCGAAAGAACTATGGAGTCTGAACACAGACTTTTTTTGTTCTTTTTTTGTTTTTTCTTTCTCATATTCTTTCCCTTTTGTCCTGATTTTTCTTTCACAACATGAATATGTTGTGAAATATCTTTAACGTGACTGTACATGTATAGCCTATATCAAATTGCTTGCTGCCTTGGGGAGGGGAGAGGGGAGGAAGGGAGTGAGAAAAATTTGGAACTCAAAATCTTACAAAAATAAATGTTGAAAACTTTCTTTACATGTAATTGGAAAAAAATAAAATATTATTAAGAAAAAGACTGGTTTTAAGTCTCACTCCCAACATTTTACCTTTATCTGTTTTAAACTCAGAACTGGGTGATATTGCTCAAGTTCAGCTGTAAATCTATGACAAGTCACACCTTTAGGGTGCTTTGAGGTTGACAAAGCATCTTTCTCATAAAAGCCTTATGAGATAAGTAATGTAGGTATTATCTCCATGTTATAGATGAAGAAACCGAGATACAGAGAGATTAGTGGCCTTGCTATAGTCAATGTTAGATCCAGGACTCAAAATCAGCCACGTTTTTTCCCATTATACAACATATGGTTCTATAAATAAGATCTCAGAAACCTAAGGTCATAAACCCAATGGGCCTTGACAAATACTAAAAGAATCTCAGAGAGAACATGAGCCTTGCAGGTTAGAACAAGGACCTCTTACCCCTGGCAAGGTACTCAGATTTCAGGCTCAGTTCTTCTGAGCCAAACAAACCTCTTGAGAGTTGAAATTGCAAACCAAAAGCAATAAGTGATGGTGAATATCACAATATTATAGGTAAAGTGTTCTATTACACCACCATTTGTACTTGTATTATTCATTTTCTCCAACATCTCACATGTCAGCCTTCTGGATATAGCTCCATAAAACGGAACATTCATTCACTACCCATTTATATATCAATAGTGGGATAGTCGTGTGCGTCTTAACAGCACAATGTGGCAGATGTAGAGACAATTTACTAAAATGCATTAACAACAGGGAAAGTTGCAGGATTAGTCAGAGAACCTGACATTTGCACAGCACTCATTTTTCAAAGCACTTATAGGTAGGTACCACTTTCTAATTCTTCATTCCGGGGGAAGCAATCCAATAAACCTAATAATCACCAGATAGCACAGAGTGTGCCAACTAGAACAAGAGCGTACTCAAGAACATTTCATCAAGAACTTTCCATTGAGATGTGTGTGTGTGTGCATGCGCGCACCGAGTTATTATATATGACAGATGATTCCCCTTACGAATAAAAATGACTAGGCTCAGGATGCCTTGTCTCCCTATAACTTTGGTCAGCAAATCTTTCTCAACATATAGTGGATAATGCCAAGATACAGTCAAAATATTCAGGTTTCCAGATAAGTCTAAACAGAGTTGACAAAAGTTCCCCCAAATCAGCTTTTCGTATGCTAATAGATTTATAGAGAATCTTGGACCACTTACCCCTTTCCCACGTGAAACTCCCATAAGTTCTATGGCTGAACCTTTCAGTATGTTAAAATCTAGACTGAGAAATGTATCTCTGCTTCTGAATGAAGATTTACGTTAGTGTGGAACTCAAGCCAGACCCTAACAGGTAGAAAATACCAGTAAGGTTTCCCACAGCCGTTACCCTTTTTTTTGAGTGGGAGGAGCTACCTGTGATTTCATTTATGTAGAGAATATTGATCGTTAGAAACATCTTCTACCATTCAAGGTGAGCCGTTCACACGTAACTTAAAGAGGCAGCTTGGTATAGTAGATAAAAATACTGAATTTGGAGTCTGAGACATTATGTGACAACGTGGCAGATAGGCACTGTATGACCAGAAGCTAGTGACAACTTGTCAGTGCTCTAGGCGATTGTTTAAGACTTAGGTTGCAGAGAAGGTGCTGACCTGCATTAATTGTGTCCATTTCTGTTCTCCATACCAATGAAATCACAGGTCCTGGTCCCTATCCCTATCCTTAGGAGGCAGCGTTAAGAAAAATGACTTATTCAGGATTGCATGGTTGGTATGTATCAGAGATGGGGCTTGAACTCAGGTTTTTCTGGCTCCAGAGCCAGCCCTAGAGCCATGATGCTATTTTGCTTCTTCCTAAGGTTGTAATAGCTCAAAATAATACAGCTCTCTAAAGCGTGCAAAGGGTTTTACATACATTACTTATTTGCACCACAAAACAACCATTAGAAGTAGGTACTCTTATTATTCTCACTTTACAGATGGTGAAGCTAGGGCCCAAAGAGCTGAAGTCACTTTCTCAGGGTTAAACAACAATTAAGGGTCTGAAACAGAAATCCAGTCTAGGTCTTCTAGACTCCAACTCCAGTACTTTAGCCATTATGCCACACTGCTCCACTAAATTACAGATGAATTGCTGACTTGCATTAGTGGAAGAAGTTTCCACACCAGGCATTCCAGGCTCAGATGCCAGCAAGAAAAAAAAAGAAGAGCTAGCATTTCTACCGCTCAAGGTTTGCTTTGAAATCCACTCAAACACAACTCTCATTCAGAGACGCAGCCACATTTTCTGATCCAGGTTTTAACATACTAAAACTATCTTGACTCTAAAACTGGTCTGCAGTCTAGACAAGGGGAAAAAATTCAAACACACAAACAAAAAAAACGAAACAAAAAATTCTTTGTCTTTGGGGCAAGCTACATTTATTCCTCCATCCTAGTCACCCAGGATGACAACACAGGTTGCATCTTCAACTGCTCATTCTCACCTCCATTTCCAATCAGTTGCCAAGTCCCGGTGATCTCACCTCTTGTACACACACCCCTCTGTCCTCTGACACTGCCTAGTGGCAGTCAGGGCCCTGGTGTAGGCTCTTATCACCTCATGCCAGGACTATTGCAATAACCTGCTGGTTGGCCTCCCATCCTCAAGTCTCTCCCCATTGCAGTCCATCCTCCATTCATTGGGTCAAATTGATTCTAAGAGTAGATCTGACTTTGCCACTCCACATCCCATTCAGTAAATTCCAGTGCCTTCCAGTTAGCTCCAGAATCAAATGTAAAATCCTCTTTTGGGCTTTCGAGCCTCCCTATAATCTGCCCCACCCCACTTTTCGCAGTTTTCTAACATCTTACTACCCTCCATGTATTCTTCCTTGCTATTTCTCCTCCATCTCCCAAATCTGTGCATTTTCACTGGCTGTCTGTCCTCCACACTTGGAATTTTCTCCATCTTCATTTCCATCTCCTTTCTTCCCTGTCTTCCTTCAAGTGCCAGATAAAATTCTACCTTCTGGAAGAAGTCTTTCCCAGTGCTCCTTAGTGCTAGTTGTTCCCTCTGAGATTGTCTCAGATTTATCCTGGATATACCTTGCATGCATATAGTTGTTTGTGTGCTGTCTCTCCACATCAGACTGTGAGATCCTTGAGAGCAGGAACTATTTTTTGCCTTTCTTTATATCCCTAACACCTACATAGTAGGTGTTTGATAAATGCTTGTTGACTTGCTTTAAGAATGTTCTTGTGAGCAGGACTAATATTACAAGAAAATGACATCAACAGATGCCTACTTGGTGTGATCTGAGAAGCATCAAAGTGCCCCAGGCCAACCTTCTGGTCTTCCTTACCATTCCCTCCCTGCCTCTACGTTACATCAGAAAGAGCCCTGGGTTCAAATCCTTCCCAACATGTATAACGACAGGCCTTAGTTTCCTTATCTATAAAATGAAAGAGTTGTACTAGATGACCCCCAAGGTCCTTTCTGGTTATAAATTTATGATTTTATGATCATATCTTAAGGAGATATTCTGGACAGGGACACACACGCACAAACAAGTTTTTGACACAAGTGTTATCTGAAGCCACCTTCCTAAGTAGTATTATGAGCCTTAAAGGAATGACCTGGGCAGACTCACCCAAGAGTGGAGAAAGAGGATGGCCCATGTAAGAAATAGCATGGAAAAAATGGTCATTAATCAAACAAACAGTAAGGAAGAAGCATGGGATAGTGGAAAGAGCACTGAACTTAGAGTCAGAGGACACGCCTTCTCTCTAAGGTCTCACATCTAGGATCCTCTTTTGACTATAGCCTTATGGATCACAGTCACATACCTTAATTCCTTTAATATTCAACATCACTAGTTTCTGTGGAACTCAGAATACACATATATACATATAACTCCCCCAGACCTCAATACAGTCAAAAACATCCCCATTATCACATTCAGCCACTGACTCAATTCAATTGAAAAATAAAACCCCACTGCTCTGTTAAATGAAGCTACTGTGTATCAACCACACAGGTACACAGCATGGTCAGATCCAGTTTCCAGCTTGTCTTCTTCATCCCTTTCTCCTCTATCCCTAGCCAGCGACTGCTCTCTCTCAGCCTCCTGATCCTTGAGGAAACTCTCCAAGCATAATCCCTGGGTTCAGGCCAAAACTGCTCTTCAGGCAACTTCCTGGCATCCCAAGTGAGTTTTTCCTCTTCTCCTTGGGTCCCCACACTCAAAAATTCAGCTGAGGTCAGTTTGTCAAACCCTTCCCTTCCAGCTAATGCTCTGATTAATAAAAGACAACACTCTCTAGTTTCTACAGGAGGGGAGTTCTTTATCAGATCTTTTTCTATTCATTTTTTTGCTTCTGACCCTTCCACACTCCTATTTTTCTGTTTTCTTTCAATTCATTTTCATCCTATCACAGAGAAGCAATGCCCACATTTTTCACATTTAAGACTCAAGCTAGCTTTCACCTACAGCAAGGCAGCATACATCTATAATTTATGCAATAGAGGAGGGGAGCTATTCATTATATTACATTTTAAATAGGTTAAAGCATTAAGTTATCTGGGATGGGTAGGACATTGGATGGGCAATGTTATTAATCAAATGAGTTAAATAGAATGTCAGGGTTAAAGAAATAATAGGGGAAGGAATTCAGGCACTCAGCACAGAGTTCCAGAGACACCAGAGAATGGGAAAGGAACTGAACCTACATAGCAATCATTGATTTGCATTGGCATTAGGCAAGCCTAAGAGAAAGAGGTGTTCCCCTTGACAAGTAACACCTGGAGAAAGTGATTCTTAATGGAGATGTTGCAGAACATCGTGAAAGTAAATAATAGATTGGATAGAATCTGAGAGTCCAATATTATTAGTCTGATCCACACCAGAAAGGCAAGAAGTGTATAGGAGTCCCACTGTTTAAATTACCAGTGACATTACTGAAACTTCCACTGCTTAACCAGATACAAGAACGGAAGAGAGCCCAGGTAAACTGACTTCAGTCAATGCAAAGTCTATCCAACTGGCCATGAGAGGAGCTTTTTTTTTTTTTTTACAAGAAAGAGGATCTGAAATCAGTTCTCTGAATATGTGTGTGGGGGAAAACCCATCTCAGTGGGTATGCATAAGTAAATGAATGCAGTGAATAGATTATTCATGAAACTGCTTTATGCTGCATTAACTGATATGGTTATAATAAGGAGAAAAAGTGAAATCTGCATCACGGCTGGTCTTATTCTAGATATCACCAAATGGGGAAACTTCTTACTACAGTTACCGGCTAAGAAAAGGGTGCGGGTTCCAGCAAGGACATCTAACAGGGACTATTTTATTTACATTGTTCGCTAGACGAGAACAGGGCCCTCAGGGAACTGGGAAAAGAACTCGGAGGGAACAGAGGGAAAGGAAATAAGAGTCTGGGGGTGATGTTTGTGCTACAATGTGGTAGGGGAGAACAGCCTTAGAAATTTGTCATAGAGGAAGCACCCAAGACAATTATTTTTGGACTTCACAATTTTGCCGTTAGTGCGACCAGTTCTGCCTCCCGGTCTTACGTAAATGTAAAAAGGGAAAAAAAATTAGCCTGCATCTCACTCGATTGCTCTCTCCACCCTATTCCAGGCACAAAAGTAGCCCAACAAATGAGACGCCGACGACTTGCCCCCTTAGCAAATGGCCAAGGAGCTCCATAAAAGGCTATGCTTGGGGTAAGAGAGGAGAAGGGAGTCCGTGCCTACGTACCGCAACAAAAGCAACAAAGACAGAGAGCAGCCGTCAGACTCACCACGTCCATAATTTGCAGGAGGCTCAGAGAGAAGTAGACCGTGAGCGGCTGGGAGTCGTTGGCGACCGGTCTTTCCAAGGGGTTGTAATTCTTGAGCAGTTCCTTATAGAGCTTCCTCTGGAACTCGCCTTGCAGGGATGCTTCAATAGACGGGCAACTAGTTAGGCCGCTCAGAGTCGGCCACGCAGGGACACTGTACCCCAACTTCTCCGCTCCCCTGGAGCCCCAACTGCGTCCGCGTCGCCTCCCCTCCCGCTCCTACTCCCCCCTCCGCCCAGCACACACATGCCTCCAGAAAAAGAGAAACCTGGAGCGGCGGAGCCTAGGAACACGTTCCCTTTCCGCTTCCAGGTCTGCCTTTCAGCGTGCGAGTCTGTGGGGCATCCCGTCCTTCTGCCCATCCTCCAGCCCTCGGGCTAGACCCCGACCCCAGGACAGGAGAAGGCAGGAGACTGGGGGAGTAGAGGGTCCCGCCACCCTGCCCTCCACTCCACGACCTAACTCCGCAACCCCAAGGACTGAAGGGAGAGGGGTCCCTGCCGGGTACCAAGAAGAGAGCTGGGTAGCGCAAGGGGCAACGCCCCCCACCACTACCCTCACCCTTCTCCTAACGCTACGGGATCTCAAAGCCCCGTCAGCGTTTGGGAAGAGAGGGAGGAGTGGAGGGCGGAGAGACTATAAGCTGGGCTTTACCGTGAAGGAGTGAAGCCGCCACCACCAACCACACACTCCCCTGCTGGCGGCTCATTCTGAGGTCCCCCGCAACCTCCCCCGCTCCAAGTCCAGCCACAAAGTTGGGCACAGCCCGGTTGCGAGGCGCCGAGCAGCTGAGTCCCGCGGGCTCCTGTCACCAGCAGCAGCACCCGCTGCTGCGCTGCCCTTGTCCGCCGCCCGGCTCTCCGTCACTTGCTTGCTCCCTCCCTCCCCGAGCTCCTGTCCCTCCCTCGCTGCCACCCGGGCTTCGCTCCTTTCTTTAAAGAGTAGGCAGCCCTAACAGTACCCGGCGACGCTGAAACGCCCCCCGCTCCGCCCCCCAACCTCTCCACGTGATGGGATCCCCTCCTCTCCTGCCCACCCCCAGATTTCACTCACTCCAGGAGCCAGAGGGAGAAGATGGGGAGACGGGTGCGGGGATTACAAGGAGGCAGAGGTTGGCCAGAGAACTGCAGCTGATAGGCATGCATGCTCAGAGATTTGTGGCTCTCCTGCCAACTCACGGTCACGAACCGCATTTCACCCTGCTCTTCCTCAAACCCTCAGACCACCCAAACTCCCTCAGTTCCAACATACCCCTCCTTTTTCTTTCTCTGACCCCTACTCAGCCTCACACCCTCCCTTACTTCAGTCCTCAACCACCAAGATGTTGGACATAAATGACCACTCTCCGGATCGCCTACCATTTTCCCGGTCTCCAACCTTTCCACATTCGGAGAAGTCTGATGAGTTCCGTGCTAATCACAAGAATGTGGGTCACTCTACTACAATGATTCCAGCTTGGTTCTGGAAGTCCTAAAAATAAAAAATGAAATTGGATTTAGAAGTTCATACCCCGGTGTGGACTCGAAATTTTAATTCACTTTCAGAGCCCTTCTCTGACTTCCAAGATCCTATGATAGATACAAAGACCCAAGAACAGAGCTAATTTGCCTGAGTTCTTTCTGAACCTGCCCAATCTACTGAACCTGCCCCTCCCTCCCCCAATTAAACTGAAACTTAACCACTTCTGGAGGAAATACAGAGGTATTTTTTTTCCTTACTACACTCCTTTCCTTCTCACCCCAAATTTTCAGTCCAGCTTCTTGATGGGGTATTCGCTTTTAATATATCACCAATCCAAATTCACTTTTGGCTGGGGCTCCCTTTCCAATCTGCTCTGTAGGGAGGTGAGCCTGACTGGGCCCCAGGGATCCAAATTCCCTGAGCCTTCCCTCTGGAGAGCTGCGATCTTGAAACCAGAAGTTTTGGTTTGGAGGTTTTGTTTTGTTTTGTTTTGTTTCCTTGAGCCTGTCTCATCTCTTGACTCAAGAATTCAGTTCAGTGTAAATTCAACAAACTTTTTAGTGCCAACTAGGCACTAAGCATTATGCTAGGAGCTTGGGGAAAGAAGACAAGAAGTAAACAGGGAGCTTGCCTACAGGGAGCTTACACTCTTGGCAGTGGGGGTGGGGATACAACATCTACACAAAGATAAGTAGATGCAAGGTATATACAAATTTCAAGAGGTACCACTTAGCGCTTCCCCAAAAAAAATTCTAATATAGGAGGCACACCTGTGTATAGTACTTTGAAGGAAACTAGAGATTCTGGGAGACAGAAGTAACAGTATATTCCAAACCTGGACACCCCAAAATTTTATATGCATCTGAAATGCTTAGCATGGCTCTGGTTGAATGTCTACCTACCTCCCTCTGCAGGAGATTCAAATATTCTGCAGGAGAAACCACTAAACATTAGCAACAACTACAGCAAATTGAGTGAGCTGCTATACTATATGCCTAGCAGAGTGTTCCATACTGTGGAGTAAAAAAAAAAAAGCATAGAACACCATCCTAAAGGAATTTGGGGCAGAGATTTTTTACCTTTTTTGGGGTCATGGACCCCCTTGGGCAGTCTGGTGAAGCCCATGGACTCCTCAGAATAAGGTTTATAACTGTTTAAATACTATAAATTAGATTGATAATAATAGCTAACATTTCAAAGTACTTGTTATGTGCCAGGTACTATGCTCGGCACTTTACAAATATATCTCATGGGGCAGCTAGGTGGCACAGTGAGTAGCGTACTGGCCCTGGAGTCAGGAGGACCTGAGGTCAAATCCAGCCTCAGACACTCGACACACTTACTAGCTGTGTGACCTTGGGTAAGTCACTTAACCCCAACTGCCCCCCTCAAAAAAAAACCAAATATTATCTCATTTGACCCTCCCAACAACCCTGAGAGGTAAGTGCTGTCGTTATCCCTATTTTACATGTGAGGAAATGGAGGCAAACAGGTTAAAGATTTGCCCAAGGTAACACAGTTAGTAAGTGTATAAGGTCACATTTGAACTCAGGACTTCCTGACTCTGGGCCCAGCGCTCTAACCTCTGTGCCAAAACTAATCATATTGAAATATAGTTATGAAAAAATTCTACAATTTCTGTTTTGCTACAATTTGGATAAACGGGTTTCTTTGCTTTTCATTATGTGTGTTCATTGTGGAAGTTCATTGTGCAGAAAGGAATCAAGCCTTGGATATAGAACTTGTGATCTTCCTTCTCCCCAATAATAATGATAAAGCCATCAGAAGTTAGATTAAACACAATCACATCCCCTGGACTAAGGATATTTAATAGAGCAGAAGGGAATAATTCCACTCCAGGACCCCCTTTCTCTGGGAAGAGTAGAGTGACCTCCAGCTTCAATTTCCTGCTTCCCCTCCTGGGAGGAATTAAAGCGTCCCTTGGAGAAGGGGGCGAGGGGGAAGCTAGAGTTGCCTATTCTGCCTCCCTTGGTGCCATACACTGACACTCCCTTGTAACATGCGGGCCCCTGCAACACACGGGCTTCTTTCATTATGTCGTTGTTGTTGAGTCTTTCAGTCATGTCTGACTTCATGACTCCAAACTGGTGTTTTCTTGGCAAAGATACTGTAATGGTTTGCCATGTCCTTCTCCAGCCTCTTTTACAGATGAGGAAACTGAGGCAAATAAGGTTAAGGCCCAGGGTTACACAGCTAGTAAGTGTCTGAGGCTGGATTTGAACTCAGAAAGAAGAGTCTTCCTGACTCCAGGCCTGGCACTCTATCCACTGCACCACTTAGCTGCCCTGATCTTTCATTACATAGATATAGATATGATTTAGGCATTCCTCTTCTTACCTTGAGGAATTTCTGGAAGCTCCTTTACTAAAGCTCCCTAAGTGGGTTCTGATTGCATTGATATATAATGCAGGACTACATCATGATCCCTTAGGTAACGGTACTTTATTAATGACTTAATTAAATGTAATGGAATTCTAAATCACTGAAAATGAAAAAAGGAACAAAAAACACCCACCTTAAGGATCAATCTGCTCATTAATGTTTATCTTTACCCAAATGCACTCTAGATTCATTTAGTCTAGTTTTAAAAATACAAAGCACTGCTGCTCCTGAAATATTTTCCATTCTCAAAATCCCAGCAGAAAGTTTTCAATTTAACCAATATTTGTTAAGCACCTACTGTGCATTTCGCATGGCATTGGGTAACAGAACTTGAGATTTAGGTCACATCTTCCTGTCCATGGGTAAAAATTCTTGGTTAAAGAGCTTATGAGGGTAGGAGTAGAGAATGCAAAGGCTTTTGATTATGCTTTTATTTAATTTTCTAAACACATCTAATGAAGGTAAAAAAAAAAAACAACCTAAGGCAAGAAACAGGTGAAGACCTGAGTCCAGGGTGGCTTCCCCATCCCTCTAGGATAAAATACAAAATCCTCAGCATTTAAAGTTCTCTACAATCTAGTTCTCTACAATCCAGTCTCATTTCATATTCTTTTCTTTCACTCATTCTCCATTCCAGCCAAAATGGCCTGCTAGCCATTCTAATTCATGACATTCCATCTCCCACCTTGTCTTTGCACAGTATTCCCTGAACCCTGTCTCCAGAATATACTCCCCTTTCATAAACTCTTAGAATCTCTGACTTCCTTCAGAGCATAGTTGAGATGCCATAACTACCCTGAAAGTACTATCTCTTACTTTCTTATTTACTTATCTGTGTGTGCACAGTTTATTCTCCAGTATAATGTAGGCTTCTTGGAGGCAGGGACTGTTTTGTTTTGGTCTCTGCATCACCAACATTTCCTTCTCCAGCTCAGGAGAGATGAGGAAACTGAGGCAAACAGGGTTAAGTTAAGCCCAAGATCACAATAAGTGTCTGAGGCCAAATTTGAACTCAGGAAGATGAGTCTTTCCTGGCTCTAGGCCCAACACTATATAGCTGCCCCTTGTTAAGGGTAGGAGAGAGGGAGAGAGGGAGACACAGAGAGAGAGAGAATGGAGCCAGATTGTGAAGGGCCCTCAATCTCTGGCTGAGGAATTTGTGTGTTTTACACCATAGATACCAGGGCCACTGCAAACATTTGAGTAAAGGAGTGAGCTGGTCAGACTAGTACTTTAGGAAAATTTAACTCAGAAACCATGTAAAGGATGTATTAGAATGAGATTGGAGACAGGAAGTTAGTACTACAGTCCAAGTAAGAGGTATTGAGAGAAACTACTTTTTGGGGTGCAGGCCTTCATGACTTCAAAACCTTTGAGAAATAGTGTTGAAATGCCAATTTTTTGCATAGAGATGGGACTTAAAAAACTTACACTTGCTTACAAAAATTGCTAAGTGATACCAATGCAGGAAATGCTCAGGTGGAAATACTTAAAGGTCCAACTTTCCCAATGACGATGAGATTCTGGTTAAAATGATAATATTAAAGAGACAGAAGAAGATGTTTCCCACTGCTGGAAGTATGCTGAAGTAATCAATTATGCAAAGTCAGATCTTCTCTAGTAAAATTAGTAAAAAAAAAAAAACCCTCTATGATCCCTGGATGTTGGTCTTTTCACAATTTGGAAGCCTCCTGGGAAAAGCTTTCGTTCCCATTTCAGGACATTACAGAATGATAGCTTGGCTAGAAATGCTACACAAAGCATATCATTATACTAGATGAGAGAGACCTCTCTCTTCACAGACTTGATGAGGATTCAGGTGAATGGACTGCTTTCAAAGAGAAGTGTTAAACATATGCCCTGGATCCGGCAGAAAAAAATTTAAAAAAAATTAAAAAGGCAACCCATGCACAAGATGCATTTCAGCGCCTGCTCTAATCTATGATTTTCTGTTAAATAAAAGAGTCTGATTTTGAAGTACAGTTATTCTGAAGTTCAAATCCCTCTGGAAGTCTCCATTTTTAGATCGTCTTCCTTTCTGGTGAGATATCACTGAAAGTGTTCACTTGTGTTGCCAAGCGATAAACTGATAAGAAGAGAGAAAGGAAATGCCCTTAGCTCCTTAATGGTGCCTCTTCATGAACTAAATGAGAATCACAGGCTGGAATTGAGGGTGGCACAGCAGCTTTGGAGTCAGAGTTCAAACTCCACCTCTGACCTTTACTGACCCTTACTCTGACCCTATGTTACCTTAAACGAATCACTTAATTTGTTCACCTGAAGAAGGAGAGGGTTGGACCAGATGACCTCTGAGTTTCCTTCTAGTTCCAGATTTATGATCTTATGATTTAGAGCCAGAAGGGACCTTAGTGATACACTAGCTCAGAACCTCATTTAGTAGTTGAGAAAACTAAGACCCCTAGAAATTAGCCATCTTGCCCAAGGTCACACAGCTAGTAAACATCAGAAGATGAGTAAAGGCCCTATTCTGGTCTTATCTCACTCTCTTCACATTCTTCATGCTCCAGTGAAAACACTTTATCCATCACCATATAGCCCCAGACTTTGGCACAATATCTTGCCTGTAGTGGGTACTTAATAAGTGTTTATTGAGTTGAACTGAATGTCCCATATTTTCCAACCTGTATGTCTTTATGTACAGTTTACTCATGCTGTTACTCATGCTGGGATCTTTCATTCTTCCCCCTCTCTTGAAAAGAATGGTGTTTCCTGAGAGATCTAGAGAAGCCATAACTCTCCCCACCCCCTCTCCACTTAAAAATATTTTTTATTTTTCTTTTTTTATGAATATAGCAATCATTGCCAAACAATCATTTCAAAACACAACACACAAGAAAAAGACTTGCATAAAAGCTGTTCAGTATAATTGGGTTTTTTAAGTATCTATTAAACTTAAAAACCAGCTGCACATAATGAAAATTCCTAGTTTCATATATAGCCCTCATTTTCTGTTCTTTGTATAGGGAAATGTTCATGTTTGGTAATTTTTGGCAAAATTATAATAAAATGGAAAATTTTTTAAATTAAACATATATCAAATTTAACAAAGTAGTAACAAAATTGGTTTTATTTGTGTCCCTTCTGTCCTTCTTTTTGGTTTCTAATTAATGCTATTTTTTACATTTTTTATCACTACCTTCCTTCTAACCCACAAAAATAAAAGTCCTGCCTTGTTACAAATATACATAGTCAAGCAAAACATGTCAGCACATTGGCTATATCTAAAATCACATGGCCTGAGTGATTTGAATAATTACATCCATCTATTTAAGAGAAGTTTTTCAATACTTAAGGGAAATCCAAAAAGATCATAAGAAAGGGGAAAGGACCCATATAGACAAAAATATTTATAGCAGTTCTTTTTGTGGTGGCAAAGAATTGGAAATCGAGGGGATGCCCATCAATTGGGGAACAAGTTGTGGTACATGTATGTAATGGAATACTATTGTTCTATAAGAAATTATGAGCAGGCAGATTTCAGAAAAACCTAGAAAGACTTACATGAACTGATGCTGACTGAAGTGAACAGAACCAGGAGAACATTGTACACATAAAACAGCAACACTGTGTGATGACCAACTTTGATAGACTTAACTCTTCTCAGCAATACAATGATCTAAGTCCAAAAGTCTTGTGATGGAAAATACTACCTACGTACAGAGAAAGAACTATGGAGTCTGAATGCGGATCAAAGGATACTATTTTCTCTTTCTTGTGATTTTTCCCTTTTGTTCTGATTCTTCTTTCACAACATGACTAATGTGTAAATATGTTTACTATAATTGTATATGTATAGCCAATATAAAATTACTTGCCATCTTGGGGAGAGGAAAGGGAGAAAAAAATTTGGAACTCAAAATCTTATAAAAATGAATGCTGAAAACTATCTTTACATGTAATTGGAAAGAACAAAATACTATTAAATGAAGAAAAATAATAGGAATCATTTAGGGAGAAACTGGGGTGCTTCATTAGCTTCTGAACAACTGAGGAACTTTCCCTCAGGTATCAAAGAAAGTAGAAAAGATTGGTTGTCATCATATTGACAGGATCAAAGATTTAGAACGGGTTTTAACCTAGGATTCATGGATAGATATCAGGCGGTCCATGAATTCAAATGGGAAAAATATTACATTTTTTTCACTGACTTCTAACTGAAATTTAGCATTTCCTTCAAGTATATAAAATATTATTCTGAGAAAGGGTCCATGGGCTTCACCAGACTTCCAAAAATGTCCATGACACACATGCAAAAAAAAAGGTTCAGAACTCCTAATTTTGAACTGGAAGGTCCCTTAAAGATCATCCAATCCAACCTCTTAATTTTACAGATGAAGAAATCTAAATTACTTTCCCAAAGGAATTGAACATAGGTCCTCTATCTCCAAAGCCCATGTGTGTTCAACCATACCACAATGACTCTCATTTCTAAGTCTGAGGTTGGTGAAAGAAACTTTCTTGAAGTTATCTGTCAGTCAGCAGATACCCATTTATTAAGCTCCTACTAAGTGCCAGGCATTGTGCTAAGCACTGGGAGATACACAAAGAGAGAAAAGACACTCCCAGCCCTCACGGAGTGTACAATCTCATAGAGGGAAATAACAAGCAAATGAATATGTACAAACAAGCAATAGAGAATGAATTGGAAATAATTGAAAGGAAAGACACTAGGATTAAGAGATGTTGAGAATGACTTCCTGGAAAAGGTGGGATTTTATTAGGACTTATGAAAGCCAGCAGGTAGAGATAAGGAAGGAGAGCATTCCAGACATGGGAGCAACCAGAGAAAATATTTGGAGCCAAGAGATAGAGTATTTTGTTCATGGAACAGCAAGGAGGCCAGTGTCACTAGATTCAAAGAGTCCCCATTCCATGGGGAATGAGGTGTAAGAAGAATGGAAAGTTACAAGGGGGCTAGGTTATGAAGGGCTTTGAATGCCAAACAGGGCATTTTAGATTTAATCCTAGATGAGATAGGGGGCCACTGGAGTTTATTAAGTAAGGGGGTGATACATTTGGACTTGTGCTTTAAGAAAATCATTGGCGGCTGAATGGAGAATGGATTGGAGTGGACGGAGACTTGTGGCAGGCAGACTCATCAGTAGGCTATTGCAATAGTTCAGGCATGAGGTGATGAGGGCCTGCACCAGAATGATGGCAGTATCAGAGGAGAGATGAGGGAGTACTCGAGATGCTGCAAAGGTGAAATCCACAAGTCTTGGCAAGAGATTGGAAACAAAGAGGAGATGCAACCTAGGTTTCAAACGTGATGGACTGAGAGGATGGTGTTGCCCTCTATAGCAATAGGAAAAGGAGGACATGGGAAGCTTTTATGGGGAAAGAAAATGAGATTTATTTTGGACATATCGAGTTTAAGATGTCTACTGGACATCCAGCTTTAGATGTCTAAAAGGCAGTTGGGAAATGAGAAATTGGAGGTCAGAAGAGAGGTTAGGACAGGACTTGAGAATCATCAGTGGAAACTGGCTTTAGATCCAGAGGGCCTGGACTCAAAAACCCCCACGTCTGCCATTGACTTGGCTGTTGGACAACAAGCAAGTTTCTCAACCTCTAGCCCTCAGTTTCCTTATTTGTAAAATGAAAAGATGAAAAAGGACATCTCTACTATGCCCTCCAACTAATTTCATGAAGTATAAGGCACTGTCATAGTATCTTGTACAATTGACTTTTGTGGATTTGAAAGCCTTTACTTGCTTCTTAGAAAGATGCTACATAAATAGTGTTGATTTGTTTTGCTTGACTGTAGTTTTGGTTAAAAGGATGGGCTTCTACAGAGGTGGGGAGAATATTCCATGCATAGTGTAAGAAATTGAAAAAGGAAGAAAGAAAAGAACTTCAACGAAACATCAAAAATTACACAGGCAAGTAGGAGGGGGACACAAACAAGCAGGACACAGAAAACTGCTACTATCCTATAAAATGCAATATATGTTTAAAAAAACAAGCTAGGTAACAGAATTTGACACTTTCATATATAACCCTCTTTCTGTTCTATTTAATTAAAATGTTCATGTTTGCTTATGTTGGTTGAGTTTATAATTAAAAATTATATTTTTAAAGAATGCAGCATACAATAATTCAGATAGTCTCAAAATATCTCAGAGAGAAAGAGAATTTGGTTAGTGCTTAATGAGTTCCCAGGCAGGGAAGTGCTAATGAAATAATTAGCACCTGTAGCCTTAAGAATAAGTTGAAGCAGCTTGTCACACTCTCAGACGCTACTACACACTCATCTCAAGGCTTATGGGGACACAGTGGCCAAAGAAAACCTGAAGGGACAGGGGCATCAAAGGCTCCTCCTGATTTGTGCCACCTGTGGCCAGGCTCTGGCGCTTGGGAGTGGTGTGCCAACCTGGCTAGAGGCATGCCATTGGTGCTACTACTACTTACCCTTCCCCAAAGATCATCTGCATATCCCTCAAAGTACCCTAGCACACACAGAGGAGAGCAGAGACCACCAAACCATCCCGGACATACTGAGTTGCTTCACCAAGAGTTCTGCCTAATTCCATGCCTTTCTTTCTTTGCTCTCTGTCACTCTGCACCCGAAGCATTGTATGAGGCCAGTAAGAGCTGTATTGTCCCTCATTCTCCACTCTAATATCTGCACTCTCCTGGAATGAATGGTCATACATTACTACCTCTGAAATTCTGTTGCCTTGTTTTCCCCAGCATACACAATACACAAAGCGTACACATACACAAAGTTGTGATTAAGCTTAATGTGTCCAATGTTAGGGGTAGCTAGGTGGTACAGTGGATAGAGAACTGGACCTGAAGTGAGGAAGACCTGAGCTCAGTTCAGATGATGACGACAACAACACCTTCATTTTAATGATGAGAAAACTGGGATCCAAAGTGGTTAAATAGTTCACACTGTAACCAGCAGCAGAACCAGGTTCAAATCCAACTCTTTTCATTCCAAAATTTTTCCACTGAACTACAGCTGCATTTCTGATTCATCTAACTTCTGCCTGAAGCCAGATATCTAATCTTCCAAAAAAATGAGTTTAATCCCTTCTCCCTAGGAAAAGGTGCCCTGCGGTGGGCATCATAATGACAATTTTGTTCTCAACACTTGTTTCAATAGGATGTTAGTTACTGATAAAGTATATTTTTACATTTGGAATCATAGAGCTGGAGCTAGAATGGATGCCAAAGGCCCTACAGTCCAGTCTTCACATTTTACAGATGAGGAAACTGAGGCCAAGGAGATTGAGTGACTTGCCCAATGTCATAGTAAGGGTCAGATGTAGGATTGGAACCCAGGTCTCCCAACTCCAGAGCCAGCAAGTGCTTTTCCCACTGTATGATGCTGGCTGCATGCACTATTTTTAAAAATTTGTTTATACAAAAAACACAAGTAAGTAGATCAAATTTGGCATCTATTATTTTTAGTCATCCACATCTGAAGGAAGCCTAACCACTGCACTTGCTGTATCCCGAATGGCCACCATAGGTCATTAGCTGGAAGCTGCTATTAGTGTAAGCATAATATCTGGATAAAATTAATTCTCCTCCATTGTACTGGCCTTAGATACTTTAGCCTATTTTAGTAATATAACCATCACTTCATTATACAGATTATGAAATTCAGGCTCAGGGGCCACGTGTAACTTGTTAAAGGTCATGAAATTAGTTAAGAGGGCATTAGAACATCAGTCAAGAACCTTGTCTGCTCCACCATGACCAAGCACGGTGTGTCTTTGGGATTGTCCTCCAAGCAGACGTACCTCAGAGCAGCAGTGAAGGTAGAGTATCAGGATGGGAGAAAAAAAGAGATGATAGCCTATTGTAGAGAAAGAAAACTAGGCCTGGAATCAGAGGACGTGATTTCAATCTCTGACTATTGTGTGATTTTAGAAAAATCCCATCACCTCTCTGGGCTTCAGCTTCCTTATCTTTAAAATGACTAACTGTTGTCTAAGATGCATTCTAGCTCTAAAATATGTGCTCCTAGGCTAGAAGGAAAATATATTTGCTGGAGATAGATGTTTGCATTCATGAAGCCTAAAGGTATGAGAAGGAGGAAGAAAGAAACCCCAGTGAGGTATAGGACTGGTCAATACTAATTTCTGCCTTTTTCCCCCTTCCTTCCTTTCCTTCCACTTTTACTTTTCTTTCTTTCCTTCTTTATTTTTCTTTTCCCCTTTCTTTCTAGACTCATTCTCCCTATCTCACCCAGGCGGTATAGAGAATGCTCACAAGTCGACCCCATGGCTGATCATCAAAGAAGCTTTGAGCTTCCTATTTTGGACCTTGTCTGGTTTACTCCTCCTTAAGTAGCCTGTTTGTCCCTCTGCCCTGAGGGACTCACAGTATTGGTGCTGGCCTTGATGTGGATATCCAACCTGCCTTAGCCCCACTGCCACTCAGAACTAGTAGGTGGCACAGTGGATAGAGTGCTCGGCCTGGAGTCAGGAACATTGGAATTCAAATCCACCCTCAGACACTTATTAGGTGTGTGACCTTGGACAAGTCGCTTAACCTCTGGTTGTCTCAGTTTAAAATTCGAATAAAAATAGCACTTATCTCTCAGGGTTGTTGTGAGGCTCAAATGAGATAATATTTGTAAAGTGCTTAATACTGTGCCTGGCACATAATAAATGCTAACTGTTATTATTAAAATTTTTACTGATCTATAAATATTTTTCAGGCCCTAAGACTTTGCATCTCGCATCTCCCTTCTTTTGCATAGTGCCCATACCTGTAATGCTCTTCCTCTTAACCCGCACCACCTAGATTCCCTGGCTACCTTTGAGAGTGAGCTCAAGCACAGCTTCCTCCTAGTTGCTGGTACCTCACTAAGTCTACCTTCCTACTACTACTATCCTTCCACATTGCAACTTTCCCCACTGCAGTTTTGCTATATTGTGGGTTGGCATATGAAATTAAATGGCATTTTGGGGGGAGTTTTGCAGAAGCCACAGAGGACATGCCAAGGCCAGAAGATAATACAGCGAAAGTTTAGAAACTCAGAAGTACATAAAATATATGTATAGCATTGTATAGAATCAATATA
This sequence comes from Phalanger gymnotis, assembly GCA_028646595.1. Lineage (NCBI taxonomy): Eukaryota > Metazoa > Chordata > Mammalia > Diprotodontia > Phalangeridae > Phalanger > Phalanger gymnotis. Next base: position 123,946,578 of record CM053624.1, read on the forward strand.
TCTTTTAATACTGTAAACACCCCATAAAAGAAAAAATTCAGACCTTTTCTGGTATGAAGGGAGGGCCAAAAAATTTTACATGGATTTTCCAGATTATGGAAGCACCCTAGCACCCACAGTGTGGAAAGCATACCCTATATTTATCTGGCATGTTCCAAATTATGTATCTGTTGCCCTACACATTAAAGTGCAAGTTCTTTGAGGACACAGGCTATTTTGACTTTTCTTTGTATCCCTAGAACTCAAGCATATAAAATTCACTTACTAAATGCTCACTCTTTGATGTATTGTTTCATCTTGAGAATCAAGATTCCATTAGATCCCTCCTGATACAACTTTCAAATGTTTTTAGGCTACTGAGGGATAGGTTGAGTTCTACTTTCCTGGTTTTATTTGTAGGCCAAAAAGCAAATTCATTTTTTTATCCAACAGCCTTCAAATGATTTACAAAGCCAAATTCCTTAGACATTTGCAGTTGTGCTACTTCACATTTACAGATGGAAACAAATTCAAAAATTCAGTGCTAACATAAAAAGGGGAAAAAAGATTCTCCCATGTCTGTGGGAGAAAATTTTCATTCATAATGGCCAAATCATAGTAATAGATGTTTATGTCTAGAGGGAGGCTTATAGACCACCTGGTCCAACCCCTTCACTTTAAAGATTAAGAAATAGTAGAGGTGGAAGGGGGTGAAGGGAAGATTTGGTGTGATTTACCCAAGTCCACACACTTAATTAAGCTGGGACTAGAACGTCAGTCTAATGATTCACAGTGTAAGACTGGTGCTACACAATGGATCAAACACAGCAAACTGCCAATCAGTGATAAGCTCATTCTCAGACTGATTCATCACCTTTGGGTTTTGTTTTTGCTTTTGCTTTTTTTCCCCAAGGTTTCTTCCCTCTCAAACTGACTCCAGCTCCTGGCTATTGAATCCAGTATATTTGTCCAAATATTGGAAACCTAGACTCCAGTTCCTACTACATCCACTAGTCTGGTGATAATTCTATTTGACTCAATTCAACAAATTGTTTTTGTTTTCTGACCCAACAGTTTATTGCCCTTGGTATTGACCACTGCTTGCTTCTCCCACTTCCGACACCTTTGTCTAGGATGTCTAGGACCACCTCCCTTCCTGCCAGCATCAGCTGCAATCTTTTCCTGGCCAATTCTCATTAACTAGACACATCAGCTAAGACCTATCATCAAGGAATGGTTAATTCCGATGATAGTCATATAGTACTTGGCCTTTTCGGAAGTGCTTAGTGATTAAATCAATACATGTACATCCTAGAGGAAGCAAATATGATATAAACAATAAAAATATCCAGTCTTCCGGAAAATGAATCCAGTGCATAACCTTAAGTAGCCATAGAACATGGTCTGGGTATGTCAAGATGTGCCAGCACACCCTCTGGCCATTAGCATTACCACTGGCCTTGCCCCAAGGGCAAGGGTATACTAGACTCCTATTCTTAGCACCCCCATGGATATAACAGAATGGGTCCCAAGAACTGACAAACGTGATGACCATTACTCACTTCCGGTAATTCATGTGAGATCAAATGATGTTATCATCATTAATCACAACATAGAAAGTGTTGCCAAGGAATATGAGATACTGAGCAAAAAAAGTACCTGAGACCTTGGGGATACAGGACCAATAAAAAGGTAAGGGATTAGAGAGGGGAGTTATATTTGGGAAGTGATCAACTGGCTAAAAGGATGGTATGTGAAAGTGTTTAGGGTTACTGAACCATGGCATAAAACATAGGAATGATAGGCTCTTGGCAAGGGATGGAGTGCACCTGGTAAGGCAAAGAGCACATCTATCAACATATTTGTTACAGGGAAAAAAATATTTATCAGAGTCTCAAAAATCTAGTTGAAAGACCTTTAAAATGAAAGGGGAAGGGGTGGAAGAAAACTACACATGTAATCTGACAAGCCTTGCACCACAGGACATGACAAGCACAATAATTCACAGGAGACAGCACCCAAGAAGAGAGCTAGAAATCATACTTGGACCTCAGATGTCTATGTGCAAAAGCACAACGTATGGGCAATAAACCAGCTGAACTGAAGAGAATCAAAAGATCAGGTGGTATGAGACGCGCAACAGTAATATGTCTGTGGAAAAATATTCCTTATTCAGAAGGAATTTAAAGTAGATGAGGTGAGAGAAAGCGAAATAGAATCACATATTACGAACATGTAATTCTTTGTGAAGAAATCCAGGGACTTAAGGGGGAGAGATATTTTAGAAAGCACATGCATGACGATCAGAATTGGCAACCCATTTCTGGTACCTTTGTCTAGGATATCCCCCACCTTTTCTGCCAGTATCAGCTGTAATCTCTTCCTGGCCAATTCTCATTAACTAGACACATCAACCAAGACCAGTCGGAGGTGATATTGGAGGAGGTCTATTCCACAGACCATATGACTAGAAGGAGGAACTTAGTGAGAACTCTGAGAAACACATCTCAGATCTAACAAAGAAGCAAGATATTGTAGTAATATGGTACCTCAGTGATCTGAATATCAGCTGGTGCTTCCTCTCTCTGCCAATAAGCAAGTGGTCAGCCATATTTTGAACTAGCCAGGTGGTCGGGTCATGTCTGGAGTTCAATGTTCAGTTTGAGGCACATTTTAAGAAAGACATGCACAAGCTAGAACATGTCAAGAAGAGGGTAATTCAGGTGATGAAAAGATTGAAACAATATGCCATATGTTGATTGGCGGAAGGAACAGGCAAAGTGTAGCCTGAAGAAGAGAATGTTTACAGGGGATATGATAGCCTTCTTCAAGTATTTGAAGGACTGTGCTGACCCCAGAGGGCAGAGCTATGGAAGCAATGGATGGAAGTTGTAGAGGAGCAGATTTAGGTTTGATTTAAAACTGTCAATGGACAGGAGGAAAAAAAGTTTGTAGCACACATATAGATTCTAGTTCCCTGAAGGGAACCCTGTACATTATTAATTAATTAACTAATTAATTATTAATGTAATTATTGGCCCTCTTTAGAGGCGCTTGTTCTTCAAAATGAGATGAGGTCTCACCCTACCAAAGAGCTAAAAGTCAAAGCTTTTCAAATTAATTTTTTTTCCATCAGCAAGCATTTATTTTTTCTCCTTTCCTCCCCACCCCAATGGGAAAAAAATGAAAACAAAAACAAAACTTTTGGAACAAATATGCATTATCGAGCAAAACAAATTCTCATATTGGCTCTATCTAAACATGTGGGTCTTACTCTGCATATTTAATCCATCACTTCTACGTTGGGTGGTAAGTAGCACTGTTCATCACCGGTCCTCAGTAATCCTGATGGATCATGCATTGATATGAATTCTTAGGTCCTTGAAAGTTATTCATTTTTACAATGTTGTTCTCATGCTATAAAGTGCTTTTCTGGTTTTGTTGTTGTTGTTCAGCCCATGTGCCACTCTACATGACCCTATGGATTTTGAACAAAATCCATGGGGTTTTCTTGGCAAAGATACTAGAGTAGTTTGCCATTTTCTTCTCCAGCAGGTCTTCATTTTACAGATGGGGAACTGAGGCAAACAGGGGTTAAATGACTTGCCCAGAGTCACATAGCTAGCAAGTGTCTGAGGTTAGATCTGAACTCAGATCTTCCTGACTCCAGGTCCCAAGGCTCTATCCACTGGTCCACCTACCTGTGCCTTGGTTTTTCTTTACTTCACTCCAAATCAATTCATTACAAGCTTTCCTGGGTTTCTCTGCAACTGTCTTCTTCCTCATTTCTTACATCACAATAGTCTCCCATGAAGTTCATATACCATAATTTTGCCCAGCCTTTCCTCATTTGATGGACACTGCCTTGGTTTTCCCTCCTTTGCTGCCATAAAAAGAGCTGCTCTAAATATTTTCATGCATATAGTGAGAAGCAGCTGGGTAGCGTACTATATAGAGCGTTCATCTGGGAATCAGAAACAGCTGAGTTCATATCTACCCTCAGACACTTACTAGCTGTGCAACTCTGGGGAAGTTACTTAACTTCTCTTTGCCTCAGTTTCCTCACATGTAAGATAAGGATAATAACAGCACCTATCTTGCAGGATTGTTGTGCGGATGGAATGAGATTATATTTGTAAAGGACTTAGCACAGGGCCTGACACATAATAGGCACTACATAAATACCTATTTCCTGCCTCAACCCTCTCTACCTAGGCCCTTTTTCCCCTTCCTTTGATTTCTTCAGGGTATAGGTCTAGCATACACACTGGGTCAAAGAAGATGCCCACTTTAATCACTTTGGGGGCAAGTTCCAGTTTGTTTTCCAGAATCACTGGACCACTTCCCAGTGCCACCGATGGAATATTCACTATTTTCCCACATTCCTTCTAACATTTGTCATTCTCCTTTTTTTTAAACCAACTTTGTCAATCTGGCAGGTATAGGGGAGAATCTCAGAATTACTTTATTATGCATTTTTCTAATTATTACGGATTTGGAGATTTTTTTTCACATGGCTTTAATTATTTAAGAAAAAAGTGAAGATGGAGGAGGTCCTTGCTAAGTTCCTCCTAGGTAAACCCTCTAAATAAGAAGCAATATGGTATAATGGCTAGACTGCTGAACTTGAAATCAGCAAGCCTTGGGTTTGAATCCTGCCTCAGATACTTACTGTGTGTTGACAGGCAAGTCACTTAACTCCTATGTGTCTCAGTTTCCCTATTTGCAAAATGGGGATAATAATAGCATCTGCCTCACAGGCTTCTGTAAGGATTCTGTAATGAGATAATATTTGTAAAGTTCCTTGCAAACTTTATAGTACTGTACGAATGCAAGCTAATTCACAATAATTAAGCTATCTGAAAGTGTAATGGGCTGCCTTTGGAGGTCATGGGCTCTCCCTCATTGGAAGTTTTCAAGCAGAGATTGGATGACCACTTGTGGGATTGTAAAGGGATTTCTTGATTAGTTGTGGGGTGAATTAGATAACTTCTGAATTCTCTTCTTGCTCTAAGACCCTGTGATTCAATAGCAACCATAACTGACTTACTAAAAGTAGCATAGACCTTTGATGTAGTAGCCTATACTACAGAGTAGAAGAGTAAAGAGTAAAAACAGGAGACAGTAAAGAAACTCAGTTTTGTAAGTCTCTTGCACAGAAGCAGCTCTCTCATAGACATTGAGGGCTTGAATGAATGCTATACTATACAGGGTGTTCCTAAAGTCTGGACACAAGCAAAAATGCATATTTTCAAGAAATGAATGAAATTTTCAACAACACTTTACTTAATTGGAATATTAACAAATAACATCTTCAATATGATTTCCATCATTTGTGATGCAAAGGTTGATGCGCTTTGCAAGATTCACATGAACTCAATGCAATAACTCCACATTGCCGTCAATTTTAACACATTCACTCTTTATGCATTCAATTAGGTGTGTTGCATCTGTGATTTTCATTGAGTACACCTTCTCCTTTAGCATACCCCCCAAAAAGAAGTCAAGGAGGCTAAGGTCTATTAATATTCCAATTAAATAAATAAAATGTTGTTGAAAATTTTTGCCTATGTGTCCAGACTTTAGGGACACCGTGTATATTAAGTGCTTACTACACACCAAAGTGTACGGTAAGTGCCAAGCATACAGATATGAAAACAAGATAGTTCCTGGCCCTCAAAGAGCTTGCATGATAACAAGAGGAGACAACTCTCATAGGGGAATCCTAGCGAAGGAAGACTGGTTCAATTTGGCAAGTCACAGAGATGGTGTATAGAAACACAGGAGAGAAGACTGGCAGACCCTTTCCAGCATAAGTGGCATTATTGATTTCATTATGTTCCAGAGTTAGAAAGAAGTGAAGGGCATGCATTCAGTGGCAGGGCAGATGACAAAAGAATGGCCTGGGAAGAAGGGGAGTCGTGGTTGGGCCAGGCAGATGTAGTAGAGCAGATGAGGCTTTCGATTGTCAGGACGTACTGCGCTCCAGGGCAAAAGTCCCAGAGCTGAAAGAGCTAAGACCTCCACTGCAAGGTCTCTGCTGTGGAGAGTTGACCACCAGGATAGAAGATAAGAAGATGATAGGGATATGGCTAGAGTCAATCTGGACCTCCAATGTATACCCCAAACTTAAATCAAGGAAACTGTGGAGTTAAAAGGGACCTAAAAGGCCAATTCCACTTCTGTCTACTGCAAGAGGCACTGCTATGACAGTACTATCAGATCCCAGCCTTTGCTGGATGTGACAAGTAACCAGTGACAAGGAGCCAGGCAATATGGTGGAGAAAACGCCGTCAATTCACTGTTTGACCTCAAGCAAATTGGTTCACTTTTCTGGGTCTCATTTTCTTCGTCTGCTAAGTGATGGGGGAGAGGACTAGAATAGATCAGAGGTTCTTAACCTAAGGTGTGCGAACTTTAAAAAAAATATATTTAATAATTGCATTCTAACGTAACTGTTTTCCTTTGTAATCCTTTGTATTTTATTTTATGCATTTTAAAACATTGTTCTGAGAAGGGTTCCATAGGATTCACCAGGCTACCAAAGGAGTCCATGACACAAAATGGTTAGGATCCCTTTTCTAGGGGCAGCTAGGTGGCACAGCAAGTAGAGCACTGACCCTGGAGTCAGGAGGACCTGAGTTCAAATCTGGCCTCAGACACTTGACACACTTAACTAGTTGTGTTACCTTGGGCAAGTCACTTAACCCCAATTGCCTTGCCTTCCCTCTTCAAAAGAAAAAAAAGACCCCTTTTCTAGATGATTCCCAAGGCCTCTCCAACCTTTCTATATCGTGAGGCAGTTCATTCCTTGGTCAGACAGTTCTAGTTGTTAGAAAATTCTGTCTTCTTAAGCCAAAATCTGCTTCCTTATAGTTTCCACCCATTGATCCTCCTTCTGTGCTCTGTAGCTACTCCCACTGAGTCTAATGTGTCATCCACAGGCCAACCCTGAATTCTGGAGAATTCCCGATGACGTTGGGGAGCAGGGAGCTGGGCAGGGCGGTCAACACAGAGGCAAAGCCTAGCAGCCCACTCAAGGAAATGAGAATTGCTGAGTATACCATGGTGACCTGGAAAAAACTCATCTAATAAAATGATAATAACCACGGCAACAACAATAATAGTACACTTTAAATAATGATGCATTTTAAATGCACTAAACCACTTTAACAAACATTATCTCATTCAAACCTTAAGATATGGCTCACCCTCACAATGGAAGAATTGCTTAGCTTTTATATACAGCAACATAACAACATTTACAAGGAGTTGCTTGTTTTCTTTCAGCCCCATTAAATTCATTTTTAGTGGATCCATCACCCACAGAAAGTGCTCCCATTCCAGAGGAACCACTGAGCTGGCAATACTCCAGTTTTCCATCATAGTCTAATGGTTACAAAGTGTTCCCTAATACTCTATCAGATTTCTGTGCAACAGAAGAGTTAAGGCCCTCATATAATGGAACCAATTGCTTTCTGAGGTGGTAAGCTCCCCATCCCTGGAGGTATTCAAGTAGATTCTAGCTGTCTATGGATACAGTGAGTGTGTTCAGCTGATAACTTGAAAAATTGACATTTTCAACCTACTCAGGGATGATGAGGAAAGGTAACAATAACATCTGAAATTTATATTACTCTTCAAAGTTTACAAAGTACTTTATGCATGCTGTTTTATTTGAACTTTCCAATACTCCATGGTAGATGACATAGATATTTTTACCCTAGTTTGGCAGATGAGAGAACTAGGAATTGGAGGAAGTGTTTCACAGAGGATAGTTAGATGGTGCAGTGGATAGAGCCCTGGACCTGGAGTCAGAAGGCAAGTTCGAACCCAGCCTCAGACTCTTACTAGCTATGTGAGCCTGGATAATTCATTCAACTTCTGTCTGCCTCAGTTTCCTCAACTCTAAAAATGGGCATGATAACAGCACATGCCTCCCAGGGTTGTTGTAAGGGTCTAATGAGATATTTATAAAGCACTTAGCACAGGCTTGGCACATAGTAGATACTTAATGTTTGTTTCCTGCCTTCCTTCCTTCTTTCATTTCCTGTATCCCTAGGACCTAGCACATAGTAGATACTTCATAAATGCCTACTGTTTGATAAATTGACCCATTAATTTGCCTATGACAGTAAGTGTGAGAGGTAGCATTCAAACCCTGGGCTTGTTGACTCCAAATCTAGCCCTCTGGCTGCCATAACACCCTGCAACATTTATCTAATAATCAGTGGTATTTATACAGTGTCCTAAAAATCTTAGTGCCACTTTCAGCTTTAGGAGCTTAGGACACCCCATATGCCAAAATTCTTAGTGCAGTTTTAAGCTACTAACACTGGAAACTGCACTAAGACTTTTCAGATACTCTGTACGTCATGCTATGCAGTTTACAAAGTGCTTTGTACACATAATGTCATTAAAAGAATGTGTTCCCCTTCACCATTGACCTTCAGACAAAGACTGAATGACCCCTGGTTAGCTATGCTGCGGAGGGCACTCGTTTAGTTAGGGGCTGGGCGAGAAGACCCCCAAGATCCCTTCCGCCTCGAGACTGTGTTTCTGTGACCTCGAAAGTCCCTCGTGAATCAGCTCTATCACCTCTCCTGCTGGAACCTGCATCTTCCTAGGCTAGAATTTTACTGAGACAATTATTTTAATAATTCACGGAGATAAAATGGGCTGTACAGTACCATGGAAGAACACTGGCCCTGGAGTCAGAGAACCAGGGCTCAAATCTAACCTGGGATGCTGATGACCCAGGTGATAATGAGCAAGTCACTTAAACCTCCCATCTCTGAGAGAGTCTTGGCATAGGCAATCTCTGAGTTCCCTTTCATCTCTAGACTTGTGATCCTGGGAGAGTAAAAAGGGGAAGAGTAGTTACCTCAGTCACCTAAACTTGAAAATCAGGCTATTGCATGCCTGAACAATCCAGATAATTTCTTCAGCCATTCAGTATTGTGGGGAAAAAAAACACTAGCTTTGGAATCACAGGACTCCTGCGATCTCAGATACTACCTACGTGACTTTGGGCAAATCGTTTAATTTCTCTATGCATTAGTTTCCTCATCCATAAAATAAAGAGGCTGTACTAGGTAGCACTTTCCATTTTTAAATCTACAATCCTATGATCCTACTTCACTTACCTAATGCAAATGAGAGGACAGCTAGGTGACTCAGTGAATAGGGTGCCGAGCCTGGAGTTAGGAAGAACTGAGTTCAAATGTGACCTCAGATACTTACTAGCTGTGTGACTCTGGGCAAGTCACTTAACTCTGTTTGCATCTGTTTCCTCATCTGTAAAATGAGCAGGAGAAGGAAATGGCAAACCATTGCAGTATCTTTGCCAAGAAAATCCTAAGGGGTCATTGAGTCAGACATGACCGAACAACATGTGCCAAGCACTGTATTAAGTATTTTGTCAAGAAAACCTCATGGACTTGTCCATGGGATCATGAGGAATTGAACACAACTGAATGACTGAACAGCAACAATGTAAATGAGAACTAAATGAGAACATTCCACTAAATGGAATCTAATCTCAAATCAATAACCCTTGTCCTGAAGACTCTAGTCTAAAGATACCTAATTCTCCTTTCCCCTTCCGCCCCCGAAAATGCCTGCTTAGATTTTGCTGCAAACAGTAATTTTGGATTTCAATTCAGTTGGTAGTTAACAGAATTCCATGCTGTCACATTGTCTTTCCATCAGGAAGCATTTGAATTATTTTGGAATTGCATAGTAATGGAGTAGAACCAAGAAATCAGCTGGTTGCATAGTTACTCTATCCTTATAATGCATTCCTTTGAAATGCAAGATTGTCACTGCCTCCATTCTTTCATCCAGTCAGTTTTCAACAACTAATGTGAATTGTGTGGCCTTACTGGAAAAATTAATGGGATAAGTCGAAGGGCTAAAGTTTTAATAAACCTTGATGCTTTCAGCAACTAGAAACCAACCCTGACATATTCTTCTCATAGCATCATTTTCAATGGCAAGCCTTGGCCTGAAATAGCACTTGATTTCTCTCTATGGTTAAAAACACAATTATATGTATAAATTAATTCAATCCAACAAACATGTATTGAATGTGTGCTATGCACCAGGTACTTTGTTAATATCTGGAACAAAAAGGATTAAAGCTACAAGAGGCTATCCAACCCCCTCATTTTACAGATGAGGGAATTGAAGAACAAAGAAATTAAATGACTTACTGAAGGACATACAGGTAGTAAATCGCAAAATTAGGATGCAAACCAAGGTCCTCTGACTCAAAATCCAGTGCTTTTTCACCACATGTCTTCATAGAAAGATGAGATCAGACACGATCTATACCCTTATAGTTTAGTAGGGGAGATAAAATGTACACATAAATCTGAAGTCCCAGGGATAAGTGTACAGGAGTAGTATAAGCAAATTGCTATGAGAAATCCATGAAAGAAGTGATATCTTTTCTGACTATGGGGATTAAAGATTTCATGGAGTAGATAAGCCTTGAAGCATTTCAAGGGGTAATAGTTATTGTTCTTGTTCAGTCATTCTAGTCGCGTCTGCCCTTTGTGACCCAATTTGGGGTTTTGTTGGCAAAGAGACTGGAATGGTTTGCCATTTCCTTCTCCAGATCATTTTAGAGATGAGGAAACCGAGGCAAATAGTTAAGTGACTTGTCCAGGGTCATACATCTAGGAAGTCTCTGAGGCCAAATTTGAACTCAGGAAGATAAGTCTCCTGACTCCTTAACTGACACTCTATCCATTGAGACACCTAGCTGCCTTTCAAGGGGTGGAGATGATTCCAATTCATTTCCTTCCCTTTCCTTCTTCCCTCAGACCAAAATAAACTCTTAATCAACTCTCTCTTTCCCCCCTTACAACTATTATTTCCTTAAATGTACCATCTTTCTTCAAGGTCCATCCTCCATTTCCCTGTCTCTCTCCTAACATAATTATCTATTTATTATTTTCTCATATTTTTATGTTATACTTTTCCCCCTTGCCCCTCCAATGCTCCCTTTCCCAGCTTGCAAAAAAGAGATTCATAGGACCTGCAGCCTACCTCCACGTTTTTGTATTCTCTTATGGTGCTCCAATTACTAAAAATAATCAGATTCCCCTCTTGCTCCCTATTCCATCTCTAGGGTATTTTCTTCCTTTCTTCTTTTATTTCTTTCTCCTTCTTTGTCTTTCTTTCCTCCCTTCCTTTATTTTTTCTTCTTTCTTTCCTTCCTTTCTTTTTTATATCCAGGCTCCAAGTTTGTCTTTATGTCCTAATTCACTTTAGAGGTGAATGGTTTTCTGGAAGAACAATAGTTTCTTCTTCTTCTTTCCAAATATAAGCATTTTATCATTATTTAACCCTTTTAAGTTGCAGATTTGTTTATTTATTTTTATTATTTCTAGGTTTCTCTTATCTCCTGTGTTTGCATTTCAAAGACACTTCTCAGATGTTTCTCTCAAAAAGAAAGCTTAGAAGTCATCATTCTACTAAAGGTACATTTTTCCCTCTCTGGGATTAATCTCCAGCTTTTCAAAATAGGTTATTCTTGCACTTGCAAAAGTTAATAGGCCTTTTTCATTTGTTCTTTATTATGTCACATTCCATTCTTTCTTTGCTTTCTCATATTTGCAATATAGCCCTTTGTGCTTCTGAAAGAAATTCCCTAGTATAGAATCTTTCTTTGTCTTGCCAATACCTTGCAGAATTTTTTTTTAAGTGGAAGTTCTGAAGTTTAGCAAACACATTTCTCTGTGTGTTAAATTTGAGGTTTCTTTCAGGCAGTGACCTGTGAATTCTGTCTATTTTCAATAGGCAGCTAAGTGGTAGAACAGATGGAGTGCTGGACCCAGAGTGAGGAATATCTGGATTCAAATGCAGTCTCAGACACTTGTTAGGGGTGGGCAAGTCATTTAAACTCTATTCTCCTATATAAAATGAGAATAACAATAGCACCTATCTCCCAAGGTTGATGTGAAGATAAATAACGTTTGTAATATGTTTTACAACCCTTAAAGTGCTATATGAATGCTAGCTATTATCATTATTATTTTTATTACAGTCTGGTTCTGATAGTTCTGAAACTAGTTTTCTTCTATAATTTTTTGAACTGTGGCATCCAGATTTTTAATCTTATCATGATTTTGGCAGAGCTATTGATTTCTAAATCATCTCTCTTTGTCCTATTGTCAGTTGTTTTGGGTAGTAGATACTGTGCATGTCCTTCTAATTTTCCTGATGACTAACTTCATTTTAACATGTCTTCTCGTACCTTTGAATTTTTGAGTTCCCCTTCTTCAATTCTATTTTTCGAAACATCTGCTACTTTGGTAAGGTTTTCCAGCTTCTGTTCTAAGCTGTTTATCCCCCTTCCAAGTTTTTCTAGTCTGCCTTCAATTCTTTTTCTAGTATTTTAAATGGTATTTATTGCCAAGTTATTTGCTGGGGTTGGGGGAGGGGTGTTTTCTTCACTATACCTAAGAGTTTCCTTATGTTTATTCATTTCTTCATTCTCTCCACTAGCAATGGCTGGGGAAAGCTGATCCACCCTCCCACCCCAACTTTTTATTTATTCTGAACTTCTCTTGGCTCTGCAATTGCTTGGAATTACTATCATTGCAATTGCTGGAGTAATTACAGTAGTTACTTCCAGAGGGAGTAATGCCAATCCCTAAGAACAGGGCCTAGGATAGGAATGAAGGATAGCTAGCAGCCAAACATAATTCTCAGTCCTCAGCCTGAAGCAGAAAAGCTTTCAGGTCTGGCTAATAACAGTTTTTGGGCCCTTTCTCCTGTACGCACTCCTGGATGGTGGAAACATTGAGTCAGGTAAGAATGGCTGTTAAAGGATACAGTCTTTGATAGGGAGCTGGGAGAGGGGTGGTGCCAATTCATGCAATCATAGGCACCTCTCCTCCAAAGCCATGGCTCAGAATAGGATCAAATGTGAGCCAAGAGATAAAAGCCACTTCCCTTCTAACACAGGAAGAAGTTACTCCATATTAACAGTATAATCCTTTATCATCTTCTTTTGTTTTTGTTTCTTTTGGATTGCCTTACTGTAAATGCTTTTGTTCATCTCTTATGTTGTCTTTTGTTTCCTATTATTCTTGATGTGGTTTTAAAGCTCAAGTTCTTAATCTGGGATTCAGAAACTTTTTTTACTATTTTCCCCTATTCTGATAACTATAAATACATAATTGGTATATTATATATAATATATTGTATATAATACATCATGGTATACACAATGAGCAATACAATTGATTCCTTTGTAATACTATGTATTCTTTCTTAAGCATTTTTTTCTTTCTTAAGCATTTAAAAACATTATTGTGAAAAGAGGTCCATAGGCTTCACCAGACAGCTAAAGAAGTCTATGACGGAGGGAATTGAGGTTAGCCAGAAACTTTCACATCATAATCTCTATCAAAATGCTTTTAGAAGAGGTATATGTGTTTAAGAGGAGGAAGAAGAAAATTAGGAAAGCTGAAAGGACAGATGATAGATCAGAAGTATAGAATGAGACAAACATTCTCAGACATTACTGTGTTGATTTATTTTACTTAACTATATTTATTATAAAGGAGGGCTTCTGGGAGGAGATAGGTATTGAGTAAATGAGTAAATACAGGTAAGAAAAAGAGAATCAATAAACCATTAAAATACACAGAAGAAAGTCCTGAAGGAAACTCAAGGCAATTTTGTTACTACTGGGTTAATTTAAACTATGGTTGTTGTTTCATTGTTATTGTGTTTTTAAGTATGCCAGGCCAGATGTGGTAGCACATACTTCTAAACCCTGCTAATGGGGAGACTGAGGCTGATAGATTGCTTGAGTTTGGGAGTTCCGATCTTCAGTAGAACTAAAGCCTATCCAGAGTGTTAAATAAGTCTGGCACCAGTATTGTTAGCCCCAGGAAGAGGGAGCCACTAGGCTGCCTAGGGAGATATGAAACAGCCCAAGTAGGAAATGAAGCAGGTATAAGATGTGCCTATGGATAGTGGGATTGGTCCTTGTGTGGCCAATACACTTCCAACTCAGGTGAGATAGGGAGACCAAGTTTCAAAAAAACAAATTTTTTTAAAGCCATTATATGTAAGAAAAAAAATTTCAGTTTCATGAACAATTCTCTTTTTTTTGTTTTCTGTTTATTAAAATGTGAATTGATGATGATTAAATTAATAATAAAAAGAATTTTTAAAAAAGAAAGCTGGGAGGAAAGAGTCACAAGGCATAAAGAAAGGAGCCTTCAGAATAATCTACATTTACCTAGGGGTAAAGTAATAGCTGTCAAAATGTGGTCCAGGGACCCCTAAGAGTCCCCAAATCTTTTCAGGTGGGGTTTAAGGTCAAAACTATTTTCATACCAACACTAATCTTTTTAATTTTAATGCAGTAAATATGTATACACATATATATGCATATATACATACATATATATATATATATATCCCAAATAAAGCTCTCTGGGAGATCCTCAATAATTTATAAAAGTGTAAAGGGGTCCTGAGACCACAAATTTAAGAATCACTAAAGTAGAAGAGCCAAATTAAAGCTGAAAAAAAAAACAAATTATAACACTGCTTCTAATGACTCCCCTCTGATTCAATTCTCAACTGCTCCATATGTTAAAGACTTCTGGCAAGGAGACAAAAAATGAGTTTCATTTTCCTTGGATAATGACAATAATACTGAGAGAGAAGGGGGGAGGGGAGGGAAGGGAAAGAGATGGGGAAGGGAGGGAAGGAGAAAGATGGGAGCAGGGGAGGGAGTGAGGAAGAGAGGGAGGCAGGAGACAGAGAGGTGAGGGGGAGAGGGGGAAGAGAGAGAGAGAGAGAGAGAGAGAGAGAGAGAGAGAGAGAGAGAGAGAATAAGAATTTTTATCCCCGTTACACCAGAGAACCTTTAAAAGTCACTTATACCTCACACATTCTATGAGTCTGTGATTGAGTTGAGAATGGTGAAGTGAATTTTTAAAAAATGCCAAATGAGGATCATTTGAAAGAGCTAGGGATCTTTAGCCTGAAAAAGAGAAGTTTTAGCTGTAACATGATAGCTTTCATCAGGTATTTGAAGGACTGTCACTTGGAAGAGGGATTAATCTTGTTCTGCTTGGTCTCACAGAAGAGAACTAGGAGAGTTAGATGTCGCAGGAGGCACATTTTAGCTCAATATAAGGGGAAATCTCCCAATAATTCAATCTGTCCAAGAGTGAAATGGGCTGATTTAAGAAGTAGTGAGTTGCTGGGTCTGGTGGCACATGACTGTAATCCCTGCCACTGGGGAGGCTGAGATGGATGGATTAATTAAATTCAGGAATACTGTTTCAGTAGGTCTAAAACCAACCAGGTGTCTATAGCCAAGTATGGCACCAATATGGTGAGCCCCCTGCAGTGGAGAGCCTCCAGGTTGCCTAAGGACAGGCAAAACATCTCCAGTCAGAAAAACAGAGCAGGCTAAAACTTCCATGACAATTACTATTGGGGATCAGTCTCATATTTGACCATTAGACATCCAGTTTGGGCAAGATGGGGAGACCTAGTCTCAAAAAATAAAAAGGTAGCGAGTTTCCTATCACTCAAAAAGTAAAAGCAAAATGACAACTTATTATGGATATTCTAGAGAGGATTGTTACTCAGGTACAAGGTGAACAAAGTAACCTCTAAGGTCCCTTTCAAAACTCTGAGGTTCTATGATTTTATAACATATTAACATAATCCTTTACAATTTACATAAGACTGGGAATTTCATTTAATCTTCATGACCATGTGATGGTATAAATATCATTCCCATCCTGCAATTAAGATAACTAAGTCTTTGCAAGGTAAGATAGTAAGTAGGAGAACTAGAATTTAAACTTGTAACTTTCTGGATCCAAATTCAGTTTTTTTTCCTCCACTTGCTGGTGAAGACAAGATCAACTAGGTGTTTAGTAAGTACTAAATGAATCAATAAGTTAGTTAATAAATTGATGCAGGGCCTCTCAACGAGCTTAACTTCCAGGCCCAAAAACCAAGTTGGGTCCTTCAGAACTCACCTGCGGAACACCTTGGAATTAGTTCACAGTCTGAAGTTTGAAATCTATTTATCTATGCTTTATTTCCCCTGGGTGAGATAAAGGAAGTAGTGGGAAATTATCATTGTCTCACTCTTTCCATTAATTATTAGTCTTATTTACATTCGAATATAATTTCATTGGGATTAAACTACCAATAGCCTTAGCTTAAATTTCTTTTCTTAGGATTATTGACTTGGAGAAGGACTTCAGAAATAATCTTCTTCTACTCCCTCATTGGACAGATAAGGAAACTGAGACCCAAAGAGCCTGAGTCACTTTACGGAGGTTCTACAAATAAAGAGTAGCAGTTTGAACTCAGTTCTCTGCATTCCAGATCCAGAATTTTTTCCACTATAGGAGTTGCCTTTTCCTTCCACCACCCCCGTCCAAGTTCATTCCTTTCCTAGGTTGATATTCTAGTGCCTTTTTACCTTTAAAAAAAACCAAATGTTAGTATGTCTTCTTTCTGTGTTTATTTCAACTAGCCTTTGGCCCCTTTCTTGGAATTCACTACAAGCAATACTGTATCCTTCATTTGACAGTATCCGTGTGTGTCCCAGTGAGAGAGCATTTCCTAAGGTTTTAGCACTCGTGGCTTCTTTCCGTAAGCTGATCTCAGAGCACACAATCCATCAGACTACCAGTATGATGGAAAAGCTTTGGACTTAATAAGTATAAAAGTGGCCATGGGGACTTCTCAAGTTACTTAAACTATTAAAAGAGCCATTGGGATCCCCGTCAGCAATTACACCCTGTAAATGATTAAAGATGTCTCTAAGATGTTTGAGCTACTAGAGTGTGAAAGCCATTTAGCATTTTGGCTGTACAGTGCCTAGTGGAGTGTTTTGCTCTCCTAGTTGTCACACAAGCATTTTCTTTTTCTAAAAGGTTGGGTTTTTTTTTTCTCTGTCTCCTGCACATTTTTAAAACCTATTACTCTCTCCTCAAAATCATGATCTGGTCATAAAATCTGTTGATAATTGAACTTGAAAAATAGTCTAATTAAGGTTCTTTTTTCCCACTGGCGAATTTTTTTTAGTACAAGGTAAAATATGTTTCATTCCTTAGGAAAAAAAATCCTGATATGACTAAGATTCAATTCCATTCAATAAATTTTTATTTAAGACAGCTTTTATTGATGCATTTTTTACATCACTATCATTTCCTAATGACCTCCCCACCATCATCATAAAACTTTCTGTTGTCACAAAGAAGTATACATAAACAAAACAGGTCAGCTTCTTGGCCATTTCTGACAATTTATGCCTTATTCTGCACCTACAATCCACCACTTGTCTGCTGAGAGGAGGGAGGTATATTTACTCTATATTGACTCTGGGGTCAACTGCTCATCTCACTGATTAAAGTTCTGATGCCTTCTTTCTAAGTTTTTTTATCCTGTTTTTATTTACACTCTGTTTTTACATTCCCTTCATAGACAAATATATCTCTCCCCACTTCCTACATAGCAAGCCACCATCTCCTAACAAAGATTTTAAAAGAGAAAAAAATCAGCTCAATAAAATCAACCAAAACATTTGATGTCTTTCAATGTTGTTCTCCTTCTACATTATTGTAGTCCATGGATAGATTGTTCTCCCGGTTCTGTTTACTTCACTCTATGCCTGCTTATGTGCAAGACAAGAGGCAGCATGACATAGGAGATAGAGAGCAGGGCTTAGAATAAGGAAGATCTAGGTTCAAGTCCTTCCTCTGAGCATAGGTCTGTATATGTATGTGTGTGTATATGTGACCATGTGTAAGTAACTTAACCTCTCAGTGCCCATGAGAGCATTTTAAATTGTGGATTTCTACCCCATGTGCAGTCCCCAAAAAATTGGCAACAGTAAAAGGTTTCTGAACTTGAAACAACCAAAAATTAATTTAAAATCAAATCGTGTGCTGAATTCAAGGTGTTTCGGGCAGCACTTGCCCATGTTGCATCACACAACTTCCCTGCAGCCTTCGTTCTAAAAATGCAACAAGCACATTTTGCCCTGAGCATGCTGTCACACCCTGAGCAACACCAAGGAATAATGTTGCAAGTGGAAACAGTTTAAGAAGCCCTGACCTAGGTAATTCTCTAAGACTGTAAATCACAGATAAAGTGTCATCATCGAGAGTTTCCAAACCATGTGCTCCCTCACTGATAAAATTTGGTCCAGATCAATAAAGAAAAAACAGAGTATAGTGACATTTCCTAAAATTCTTATGAGAGAAGTACCCAACATACTGCACTATATCACAAGTCCTTCATGAGAAAATTGTCAAGGGGTCAAAAGGACAGAGCTGTTATATCAACCTCTGCTCCTTCTATGCAGCTGCATAACTCCCCCCTACAAGAAGGGTGGCCATTAATTTCAAGAAAATAATAATCCACCCACTCAAATTGAACATTATGACATAGCATGACAGAAAATCTATTAGAGGAAAACTAGGTGGTGGCCTTTTTTGTGCTCTTCAATACACACACACACACACACACACACACACCACCATGCATATTTAATTAGAAATAACTGCCAACAGTAAGTGAGATGGATGACTCAGAGTTTAAATTATGAGCCCTGGTCATATACTTGAATCACATCTAAGACTTGACATATATAATGAACAAGTAGATAGACAGATCCAATCCACAAACAGTTATTGAAGTAAGATTTAGGTTATTCAGATGAAAACTACATTTGACAGTGAGCCATCTTCAGTCATCTTGATCTACATCTTATCACTGGACCTAGATGGCTCTGGAGGAGAAAGTGAGACTTTTCACAGCCCTCCTTCACTTAAATCCAATTGCAAGTCATGGCATTGCCTTCCTGACATCATGGTCTTCTTCCAGAATGAAGGACGAACAACAACAAGAGAATTTCCACCAGTCAACAAGTAGAAGCTTTAGGCGTCGCTGAGACTGTCCTGGAAGTACAAGAGCGGGAACCAAGTCAGATCGGAGGTCCCTGGATCCTAACAGAACAGTAATCCTGTGCTTCAGTTTGTTTGGACAAACTTTGATATGCCTCGATCCATTTTCTACACAAGACAGGGCAAAGGGGCAAGGAAAAGACCGTAGTAGTAGTAGTAGTATGGTAGTAGTAGTAGTAGTAGTAGTAGTAGTAGTAGTAGTAGTAGCGGCAATAACTAACATTTATCTAGTGCTTTAAGGTTTGCAAAGTATTTTATAAATATTTCTTCCACATAACCCTGGAAGGTAGATGCTATTACTCTCCCCACATGTTACAGATAAGGAAACTAAGGCAGACAGAGGTTAAGTAACTTGCCCAGGGTCACACAGTCAATAAGCATCTGAGGGTAGATTGAACTCTGGTTTATCTGGAATGCAAGTCCAGCACTCTATCTACCTGCTTAGTAAAAAAAAAAAAAAAAGGTTTAGATTAGGTGTTAGAGAGATCTTTATGACTACAAGGTCTGCAACACACTGGTATAGGTTATCAAGAGAAATTGTAGCATCCTTTTTTTTTTCCAGTGACCTTAAGAGAAAAGATGACAATTATCTGGATTGGTGCCTGGCTCCATAACCCCCTCCAGGCTTAGTTGACCTGGGTCCCCAGAGGGTGGCTGATTGTTCTCAAAATTCTAAGAAGTTGTTTTTATTACTGCTGCTCACGAGACTCAATCGAGTGTGCTCCCTAATATTGATATTGGTCAATTAATATAACAAGGACAAAAGTGACAAAAATATCTCTCTGATCAGGGGCGTACTCTGCATTCTACACACATATGGTCCCTGGGAAGAGTAGAGAGCATGCTAAAACTTAAAACATAAAGGTACTATAAGGAACATGTGAGATTTAAGGGCACCCTTTGACTCTTGGCCTTGGGAGTACTCTTCTCCCCTCAAAGAGTCTCCATTCACTTGGCTTTGGAGCATGCATCAGTTATGGATAAGTATGGACCCTTACTCAGCTGAGCCAGCTCCAAACTGAGCGCTAAGTCTTGGCTACTAGGTCAATCCACTGCCGTACTTACTCCTGATAGGACTCAGCAGCTGCTGTTACTGGCTCCAGTAGCTGTTGTCAGGAACTCTCTCCTTGGAATACTCATTCATCTAAGATCAGGAAAGAAAAAAACAGAGGGGGTGGGGGGGGTGGAGTACCATGCACTCAAGGACACACAGTGGCCAGAAATCAGGCAGCCAATATCCCTCTCCCTCCGGTGGCTCACAGCAGTTCTTGGCTCAATCACTGCCAGGAAGGAAAATGCGAAAGTGGTTAAGGTTGGGGTGTGTAGATCCTTTTGTATATGAACTCGATCCTGGCTCTGTGCTTCCTGAATCATCAGTCATTCTAGTTCTGAAACCATTTAGAAGGCTTTTATCACAACACAGTACAGAACTGAGACATCACAGTCAAAATCAACTTCAGAAATTCAACATGTTGGACTGAAAACAGTAAGAATGTCCAATTAGGCTTCAAGAATGAGGTTCTCATTGACTAGTCACCCCCATTTTAAACAAATGATTGAAAAAAAACATTTATTAAGTGATTACTCTGCGACAAGGACATTGGCATGGTCTAATCTCGGTTCATCTGTAACTCCTTCCAGGGCTTGTATAGAATTGAATTCTCTATCTCAGTATCTTGTCCTATACATGGAGAAGAAAAGTGACTGTACAAAAAGGGGTAAATTCAGCTCTGCCCCAGTGAGAAGAGATTACATAAAATAATGCCAAACTGAGGAAGGAATCCATCAATATCCCACTGGGTGGGGGGGGGGGAGGTGGGGCGGAATGGCATTTTCGTATTAGAAATGATTCCTTCTAATTTCATAGGTAATGAGACAGAGTAGCACATAAGACCCAAAATACATGTTGACCTCCATGAATGTGATAGGAATAAAAATAGCATCTGTTTAAGATCAGTCACTCTACTAAGATGACACCATTATCTACTATATGACATCATCTCTATCAATGTCAGGGAGCTTGCATGTGACACAGCGTGTCGTTGTCGGGCGGAGGAGGGTGGTAAAGAGGAAAGCAATAAGCATTTATATAGCTCCTATTATGTGCCAAGCTCTGTACTAAGTGCTTTTTTTTTACAAGTTTTATCTAATTTGATGATTTGATATCTTCTCATGGCAAATAAATGGTATGATTTAGGGAGACTGGTCTCATTACTTTACAGTAACACCTCATATCATTGGGATAATCCTAGAAAAAGATGCACAAAACCTAGATTCTAGGACAGTGTGGAATGGTGGGGAATACACTGATTTGGAGTCAAAGAACCTAAATTTAAATTCCAAATCCACTATGTGCTTCCTTTATGACCTTGGGAAAATTGCTTAAATTCATAGAACCCGAAATTCCTCATCTCTAAAGTGAAAGGATTAGATCTGTGAGGTCCTTTCTAATTCTAAATCTATGACCCTGTGATCTAATCCTAGGTCATTCGGCATCTGGTTTTTGTGCATTTGGGTCACACAGAAAATGTGATCTAGTGGGGAAAGCACTGAGCTTATATGTTCAGTAGTCAAGAAATTCAACCTCTAGTCCAGACTTAACCATCAGCAGGGCCAGTGCAATTTATATGCATGGTAAAAGATTGGTTGCCTGTGTGGAAGGATTCAAGGGGCTTTGAAAGTGCCCCTCCTTTTGGCCTGCCACAAAATCTACAAATTCTTGCCATTTGTCATTCTTTTGTGTTGCAGCAAAGGCGGGCCCTATTAAAATATAATTATATACATCATCTGAGAAGAGTAACACATAAAATCATTATTACCCATTAACAATTTACCTTGAATTGGTTTGTCAAATTAGTTACCTAGCCATCTAGCAAGTTCATTAAGGACTGAGACACAGGCTTAGTAAATGCTGATGAATTAGGATGTTGCAAGATGGGATACTTTCAGCAACGGTGGGGTTCTATGGTGAGTGAGAGGTCTGAACAATTGAGAATATATAAATGTGAACAGATGAGTGCACTTGGCCCTTGAAAGTAGGTGCAAAAGATTTTGTATCACCTACGTCACAATTTTGCCTAGAGACAGCCTTGGCCAAAAACTAACTCAGTGACCTTCAACAACATGCTAATAAAAAGAAAACACATCATCAACAAATATAGTCCAACAAAGTGAAAGAGGAAAAAAATAAAAGACTAGACTTTTAATGGAAAAAAGCCAAAAATATCAATGACTTTTCTTTCATAAATACTAAAGCATAAACAGCTTTATACTTAATCATGTTGAGGAGGTCATAAGCCTTCATACTAGTAGGAAATAAGCCAGATTCCATTAAAAATACTCAACTGTCAAGTTCATCCCCCTGCCAGCTAACAAAAAAGTACCAAGAATATCACATTCTAATCTGTTTCAAATTTGTTGATCACAAGAAATCCTTTGACTCACTAGGACATAAAATTCTCTTCCTTAATAAGATTAGAATCAGTTCAACTATATAGATGGGCTTTCTGAAAGTAAGGGGCCACAATTGTGCAGAAGAATCAAAATTATAGTGTTAGATAGTCCATGCCCTACAAATCTATTCAGACTGAAACAGTCAGAGGGTCTCCTTCCTGCAGCTGTCTAGAGTCTTTTTTCTTTCTCTGGCCTCTGAGGTTACCTATCAAGCCCAACCAGCATTCCTTTGACCTGGTGGGTTTGCAAAACTATTCAGCCAATTCACTTACGTACAAAGCCTTCCTGTCTACTAACCACCAACACCTCTAGACTTCCCATCAGCAAATCATAGCTTTGCAGGGCATCCCAATCTTATTAGTCTTATTTCCTACCAAACTCTACCTAGCCCATTCCTGCTTATTTATGAACTTAGACATGACCTTCATGATTTAGTTTACATTCCAGAGGTGAAATCTGGGTGTGTCATTAATTAGCCCATACATCTGGGTATGGTACAGTTAATTAGGCCAATAGATTAAGATCCTCTATAGTCAGCTATAAAAATAGGTTGTCGGAGAACCTAAGTACAAACCAACTATAGGCCTAATGTTGGCTAGGATCAGAACTATAACTAGCGATTTTTGCACCTGGGGCAATTGACAATAACTGGAAATGGGTTGGTTCAGATGGGGTTTTCTCAGTCACCATGAGATTTTTAAGCTGTTAAAGGCTCAAGAAGTGCCCCTAAAATATAGCTGTTGCATAGAAGCAAAGGACAGAAGCTGGACCAGGCAGGGGAAAAAGCACAACACCAGGAAGGTACTGCTCAGAATTGTCTAAATTTTCTACCCTGGAGCAAAGTTCCAATGGCCCCATCCTAGTTATGTCCAGGGCAAGACAATCTGTAGTTATGGAATATTCCCCAAGGCTATCTTAGCTATCCTTTGCATTTCCTCACTTTCTTGTGAAGCCCTGCTGTCCCCTTTTAAGCAGTTCACTGTGTCTAATTTAGTCTTTGACGTACTGATTTTCCACCCTTCAAAGATCCTCTTGGGTAGATATTTAGAAAAACATATTACTGTGTGTACTGTAATACAAATTTGATTCAATTTCCTGACTCTCCACAGCTAATCTTCACCCTCTAATTTCTTAATAACTTGTTCTAGGACGTTCTGCTAGTCTTAAAAGGCATATCCAGCCAAGATTGCCTGAATTAGTTTGTAGCTAGACTCTTGTCACTATTTCTTTTCTTGTATACTGACACAAGAGGAGCAATAAAAGTCAGAGGCAGACTCTACGTGACCAGTCATCAAGGTCTCTAACCCAGAGCCATTCCCTAAACAGGATGTTGGTTTCTCCATGATGCCAGAAGACAGAGCAATAGACCGGATCAGGGCTGAGGTTAGGAAGAACTAGTAAAGGTTTTTGGGTTTGGGTTTGGGGGGATTTGTTTGTTTTTGTGGCATCTCCCACCTCCTATTTCAGTGTCCTCTCTCCTCCAAGACATAGTAATGTAAGGTATACTGTCTCTTTGAGGCATTTTAATAAGTAGCAAATAATGATAAAATGAAACTATATTAACATCAATTGCTCTGGGGTCCAACAACCCCTCCCCATACAGACCTGACTTTCCCACATAGTATTCCTCCATCTTACATGTTGTATTACTAAAAACCCATTCTAAGCTTTTGCCAAGTTGAAGGCATTCTGATCAATTAATTCATTAAGTTATTAAAGATAACAAGACACTAGATAACAAGATAAAGATAACAAGATTTTCACAACAGTTCCTTAACCCAAAGTGAGAAAGCTTTCCAATGAGAGAATTTCAGAGATGAGTGGGAAGCCAATGAAAATGACATTCCCAGTAAGGAAACCTTCCCATTTCTCTTAAATCACATGATAATAGATATCTGCTTACTCCATCTGATAAGTTCATCCTTGCCTAAGCAAGGATAACTAACCCTATGACTCATGACTATGAGGTGTGATATACTAATGATGAGAGACTTCAATTATCCAGACTTTCTCTCTCTTTCTCTGTCTCTCTCTGTCTCTCTCTCTCTCTTTCTTCAAATCAGAGAAGTTAATAATTTCTTGACTTGCCTTAACAATAGTTTCATTCTTCAATAAGAAGAGGAAGCAATGAGAGAACTTCCATTCTGGATCTGATTTTTGCCAGTACAGAGGAGAAGGTTGCTGAAGAAATGATAGGAACGCCGGGGCGGAGCCAAGATGGCGACTGGAAAGCAGTAACTGGCGTGAGCTCCCCACCAAGTCCCTCCAAAAACCTATGAAAAAATGGCTCTGAACCAATTCTAGAACTGCAGAACCCACAAAGGGGCAGAGGGAAGCAGGGCTCCAGCCCAGGTCAGCCTGGATGGTCTCGGGGTAAGGTCTGTCCCGAACAGAACTCCCAG
>CM053624.1:123971888-123998305 GCA_028646595.1 Phalanger gymnotis
ACCAAGCTCTACTTGGGCAATCACTACAGGGAACAAACAGTCCTGGACTTTCCAAAGTCCCGAAGACATACATCTCCCCCTCAATACCCTTTTTGAGGGCCCACCAGCAGATGCAGGCTACCTGCTCTGTTCTACTTCAGGATGCTCAACCACATGTGCCTGCCCTTGTATTACGGCCTACAACCTCCCCTCAACTGACCTTGGTGACTCCCTGTGTGTCTCACTGGGCAGCATTAGGGACTCGAACCAACCCTTGGACCCGTTACTCTGTATTCGTGTAATCAAGTCTGACCCCTGGCACCCCAAGCTCAATCTTATTGTCCTAAACCCTTTGGACCCAGCCTGGAGAGGCCCAGTCTCTCGGGTACTGACACTCATTATTATCCCTTGGGTGACCATGGGGTTTCTGCATGTGGGAGAGATGGTGACCCTGACTGTGACCAAGAAGCCTTTACCAGGTCCCCATTCCATTGACCCAATAGGGAACCTAGCCATCCCTGCCTCAACTCCTATTACTCAGGAACCCCATACCTATCAGGTTTCCTTGCTTGCCCTTTTATTGCCTGTTCATAAGACACTTAACAGCTCTAACCACATACTGGGCAAAAATTGTTGGATCTGTGTTAAGCCCCAGCCTCCTTACTATGTAGCAGTGACACTAAATGCCTCCACCACCCCTGCCTCCAACATGCAGAACTGTGAGTGGAACCAACCACGGCTCACCTTTGGGGATATACAGGGAACAGGCCTTTGCCTTACATCATCTAACACCACTTTATCCATTTCTCAGTATGGCTCCCTTTGCAAACAAACTCAGGAGATTCAGGCCTTCAGCTCAGACTACTTCCCGGCCCCTCCAGGAGCCTGGTGGGCGTGTCACGACAGCCTTACCCAGTGTGTCTCTGCTACCGTGTTCCTCAGACACCAACAACACCCAGAGGTCCCCCTGTGTATCTTGGTGGCCATAATTCCCCAGGTTTCCCTCCTCCCGGGTGAGGAAGGCTGGCGCTATTTTTCCCCCAAAGGGCAAGTGTGTTACCGTAAAAGGGGAGCAATACTACTCCTCATCCCTCCCCATCTTAGTGGGCCTGGGGCTTGTGGGCTCCGCCTCCACTGGAACAGCAGCCCTAGTCAAAGGGGATCTCAACTATAAGGCCTTAAGTGCACAGGTAAACACTGACCTCTCCCACATACAGCAGTCCATCTCAGTCCTAGAAAAACAAGTGGACTTGGCAGAAGTGGCCCTCCAGAACCGCAGAGGCCTTGACCTTCTTTTTCTCAAGCAGGGTGGCCTATGTGTGGTCCTGGGAGAGGCTCGTAGTTTCTATGCTAACAACTCTGGGGTAGTGCGGGACGGTCTGAGGTTGGTACACCAAAATATTGCCAATAGACAAAAGGAGCTGGAAAACTCCGAGAGCTGGTATCAGTCCCTGTTCCGTAGATCCCCTTGGCTCACTACTCTGGTGACAACCCTGGCTGGCACCCTCCTCCTCTTCATTATTGCTCTGGTTGTGGGTCCCTGCCTCATTAATCATTTTCTACAATTTGTTAAGTCTCGCATAAACTCTATTAAACTACTATTGATTAGGGATCTCTATTACCGATTTGCAAATCCCAGTCCCCCTGATTCTTGTGACAGATCCCGTGAGAATGTGTCAAAGAATTGACACACTTTGAAAAAAAGTGGGGAATGTTATGCCCTACCCCCCGCCCTTTCACTTTCTCCATCCTGCCTCAGCTTGTCCCCCGGTTTGCGTCCCCATCTCCACGGAAATGATCCTGCCTCAGCTTGTCTCCCTGTTTGTGTCCCCATCTCCACGGAAATCTAATTGTGTTCTTTCCCTTTAAATACTTTTTCTCTCCCTTTGCTCAGGGCTGTTCAATTTGAGTAATTACTCTGAACAGTCGCGAGCTTCAATAAATCCACATCTAAATTTATATCCGGGTCTCGCTCACTTTTTTTCAGCACAACAATAGTATCCATGGAAACTAAGCTTGGGTAACATCATTTCATACAGTACTCTACAGAGTTAAGTCCACGCACCAAATTTAACCATTTTTTATTAAAACCATACACAGAATTTACATGTGGGGTTTTTATGGCACTGTTTATTACAAATTTCTGATAAAGGAAAATAACACCACAGATGTTTTACATTTAGACTTTGGTGATAAGAATACAATATAGCTCATTACATGAAGGACCATGACATCAGAAGCACCTGAGAAATCCAGCACACAGCTGATTATCATCTGCTTTCATATAGTCTGTCCTTCATTAAGAACCTAATTTGGTATTCATCACTTCTTTTAAAGAAGTTCATGGATACTGATGCTCCCTCCTCAGGAATGGACAGATCAACAGCTAAGGAAGGACAAAGCTCCCATTGCCATTCATCCTGTGTACCAGACTTGAAAGGGAATTGGCCTAAATGACTATAATGCCAAAGAAATAAAATAATTTCATATTTCCAAAGATATTATTTTCTTTGTGGTAATTGGCATTATTTCTTCTTGCTCAGCATATGTAGATGTAAAGCTGTGCCACCCAAACGAAGCCCGAACAGATTAACCCATTTCCCCCAGAAGCTCAATCCCGTCCTTGTATATAAAAAGAATCAGGGCCATAGGATCCTGGACTCCAGGACGACAAAAGGTCCTTGTCATCTGTCTAGCCAACTTACACATATTCCACAGATCCTGCTCAAACGATCCTGACAGGCTAAGACCTCACACACTCCCTTCAACCTAGAGAAGAGAAGAAGCCACCACAGCATCCCTAACCACATCTCAGCTAGTTGCTCCCAAGTACTATGTGCCTAAAGAGAGGGACCAAGGTCTCTACTAGGATTGGTTTCTACCTCAAAAGGAGAAACAGTTCTGGGAGTTTGGGGAGGAGAGAGCTGCCATGGCCATAGATACGCATTTAAGAAGCTAGAATCAAAGTAAAAAAACATAGGTTGGTGGCCAAATGTTTACAATTAATAATGTCATCTATCTTATCCCAGGGGCTCTTTTAACCTTTGCCAAGACAAGGAGGAAAAAATGTGTGTGTTTTAGCAGTGTATTTTGCAAGGGCAAACAGTAGTAGCCAGTTAAATGATTTATTTATGACTAATTTTAAAAACAGAAGGTGCCTCTTTTCCTGAGTCCTTAGCAAAATAAAGGAATAAAATAAAATAACAAAAATTTAAAATAATCCTATTTTTATTTTTTCCTACAGCACCCTCACAGTTTAGAACAGTTTTCTCAGTATAGATCTTACATCCATAGATTTATAAGCATCTAGATTAGATTACAGCATAGGTGTTAATTTTCAATTTATAATTAAATGTAGCAATTGAAAATAAGACACCTATAACATAAAAATTCCATTCATCTGGATGAAAATATCTTAACAATGTTATAAATTCAATGCCAGCTTGAATCCCTGTCCATACAAAAGTATGAATTATTTATTTCATTAAGGAATATACTGACGTATCATATTTTAACAATGATAAAATTTCTAGTACATTACACAGTTTTAAAATACATAGCATCTCATTTTTACATCACATTTTTGAACTATCATGCCTTCTATTTTGTCAGCAAAACCTTCAGGGTACAGTGCATTGACATAATAAAAACAAGGCACAATAATACACTTACAATAATTATTATAATATACAAAGTATTTTTCTAGTTTTTAAGCTTCATTTTGGAAACATTTAGGAAATGGTTCATAAAAATCCTGAAAAACCATCACATCATATTGTAATTAATGTGCAATTCTGCATAAAAAGTTTACTGTGAGCCATAATTCCATTATACAGAATATGGTTCTCATCACATAAGCTGTGGAAAGCTAAAAAGTATTCAGATAACTCATGTTTTATTTTAGACATCTGAAATATCCAGATAACTAAAGCAATTTTTGGCTCTACATTTTCCAGAAAATAATCTTGATTGTCACTTTATTTTCAAATACATAATAATCTATATGGCAGATGAAGAAGCATCATGAATCCCTTATAATACTTGAATCGGATTCAAGTAGTATTGAATCCAAATAGAATAAATTGCAATTTTTAAAAAACTGAAAACTCAAATTATCCTGGAAATTCCAAGTGAAAGGGAAAGAATTAAAGGGCGCAAACACAGAAGGAAATGTACAGACAACAATAAAATCCAAACATAGACTTAAACATTGAATTATTTCTTCTGTCAAGAGATATCTTTTGCATACCAACTGCTCTAACAAATTCATTAGCTTACTAACAAAAACCTCCATACTGACATTTTTAAAATGATGAACAGTCTTGGCTAAAGTATCACTACAATAATTTAAAATTTTAATTCACAGAAGAAAAATATTTTCAAGAGTTTTCAGTCTTTCTAAAATGGAACAAATTCCATAGAATTTATATTTATAAGTGAAATTAAGTTATAAAAAAGTACTTACTCTTCTTACCTAAAGATTGTCTTCACAACTCAAGTTAAAGATTTAGGCCCATGACACATTGTTTGGTGCATGCACATCCTGGAGGAGCAAACCATACTGCACAAACATCCAGGCTCCTAGACCCACTGACAAACTCTTCTTTTAGATCATCACTGTCCCAAATCTCTTTACATAGGAGAATCTTGTTTCTTTAGCTGATGAATTTGCTTCTGTATCTGGTCTTTATCAAGTTTCATTTTGGCTTCAAGAACTTGTCTGAGTGATCCTATGCTTTCATAGATGGCTGCAAACCCTTATAAAGATGTAAATTTCACAAAAGTTAAAAATTTGCAAATGCTGTGTCAAGGCTAAATTCTATATCAAAATAGAAATTTTAATTACAATGCAATCCAACTGATTGCAGAAACAAGTTCAAAATGAAGTTTCAACCTTATATTTAAAAGGCCCTGACATCAAAAAGTAACCTTTTAGGAAATGATTAAGGAAAGACACATTAACATTTCCTGGGCCACTTCCTATTATTAATTGCCTCAGTGGTATATTTAAAGTATGTCCATAAACTAATTCATGAAATTATACAATATTAAGTGACAATAAAATACCCCAACAAGAATTAATTATACTGTGATATAATCCAATAGACATTTCCCTAAGTAATTCAATAACCTATTTGGACAATATTATAGCCCAACAAAGTAGTTTCTACAGAACTATATTACCAAGTAATTATCTAATTTATACATTGACTGTCAGTTTCTATCTTTAAAAATAGTATTAAAACTTTTAATATTTTCAACAGTCATTCTTAAGCTAATAAATAATTTTAATTTCCACCTGACAAAAGAAAAACAAATTAGCACATATGGAGAATTAATTCCTTCATATGCTTGGGATGAGAGCAGCACGAGTAGCACAAGCAGATCTGTGAAATACATTGAAAATCATGTTTCCTGCCCCAGAAGGATGACAGACTAAATTTCCTTATACCCTAAAAAGCAGGTGAAGGTGTATACTGATTTCTGTATCATAATGAGACCTTGGATGTTATGCTAGAAATTTATTCACTGTCTGTTTGGGTAAAAGATGAAACCTAAATAGGCAAGTTAAGTGGCTAGCACAACAATTTGGTTCCCGACATAGTCCTCCTTTACGAATGCTGAAAACAGCTTACTTTAGCCAGCAAAGGGTAATTGTTTACATGGAATTTCAAGACCATTTTTATAGATTAATACACCATAACTGTTCAGGAAAGTGGCTTGGTATACTTTTGGAACACTACGGTATGCTTACTTTTACTATTAACATAGTTTCTAAAAGATGGTGGAGAATGCTACAGATCGTTTTGTTTTTACATCAAAGAGAATATAAACTACATTTATTTATTTTTCGCCCTACCAGCATTGACTTCTGCTTTCATTTCTTTCATCTCTTCATTCATCTGCAATTCAATCTTGCTGATTCGGATATTGATCTTCTCATCGTCAGATTTCAGTCTCTGTGCTTCCATATTTTTCTTTTGTATCTCTTCTATTTTATCAAGCTTTGCTGACATCTGACTGAACTTCTTCTCTATGGTCCTTTCACTGATTTCCTAGGATGGATGAAAATAATTGCACTTAATCACTCTAGAATGAAACTGCATTTCACGCGGGGAGTATTGATGTCACTTAATCACTGTGCTGGACATGAACATAAACAATGGGCCAATTAAATTCAGTACATTTGTTAAGCACCTACAACGTTCAAGGCAATGAGGATACAATAATTAAAAATGACTGGAAACAACAGTTCTTGCCTTAAAGAAAATTATCTAATAGGGAATTGAGAAAGGGGAAAGAAAGCAGACGTACAAAAATAAGAATGATATAAGGGCAAAAATTAATCAGTCAAACATCTATTAGGGGCTTACTATGTTCCAGGCACCAGTCATACAAATAAAAAGAAACAGTCCCTGCCCTCAAGGAGCTTACAGTCCAATAGAGGAGACAACTTGCAGACAAATATATACAATGCCAGCTATACACAGGATAAACAGGGAATAATTAATAGAGAAAAGGCACTAGAATTAAGAGGAATTGGAGAAGACTTCCTGTAGGAGGTGGGATTTTAATTGGGACTTACAGGAAACCAGAGAGGTCAGTAGTCTGAGTAGAAGGAGGAAAACATTCCAGGCATGGGGGACAAGCAGAGAAAATGCCCAGAGCTGAGAGATGAAGCACTTTGTGGAACGGCCAGGAGGCCAGTGTCACTGAATCAAAGAGTATGAGTTGGGTTTTAAGGTGTAAGAAGACTAGAAAAGTTATGAAGGATTTTTAATGTCAAACAGAGCATTTTGTATATGATCCTGGAGGCGATAGGGAGCCATGGGAGTTTGCTGAGTAGGAAACATGGTTGGAGCTGGGCTTTAGGAATCCCTTTGGTGGCTGAATGGATTGGAGTGAGGAGAGACTTAAGGCAGGCTGACCCACCAGCAGCTATTGCAGTAATCCAGGTCTGAGGTGACAAGGACCTGCACTGGAGTGGTGGCAATGTCAGAGGAGAGAAAGAGGTGTATTCAAGAGATGCTGAAAAGGTGAAATTGACAGGCCTTGTCAATAGCTTGGATGGGGGGAGTGTTTAGGGGGAAAGATACAAAGATAGGAAGTATTATAAGAAAATTTGAGATGCAGGAAAATCTTTTTCAACTGGAAGGGATCAGAGAATAAAAGAACTGGCAAATGAGTTCATCCTTAAGGAAGCAAAAGTTTTCAAAAGTTAGAGATACAGAGTGCTTTCCAGCCATAAAGGAGAAAGAGCCTGCACAAGTGCAGGAGAAGGCACAGAAAATGCAAGTCTTGTGAAATAAGGCCAGCACCAGGGGATGGAGGGCCTTGAAAACCAGCCTAAGGAGTTTGTCTTTTTGACTATAGGCATTAAGGAGCCACTGAAGGTTTTTGAAGAAAGGGAGTCACCATGCTTAGATCTGTGTCTTAGGGAAAGTTATTTTGGCAGCTGTGTGAAGAATGGATTGGAGAGGCGAGCACTAGTCCTAGTCAAGAACTAGAGTAATACTAGTATGATTAGAGATGATGGAACCTAAGAGCTATCACGGAGACAGACTCAACAAGAGGACTCGGCACCTGATTCCATGGAGGAAGAGAGAGGGTGAGGAGTGACTCCCACGTAC
This sequence comes from Phalanger gymnotis, assembly GCA_028646595.1. Taxonomy (NCBI): domain Eukaryota; kingdom Metazoa; phylum Chordata; class Mammalia; order Diprotodontia; family Phalangeridae; genus Phalanger; species Phalanger gymnotis. Next base: position 123,979,499 of record CM053624.1, read on the forward strand.
CCAAAATCTACAGAAATCAATGTGAATCTAATGCATGTCGAACTATGGGTCAGTTGGATTCCAGCAGATGATCTAAAGGAACCTCAATAGTCTTTTTCACTGTTTGTCTTACTTTAAGAGTTGGTTCATGGAGGCCGTGTCTAAGAGTCCCAAATAGGCTGGCTGTGGTATGGCAAAATTAGAGGGAACCAGACATTGATGATTTTCTTCATTACTAACTCAGATTCATGCATGGTCAATTCAGGAGCACTGAATTTGAGAACAGAAACCTGGGTCAAACTACACTGACCAATTCCATTACCAATCAAGAAGCATACATCTCAATTCACAAGTGCCTACCATGTGCCAGGAGTTTATAAACATGGGCTCAGCATATTTCTAGCAACAAATACATTTCTTAGCTTAATGATAAAACAAAATACAAGTTAGAAGGAGAAAGGGTTGGCTAAGAGGAAGATGGAGGGATAGTGTTGATAAGTGATCATGGAATCATGTTATCTAGCACAATCGCCTTGTTTTGCCGATGAGATTTAGGCCCACGGAGGTAAAGGGAATTAGCCAAGGTCAGTGCAGTATTATTACAAGGCTGCGATTCAAGCACAGAGCCTACAACTGCAATTCACTGTGCTATGCCATCCGAGGTCATAAACTAATAAAAATGAGTCAGCCAAAGAGCTTTGCTGCCCAATAACTTCTGAAAATGGGATGTGTAGCTGGTTGGTCAAGGAAGTTCCCTGATCAACTTAAGCTCTGGAGTAGTTAGTTTTTGTTTGGGACTTTGTATCTTCCTAGGAAGGGTATGGAAATGCCCCACGGAGGCTGGGTTTGGTTTAAAGGAGATGAATTAGTTGGCCATACTGTTGAGGGAGGAGTCACTCATTTGTTCTGTCCTATGAAAGGATGGCATCAGACCTTCTCAGTCCTTTTTCCTTTTCTTCCAAAAAAGTCCTGGGAGTACATAAGAGCTAAGAGGGAATCTAGGTTCTTCATTGAAGATATCTTACCCACATCTGTAGAAACCTAGACCACATCTTAGTTTATATTAAAAGTTTCCTGGAGTAAACTCTGGGTGGGGACACAAGATCCAAAGAGTGTTATGAGGGAAAGCAGGCAAAGGGCATCCCCTAAGACAGAACCAAGTCCATGTAAAGCCAGAGCTTAGGATTCTTGACTACCTACAACATCTTGAGAACTATCCCAGCAATCATCGTTCTCTTTGGACCCCTACATATGTAAAATTTGTTCTACATCAAATTTTCAAACAAGTCTGTGGAACTCTAAGCAGTTACTAGGAGTCCTCAAGCATAAGAACAGAAGCAAATGAGAAAAATAATGGCAACTATAATTTTGTCTCTACTTTTTTGGAAATATAACTTCTCCAAATGTATTTGATTTTAGAGCAAACAAAATTAATGATAACAGAATCACCAAAACTAGATCTTTGAGGTTAGGTGTCTACAAAGCCAAATGTCAAAAGATATTAGCTGGTTTTACTTGGTTTATTTGCTTAATTAGGATGATAAATTTGGATACTCCCAAATTCAACTTATTTAGTCCAAAGTCCCTGAAATTATCTATCTATACAGGTTAAATAAGCCGAAACAAATCCAAGTCCCTTTTTCTCTTTAAAGTATGAAGGGAAAACAAAATACAGAAAAAAGACTCTATGATTTAAAATCCCCCAAAATTTATATAAAATTAAGTAAACTGACAGTCAGTTGGTATTCATGATCAAAACAGCCCCTAACATGGATTTCTAAATGTTGTTTTATTAGGTAATACAAACATAATAACAGATACCTACACTATTTTCCTTAACAACCAAGGCAAGTTGATCAATCTTCTGTAAAAGTTCTTTTTCTATCCGTTCTTGCTCCTGTTGCAACCAATTCCGTGCGGACAAAATCTGGCTGCTAAGTTCTTCCACTGTACCTTTAAATCTAAGAAAGGAAAATTAGTGAATTGACAACTCCAAAGCATTTTATTCTCTCACTTACAGCTCTATACAAATATAAGCATTCAACAAGTATTTATCATATATCAACTATGTGTTTTGAACTATGCTAAGACATGGAGAATAGAAAAAACCAACAACAGAAAAGAATAAAATATGCTACTTGCTCTTAAGGAACCAATGCAGGTAATAATACTTAAAGGCATGAAACAATTAGAGAACAATAAGAAATAGAACACAAACACCTTAACGTGTGCTATGGAAGATTAGAAAATAGAGAAAGCATAATAGAAATCACATTCCTTTTCAAATACTGAGAATAGTTCCACAAATTTCAAAGTTATTTTATCCTCAAAACAAAAGAAATTTCTTCCTTAGTAGCATTTCTCTCTGTGACTTACAGATTGAAAATGGGATTCTAGTGAAATTGAAAAAGGACCTCCCATCAGATGTCTCATCATGGCAAGGAGGTGACTCTGGAGTCTGAAAAGCAATACCAGCAGAACACAATCTCTGGCTGTTCCTAATTTTCTAAGTTGAAAAGGCTTAGAGAAAAGGCTTGCAATAGACTTTATGTCTATCCTCTGAGGAATAGTCTAGGCTTATAAATGTTTGGGCACACAAAGTTCATGACATAATCTCTGACTTGTGTGTGGGAGACGAAGAAGAAGGTTGCAGTTGCAATATGCATTGATGGAGAGGGTGCCAGTACTGATACCCTTGAAGTATGTAGGCTTACAAAAAGGATATAAAATTTTACTACTTGTTTAGAGTAAAGCTGGTAATGTGCCTCCTTGTTTTCTTCAAGGTAAGCTCCTACTATCTTTTTGCTGCTTCCTAAGCAGTTTACGCAATTGTTACCTAGAAGCCATGGACCAACTAAGAGAAGAGCTATTAAAGCAAAGAAACCGGGGAGTGGAAATGAAGGAAATGTTTCTCCTCTCCATAACCAAGTAGTACTCTGCTATATCTAGTATACCTGGAGAGAAGAATCTGGCTCTGTGTGGGTATGCACACACATGCCATGTGTATAATTTTTACAAGATACGAGATTTTTTCATTGTAAGAATAGACAAATAACATAGAAAAGAAAATGCTTTTAACTTTTCTAAATGTTAAAATGAACAACAGAGTATTGGGGGATTAAGTATTAAGTGTTTTTTAAGTCTCAGATGAAAGAATATAAAAGAAACAAGAGAAATATGAAAAGGGTCAGCTACATTTCTTGCTCTATAGCCAAAATGCTTCTGAGGAAAACATAAAGCATGATACTCATTTAAGGTTTTGCATCTTTACTTATGAGCAATGGTTGACACTTCTTGCTCAAAGCTGTTTTCTTACTTAAATGTGTTATTATAGTCACTAAATATTTTGTAATCTTAACCACTGAAAACAGGCTAGTAGAGAAAATACACAAAAGAATTGTGGTATAGAGAGGGGAAGCACTGTGATTTTAGAGTCAAATGATCTGAGTTCCAAAATTCTGACTGCCAATTATTATAGTAATAATACAGGTCTGTGGACAAGCCATTTTCCCTCTGGACCTCAGTATCCTTATCTGTAAAATGAGAAATTCGAAATAAATGGGCTAAATTTGGAGTAGATGGGCTGTTAGGTCCCGCCTAAATCCAAACTGATGATACTATAATAAAAGATTAAACTGTTTTGGCTGCTGTTTCAGAGACAATACAATTCTAACCCACTGCACTTGGCAGAAGAAAGGTAGCTCAAGATTAGGCAGCTGGAATGAGCAATATGTGATATTGCAGCTCAGAAATTAAATGTTGTTATGACTAATGAGTTTAAACATTGATAAACCTTCACAGATTTATACAAAATACGTCAAAATGTTGTATAAATTACATTTCCCTTTGAATAATATGCCCCCCAGATTCTCAAGTAGCTTTTTCCCCCCACCAGTGGGAGCTATAGGTCTATACATACCTCACTTTACACAGGATATTTGCATAACCAACAAAGTTGCAAAGCCACATTCCACACTGCTTCATAAGACCAAAAAAATCTCCACTCCTCCAAGGGAAAAAGAAACAAAGGCTGTGGCAAGGGAAAAATAGGAACCAGGAGGAAATAGTTCACATTTTCTTTGGACCTTATGGTCTTATAATTTTTTTTCCCATAACAACTCTATGAGGTAAGTTATAGTGAAAAACAGTGAAAATATCTTATGGCTATTTTCCAGATGAGGAAACTGAGGCTCAGAAATATCAAATAACTTACCTAGGGTCACACAGCTAATAAGAGATGGATAGTGATGAAACTGGGAGTCAATCCTAGGTCTTTTGACACCAATGCTGAACTAACTGCATATATTGTGAATTGAATTTTATTTAGAAGCAGCTATATATTTGTTAAGGTCCATTTTCAGAGTCCTATACCAGCTTCTCCTGTTCACACCTGGATTTGTCTCTTTTCAAAAGAGCAAAAACAATTCTTCCAAATGTCACTGTAGCCCAGTGGTTTTGTTCATGTCAGCATAAAGAAGTAGGTTTATTTGCTTCCTTTTGTAAACTTTCAGTAAATGTCTGAGGTATCTTCTTTGGCAAATATGAGTAGGGGAGACTTTGGCAGAGTGCTTGCTTTGATAGACTCATTTTAAATTTTGTTTCTTCTTTTAGTTGCCTGGAAAGAGGTGGGAGGGGATATACTCCAAGTTAAAAGAAGTTTATCTGTGAGCTGCCTGCTGTTCCTCAGAATGTACAAAATTTCTCTGAAAGCCTGATTACCAGTTTGAGAAGTTTTAGGGGGATCTGATGGTGTTAGGAGAGAATGGGAATATATATGAGTGATGTTATAAAGTTAAAATTAATGGTACTTGGCAACAGATTGGATGTGGGGAGTGAGACGCAGTGAGGGAAGAGTCAAGGATGACATGCACGTTGTGATCCTGAGTGGCTGGAAGGGAGGCACTGCCCTTGACTATAATAGGAAAATCTGGAAGAAGAGAGGGTTTGGGGACTTAGTGAGTTGTTTTGGACTGGGTGAGTTTATGTTGTTTATCAGATATCTAGTTCCAGACTGTGATAGTGAGTTGGAGATAAAAGACTAGAGATAGAAGAGAGGTTAAATATGGATAAGTAGATCTGAAAATAAAATGAGTAGATCCTCTGCCTGGAGATGATTACTGAATCCATGGGAGCTCATGGGATCACCAAGCAACACAGGTGAAGAGAAAAGTTGTTTTTCTTCCAGATAATATAAGTTTAAATAAAATTCATATGACTGGTTAAAAAAAAACCCATACTGCTCCTCCTTTCTCCCTAGAATTTCCATTCAGAGCCCAGGGCACCCCCCTTCTGGCCCAGATCCAGAAAATGAACAACTGCCTGAAGAGTCTGATGATACAGGGGAAGGACCTGAAAGGGCAGCAAGAACACAAACAGGTGGTCCAGCCTGAGGGGGAAGAGGCTATTCAACTGGGCCAGATGAAAAGGCAGAGGAGTCCCACCCTAGTCTAAGGCCCTCTTCCACCCCTACTTTGATTGATAAGAGAAGAGATTGCTAGAAATCCGCTACTTTCTCTGTCCCCATTCTTGTCCAAGTTGAAATGACTTTGGGTGGCAAATATATGGATATTCCTACTTCTCAGGCCTCACATGGGAGAGAAAAATAATTAGCTTCTTCTTTAAAAAAAAACCATACCATTTTCTATAACAGATTCAAGATGGAACGTATAAATGCTTCTATGTTGATTCTAGGAGCAACAACAAAAAAAAAAACTCCAAAGACAGGTACTTGCAAACCAGTGATTTAGCCCAATCTGTTTAGCAACTCGGAAGCCTGGTGGGAGGTTCACCAAAGGACTATGGGTCTGTCATACTATAAACGTTATTAGAAGGACAAATGAGAGAAGACAAGAAATTCTACCTGAGAAATAATTAACTAATACTGCTTCTGTGAACCTGTGATCTCATCAGTGTGGATAGTCCCTCTCATCCTACGCCATACTTGTCCCTGTCCTTAGACACATCCTCCACAGGGGCCTCCCCCTAAATTCCATGACATCGTACGAATACCAGTGAACTACACATCGGTATGGCTATCATTAGTCATCTCTCATTCTTATCATACGACTGAACCACATTCTTTTCCAGTCATACATCTCTTTGATGGCATCCTCTTGCACAATTCTTGGTTGGTGATATCTTGCAGGCTTCAACACATCAGAGAAGCCACCTTGGGCTTCTCCACTGACCTTTGAATATCTTTAATTCCTCAGTCACTATGGTATTCTAAGACTCACAGATATACAGCCTCACTGGAAGAATATCATGAGAAATTCTTAGGGAAAAGTTGTTGGCTCATTAAAAGTACTATGCAATTTCCCAAAGGTAATCTTAGGAAGCTCTCCTTTTCAATTCTGGGCCCAACTCCCTGTCCGTTTAGTGTCTGTCCAAAGCGCATGTGCGGATAGATTGTCTATGCAACTATAAATCACAGTCTAGACAAGAGGCATGCTCCATCAACTAACTTTTGCCGGTGTGAAGAGTTAAGTTGAATTCTTTTGAGTCACTGTAGAGCTCATTTAGGAAGCCCAGCAATGTTCCAGGATGTATGAAATCAGCACAATATCATCTGCAAACAAGAACATATGAAGAGCCAGCACCCACAGGGAATCCTTCTTCCATGTGGACTCTATTCTGGACATGCTCAAGCATTTTGGGTAAGTCTGCCTCATTTTATGTCTGGCTTGGTATTAACAGAAGGTCAAACAAAATTACCTCAGCTGCAATATCTTTCAAGGAATTTTGTGTGATTTTGACACATTCATTGGTAATGCCTTGTTGGAGGAGGTCTTGGTCTATCAAATCAATGTCTTTTTGTAGTCAATGAACAATGAGATCTCATATTCCCTATATCTTTCATCCAATCAGTCGTGTGGCTGTAAAGCTGTAGACTGCTGTAGAATATTACTTACAAAAGCATTGCCAGTTCCCTTCTAGTATTTTTATCAAGGAGGCTGTTGATGTGTATATAGCTTAGTATCATAAAACTGGTGTAGAGATGGGAAAATAGGAATATGGGTTGGTAGTTATTAATCTTCTTCTGATCACCTTTTTTTCAAAGGGAATATAGAGAAAACAAAGATGCTTGGACTAGGCCAGCTGTTCTCCACATCTTTGTTTTCTCCCAGATCATTTCTACTTCCTCATGTAGAGTTTTAGCTACTATAATGTTATTGCCACATGTCAGCAGTAGAATATAATAAGAGTACTTGCAGAAGTCAGGAAAACCTGGGTTCATGTCCCACCCCTTAATAATTACTAGGTGTGTGACCACTTCTTGGATGCTCGGGCAACCTTATAAGGCTATAAGTTAGAGATGGGTTGCAATTTGTGTCAATGGAGGGAGTTCGTACATTAACTAAACCACAGGTCCTCTATAAAAGGAATAGTATAGAAATCTTACGAGTCTAAAAAAGTCATATGAAAATTCTATTGATGGAACTTCCATACTTTTATAAATATGTATGTGGCAAATAGGATCATCTATATTTGATGAAATTGAGTTATAAATGCTAAAAATTGAAGAAGCTAAAAAAACAAGCCAGGCAGAAACAAAGGGAAACCTCGATTACCAATTCAAATACCAAACATGAATTGGTACAAGGCCTTATCCAGATAAATATAGAGGACAGCTTTGGGATAGCAAAGTGGCCTTTCCAAGAAAAATCACTTTTAGAATTCAAGATAAACATAATGGATTTGATCCTGAATAGAGCCAAAGAACCAGTAGTTGAAAATGAACCACTGAGTATTTGCAGCACAATTCGCCATTCATCTGAGAGAAGCAAAATGAAAGAAATCCATCACATAGTTATTCATTTTTAGAAAACAGGGTACAACAATTAGGGAAGAAAATAAAAGGAAGAGTTAACGTGACTAATCCATAGGAAGTCTGAAGACTATTTAAAGAATTCACTGAAAACCTCAGATAAAAATCTCTGCTAAGTTCAAAAAGCAAAAAACAAATCAGACATTTGAAAATTCATCTTGGAGACTTAGTAAAAGTAGAATATTGTGTTGCTGTGGTCTTGAAACTTGAGAGAAAGGGGATCTCCACATGACAGGCAAAGTGTAAGGAGCCATCACAGGTGAAGCAGGCATCTTTTTAAAAAAAACACAAGAATCTAACTGGGGAGTATAGGGAATCCCACAAAATTTAACATGTCAAGTAATTAGGTGGGCCAAATACAGAAACACTATTTTTTGAGGGGGGAAGGAAGGGCAATTGGGGTTAAGTGACTTGCCTGAGGTCACACAGCTAGTAAGTGTGTCAAGTGTCAACCATCTGAGGCCATATTTGAGCTCAGGTCCTCCTGACTCCAGGGCCGGTGCTCTACTCACTGAGCCACTTAGCTGCTCCAAGGAGACACTTTACAAAGGATTCTAGAGACTACAATAACAAGTTCTTAAAAATGTACCAAAGGTAGAAAGCAAGGTAGAAAACAATTCAGAATACTTGATGATAGTACAAAAGATGGGCTTAGTCATTTACCTCGGTCTTCAGAAGGCGGAAATGGTCTAAAATAACTAAAGCGTAAAATAGTTAAACTATTAATTAACACGTGTAAGTAATTGCTACAATGACCACAGTACTAAAATACTTCCAAATTGCTACTGTGAATCACATTGATAAAGATCATAGCAGAAAACCTAGAGAAATACATGATAGTTCACTGGAAACTAAAGGGTGATGAAGGCTGAGATTCAACATTTATAAAATCCTGAGGAACAGAGGTAGGGTGAAAATAGATTTAGTCACCAAATGAAAGAAGGCTAGAATTAGTAGGCACCCCTTGATGTTTAATGTTTATAGCATCCCTTTCTTCAAGAGGCAGAGGAACTTATGTTGGCTTTTTTTGAGTTAAGATTTTTTTTAAATAGGCCATTACAGACTTCAGAAAAATGGAATATTATGGTATACACTCCTTAACCTTCATAGCTAGTTCCAAGAAGGACTATTCCACTCTTATAATACATTTTTCAATGTTTCTACTAGACAGAATTCTAGGAATGAAAGACCACTTGAGTTTGGCTCAATAATGCAATTTTTAAGTTCCTAAAAATAAGATGGACCTTGGTATGTGTGCATAGACACTCTTTATGGAGATTTAGCCATTTGGAACTCTATTATGGGTTGAAGAAAGTCAAGAAAGCTGAAATCTTTACTACTCTGAACCCTAATACAGACTAATTATAACTATGGGTAGTGATGAATGCTATCTATTAGTTAATGTAATTTTTCCCCACTTGGACCACAACCATTCTCTTTTATTGCCTTTGTTCCCCCATTTATTTTACCCAAACACTGCAAAATAAAAAAATTCAAAATTAATTTACCAAAACAAGCATACCCTGCAAAATCTCCCATACCAACTGCTGAAATAATGAAAGACAAAAGACAAACTATTTGGTAAACTTTGAAAAATGATTCCAAAAGTTTATAAAAGCAAGGAAATAATTCCACTGCCATGCTAATGCAATAAAACTAATGAAGGGAACACAAGAAGCAGTTTTAGCATGCCTATATCTCTTCTGTTCACTTGCGAAATAACAAATAGGTAAGATCAAATGAAGTTCATTTTAATTTGGTTTTTTATTGTGAATTGGAGAACCACCAACAAACATGAACATTTCCATACACGAAGACCAGAAAATGGAGATTACATGTGAATCCATGAATCTGCAATACACTGCTTGTTCCTTTTAAAACATAATGAACTGAAGCTTGAATGAATATAATGAACCTACAGCAGTAGGCCTTGAGGGAGAATTGAATCCGTGGTGGAGGCTGCTGGAGCTTTCAGCCCACAGACAATAAGGGAGTCATACAAATGGTCAGAATGAGGTTACGGGAAACCCTTTGCTATCACTAGGTACAGGATTCCGTCACATGCAGGTATGTGGTTCTGGGTAGAAGTCCCAGAGTGGAGATGAGCATTGCCAAGAAGGGGATCCTGGTAACAGTTCCAGGGCAGAAAAGAGAGACTGTGGTCACTTATAAACCAGAGCATAAGATAGGAGAGCAGTGACCACACCTCTCCTTAAATCATAACACTTTGGAAGAACTGAAAATTTGCAGACCCCCAGAACTAGCTCTGAAAAGAGCAGTGCAAAAAAGCTAAATTTTGAGACAATGCCCCCCTGCACCCCAGCAGCACAGCTAATAAAAAGTTAAAAGTCAAGAAACAGGCTGGAAAAGATGAGCAAACAACAAAAAAATTCTGACCATAGAATGTTACTAAGAGGACAAGGAAGATCCAAACACAAACTCGGAAGAAGAAAACAAAGTCAAAACATCTACATGCAAAGCATCAAAGAAAAATGTGTATTGGTCTCAGCTCCCTCCCCCAAAAAAAAGATTTCTGGAAGAGCTCAAAAAGGATTTGAAAAATCAAATAAGAGAGGTAGGGAGAAATTGAGGAAAAATGAGAGCAATGCAAGAAAATCACAAGAAAAGAGTCAACAGCTTGGTAAGAGAGGAATAAAAAATTACTGAAGAAAATAAGTCCTTAAAAAACAAAATAGGCCAAATGGTAAAAGAGGCACAAAAATCACTGAAGAGAAGAACATCTTAAAAAGCAGAATTGGCCAAGTACAAAAAGATGTTTTAAAAAAATTCACTGCAGGAAAGAACTCCTAAAAAGTAGAACTGGCCAAATGGAAAAGTGAGTACAAAAGCTCACTGAAGAAAATAATTCCTTAAAAATTAGAATTGGGCAAGTGGAAGCTAATGACTCCATGAGACATTAAGAAAAAAAAATCAAACAAAATCAAAAGAATGAAAAAAAAGAGGAAAATGTGAAATATTTCACTTTAAAAACACCTGACCTAGAAAATAGATCCAAGAGAGACAATTTAAGAATTATTTGACTATTTGAAAGCCCCTAGAACCAGAGAATAAATTAGAAATGGAAAGAATCCACCAATCACCTTCTAAAGAGATACCAAAATGAAAACTCCCAAGAATATCAGTCTAATTCCAGAGCTCCCAGGTCAAGAAGAACATAATGCAAGCAGACAGAAATAAACAGTTCAAATGTTGAGAAGCCACAGTAAGGAATACACAGGACTTAAGAGCTTCCAAGTTAAAGAACTGGAGAGTTTTGGAATATGATATTCCATAAGGCAAAGGCGTTAAAATTACAACCAAGAATTACCTACCCAGAAAAACTGAGTATAATCCTTTAGGGGAAAAATGGACATTCAATGAAACATAGGACTTTTAAGCATTCCTGATGGAAAGATTAGAACTGAATAGAAAATCTGACTTTCAAATACAAGACTCAAGAGAAGCAGAAAAAGGCAAACATGAAAGAGAAATCATAAGAGATTCAATAAGATTAAACTTTACATTCCTCCAAGGGAAGATGATACTTATAACTCCTAAGTACTTTATCACTATCAAGGCAGTTAGAAAGGAGTATACATAGACAGAGGGCACAGGTGTGAGTTGGCTACAATGAGATGATATCCAAAAAAATTAAGGGGTGAAAAAGAGGGATGCACTGGGAGAAGGAGGAAAGGAGGGGTAGAATGGGGTAAATTATCTCACATAAAAGAGGCATGAAATAGCTTTTACAATAGAGGGGAAGTTGGGGGGGGTAGGCAGGAATGGCAGGCAACAATTGAACTTTATTCTCCTTGGAACTGGTGCAAAGAGTGTATAATAGATACATTCAGCTGGGTATAGAAATTTATCTTACCTAATGGGAAAGGGGATATGTGAAGGGATACTGATAGAAGGGAGAGCAGATAGGTGGAGGCAGTGGTCAGAAGCAAAACACTTTTGAGGTGGGAAAGGGTAAAAGGAAAGAGAGAAAGGGATAAAGGGCGGGGGAATTAGGATGGAGGGAAATATACAGTTAATAATCATAAGTGTGAATGTGGATGGGATGAACTCACCCATAAAATTGAAGCAGATAGCAAGAGTAGAATACATGATTTAGAAGTAAAGGGAGATACCATAAGCAAATTAGGGAAGCATATAATAGTTTACCTGTCAAATCTATGGATGAGGTAAGAATTTATGACCAAACAAGAGATAGAGAGCATTATGGGATGTAAAATGGATCATTTTAATTACATCTAATTTAAAAGGTTTGCACAAACAAAACAAATGCAGACAAAAACAAGAAGGAAACAGAAAACTGGGGTGGTGGGAGGACCTTACAGCAAGTTTCTCATAAAAAGGCCTCATTTCTCAAATATATAGAGAACTGAGTAAAATTTATTAAGAATGCAAGCCATTCCCCAAATGATTAATGGCCAAAGGATATGAACAGGCAGTTTTCAGAAGAAGAAATCAAAGCTATCTATAGTCATATCAAAAAATGCTCTGAATCACTATTAATTAGAGAAATACAAATTAAAACAACTCTGAGGTACCACCTCATACCTATGAGATAGGCTAATACGACAAAAAGGGAAAATGACAAATGTTGGAGAGGCTATGGGAAAGTTGGGACACTAATGCACTGTTGGCAGTATTGTGAACTGATTCAAACATCCTGGAGAGCAATCTGGAACTATGTTCAAAGGGCTATAAAACTGTACATACTCTTTGACCCAACTAGGTCTATATTCCAAAGAGGTTAAAAAAAAGAAAAGGCCCTATTTGCACAAAAGTTTTTATAACAGCTCTTCTGGTAGAGGTAAAGAATTGGAAATTGAGGGGATACCCATCGATTGGGGAATGGCTGAACAAGCTGTAACATATGATTGTGATGGAATACTATTGTGCTATAAGAAATGATAAGCAGGATGCTTTCAGAAAAGCCTGGAAAGACTTACATGAACTGATGCAAAGTGAACTGAGCAAAACCAGGAGAACACTGTACACAGTAACAGCAATATCATACAATGATCAACTGTGAATGATTTAGGTATTCTCAACAATACAATGATCTAAGACAATTCAGAAGGACTTAGGATGAAAAATGCTATCCACCTCCAGAGAATGAACTAGTGGAGTCTGAATGCAGATCAAAGCTTATTTTTCTTTTTACTTTATTTTTCTCAGAATTGTTTTTTGTCTGTATTTTCTTTCACAACATGACTAATACAGAAATATGTTTTGCATGGCTCCACATGCATAAAATATACCAAATTGCTTGCCTTCTCAATAAGGGAGGAGGAGAGGAAGAGAATTTGGAACTCAAAATTTTAAAAAACAAATGTAAAAATTGTGTTTACATGTAATTGGACATATATATATATATATATATATATATAAATTTTAACATGTGTGGGAGTGGCAATATCCTGACCCATCTGTCCAGCAAGCTAGACTAGTTTTCCTTAAACAATACTGAGACATTCCTCAAGACCTGGTTGGCCCAGGTGAGTAAGGGCACAGATTGAGGACTAGAGGGGCCCTCAGATGCTTATCAGAGTTGGGGGGAGGTGTCCAAATGGGAGCTGCACTCACCTGAAGCAATTCCAGGGGTTTCGAATCCTTATTCTTGTTGAAAATCCTTCTCTAGCTGTAGCTAAGTAAATTTTCTTTTTGTTAACATTGGAGTGATATATGAATGTCTCATTTTGTTCCAATATAAAACCTCAACTACCATGAGACTTGTTTGAATCAAGCCCAGATCAGCACAACATGGTAGTACCAACATTACCCTATCAATTTTTGCCTCCTTCAGAACTTCCCCTCTGGTGTCATCTGTGTATTCACTGAAAAGTTTCACAGATGCTCTTTTCTTTCCTCCCTTCCTTTTTTTTTTTAAATTACACTATCTCTAACTGCCACCTTCCCTAACTCCCCAACTAGCACTCTTCAAATAAAAGCCCTTCCTTTTGTTGAATGATTGTATATGGAAATGTATGTCCTATACTCTATTGCTTTTCCAATAAGAGGTGATAGGCATGCTTCATCATCAATCTTCTGGAGTTGTTATTGGTCACTGAATTGACTAAAGTTCTGAAGTCTTTCAAAAGCGTAACCCTTTATGCTATTGTGATCACTGTAAAAAAAACAGTTGTATTTCTACATTTTATTTGGCATCAGTTTGTACAAGTTTTCCCACATTTCTCTGAATTTGTCCTTTTTATCGTTTCTTATAATGCAGTAATACTCCATTACATTCAAAAAACATAATTTGTTCAGCCATTCCCCAACTGATAGATATTCACTTCATTTCCAGCTCTTTGCTACAACAGAAAAGTACGGTTATAAATATTTTTAAACATATGAGTCCTTTCCCTCTTTATGCAATCTAGGAAGAAAATTTCTACTAGCAAATGAGCACTTCTCTCCAAATGAACTATAACATACTCGTTCCTGTAACTATTAAAAAATTTAAGAAGCAGACTGGGAATTGTAGTATATGAACAGCAGAGCAATTAAGAATGAACAGCACTGCAAAAACTCACAAATCACCTCCATTTGGTTCAACTATGCTCCTAGCAAAATATACTGTACATCGAAAGCACTTAATAAACATTTGCTAAGTTGAAATTTCTGAACCGAGAAAACTTATTTCTTAATACAATAGCTACTCACTTAATGTCCAAAAGGTGAAGCTGATGGTTGCTATCTCGATGGGTCATTTTCAGCTTTGTGCTTTGCTCTGATATTGACAGGTCAACTCTGCTTAAAAGCTGAGAAATCTGAAAAAAGTAATTCACACTTTAAAATTCCATATAGGATCATAGAATTATACATTTAAACTAAGAACCTTAGAGGCCATCGTCTATATAAATCATTACCAAAAGTAACTTTGGAAAAGAGAAATTTACTAATAATACCAAGAATTTTAAAAGTAATCAATAATCTTGTATAGCATTTTAAGCTTTGTTACAAACCTTCCAATAAACCCCTACTCACAATGCCTCATCAAGAGGTAACAGTTCTTGAGTTCTATGCCAGTGAAATACAAGATCTGACAGACACCATCAAGATGGAAAAGCTTTTATACTGGTCCAGTAATGGGCTGTGGTCCATTGCCCTAGGATCCCTAACTACAATCAGAGTTACTCATCTCCAGAAGGTCAGCCTTGAAGTAGTGATTATTTGATGTGAGGGATGGGAGGGGTCTCTTAGCAATTCAAAAAGATTTTTTATTAAGGCATGGGAAATATTCCATATGCATCAGTGGAAGAACTCAAACAGAAGAGGAAGAAGAGGGAAAGGGGTAGGAGGAAGAAAAGGAGGACGAATCGTCTTCCTCCTCCTCTTCTCTTTCTCTTCTTTATCCTCCCTCTTCTCCAGGCCAGAAGTACCTGCCCCTAATACTGATTGGCATGGAAGCTATAGCCTATATTATTTTGTTTCAACCCAGGCTGGAAGACTTCTAGAGAAGGAAAAGACACCAAACAAAATACCATGTACTGCTATTTAAATTCATGTACTTTCATCTTTCTCTCCAGCTGGATTAGAATTTTTTAACAATAGAGATCTCTTCTTAGGTTTCTTTGTATTCCCTAGAGCGCCTGCCACAGCACTATACACATGAAGATACTAAATAAATATCTACTGGATGACTAAATTATTATAAAAGTAGACCCAACCTTTTTGCTAGAAGGAACTACCCTAGGCTAGAATTATATAGTGTCTTTTGCATTATCACAACCATAATTATGGAGCTAAGTTGTAGTGGAAGGAGAGGAAATGGTTTTATTCATTTGTTATTCCACCTCATCTCTTCCCATAAGTCCAAAGCAATGACTCTGGCCTTTTTACAACTGGCTAACTAGTAAAATGGACATTTTACTGCAGTCTCTGTACCATCTGTGTGACTGCAAGTGCTCCAATCTCTTGCCAATTTCAATGTAACTGGAACAATTCTAATTTTGATGACATCTAGTATGTGGGCGGTCTTTCTGGCAAAAGTTCTGAATAGGCCCTACTCAGGAGACAAGGGGTTCCAGGCTGCAGCAATAAACAACTTGTGGGAGCCTATAGCTTTCCTACTTTGTGCTTTGCTCTGATACTGACATGAATGGCCATGTTTAACAAAGCTGATGAGGCTGCCTTGTGAATTACTCACACCTAGCACAGTACCCGGCACATAGTAGATGCTTTGGAAATGCTTTCAGGATCCCTCTCTCCCATGATAAAGAATTGTGCCTAACCATTTGGCCATAGCCCTTTTCCCAGGAAAAGGCGTCCTTCTGCCTTGATAATTGCTATCTATGTGACCACTTCTCAGAGATCTTTCCCCAGGCTCAGTATAAGGATTGTAGAAAAAGGCAAGGTAGCTCTATTCCCAATCCATGCTGCCTGCCTCCTGGCCCTGCCAACTCATCCCAAATTGGCTGGTAGAAAATGAGTTCATTTTAAAGTCTAACGAAGTCTGAAATAGAGTCAGATACCCCTGGGTGAATGCCTAGGCAAATATATCAGCTAACCTCCAACCTGTAGAAGCTGACCTAGTATTGGCAAATGGCCAAGGACAGGAACTTAAATAATGGTAGACTGGTGGGGGGGACAGGGGAGAAGAGGAGGGAAAGGAAGTATCCTCTAGTCTGGGTTTCTCTGAAGAGACTTGGCCTAGCCTCAGTATAGAAAATCCCCAGAAAGGATTAAGCTCATACCCAAACTGGGGCAGATGTGAGCCTTCATGATGTCCCTGGACTCAACTTGGCTTCATAAGGGTTTTAGGAATTAGAAATTACCTGGGACTGAGCCAGAAGAGATCATCTGGACCTCTTACCACTAGGGGCTGAATTATATTGTCAGACCACCCAATACACTCAGGAATTTGCCTAGGTTTTTTTGACTACCTGTCACATAATAGCATCAATTGTTTCATTTCGTGTATGCTATATATGAGCAAATAAGATGATACGAAAGACTGCTCTGCTAATATATCCAACATGACAAAGGGCAGGAAGATGTGAGAAATAAAAGGGAAAAGTTCTTATAGTTCTGTATAAACCCAGCCCCAGTATTAAAAAAACTTTTTTTGACTCATCTGCTTCAAGAAACTATTAACCTCAAGGTATTTGTGCTAACTGTGAATAAACCATTTTAGAAATTTATTTTTATAATATCATACCTGTCCTTCGGCATCTTTGATTTTAGTTTCCAAAATAAGTTTGGCAGCCTGCTGTTCTTTGTTCAAGTGCTGAAGCCCTTCGTATGTTGTTTTATGCTCTGCAGACAATCTAGCTATGCTGGCATCACACCTGTCCAGGTGAACACCAAAGTTAAAAACAACAAAAGTTAAAACAGATGAACCAAAATTGTATTTAAAATATCATAAGATACATTGTTTCTATTAAAATAACAATATGTTCTGGCACTTTTCAAAGGAAGACATCCAAGTTATACACAAACATAAACAAGCCTCTAAACCACAAACAGAAATGTAAAGTAGCTCTGACGTTCTACCTCACACCAATGACACTGGCAAAAATGACAAAAAAAAAGAAAATGACAGTGGCAGGATGAGCTGTAGGTAAATGTTAACACTATTAGTAGAGCTGTGAATTAGTCCAACCATTCTGGAAAGTGGTTTGGAATTAGGTCCCCAAAGTTACTAACCCGTACATACCCTTAAGCCTTGCAATAGTACTAGTAGGCCTATACAACAAATTGATTTTAAAAAGAGGAAAAGGGACCATATTTAGAAAATATTCATAGCAACTCTTTCTGTAGCAGCAAAAACCTGGAAACTATATAGGAATGGCTGAACAAATTATGGGGTAGAAATGTAACAGAATATTATTACGCCATAATAATCCTAAAGTGGATGGTTTCAGAGAGAGAAGACCTGATAGAAAATTAAGTAAGCAGAACGAAGAGAATAATTTATACAACAACAATGTTATAAAGAAAAACAACTTGGAATGACTTGAAAACTCTAATCAATACAGTGACCAGCCATGATTCAGAAGACTGAAGATGAACCTAACTACCTCTAGCCAGTGATGTGATAAGACTCCACATACAGAATGGGATAAATATTTTTGGGCATGGCCTACGTGGAATTCTGCTTTGCTTGACTAGACATATGTTACTAGTGTTTTTCATCTCTTTTTTTCAAATGCGGGCTAGAGGTAAACAGGTGAGAGGAAGAGAAAACAAATGTTTGTTAATTTTTTAAATTTTAAAATAATATGTTCCACGAAGCTTTTCTTAGAAGAAAGGAATTGAACAACTCTCTTCAGAATAAATATATTTCATCCAAATAACATACAATTAAGTAGTGGAGTTCTCAACTCAAATCAGGGACTCTTATTTGGGGCAAAATTTGTATTATGGCTACTGAAATTTTAAAAGCTTGAAATGTGAAGATGGCGGCTGGAAAGCAGGGACTTGCGTGAGCTCCCCGCCAGAACCCTCCAAAAACCTATAAAAATGGCTCTGAACAAATTCTAGAACTGCAGAACACACAAAATAGCAGAGGGAAACAGGGGTCCAGCCCAGGACAGCCTGGATGGTCGCTGGACGAGGTTTATCTAACACCGAGCGGAGGGGAATAGGGCCCAGAGTGGGCCAGACCAATCAGACCAGGAGCCAGGCGGAACAGGCCCTAGTGCCCTGAATCAGTGAGCAGCGGCAGTTACCAGACTTTTCAACCCACAAACACCAAAGACAACAGAGGAGGTTAGTGGGAAAAGCTTCGGGGGAGAGAATGAAAAGAGTTCACGGTTTGGCCACCACCCTGGGAGCAGCGGTGGGGTGGTGCAGCTACAGAACTACAGCTGCAGTTGCTTCTGGCCCCAGGCCCACCTGGTGGGAGGAATTAAGTGACAGATCAGAGCAGGACTGCAGAGTCTACTTAAGATTTCTGTCAGGTTGTGGCTGGCGGTTCTTAGAGAAGGAGGAATGCTGGTGTGGCAGAGCTGGCTATATAGAAATAGCTCTGAAATCAAGAG